>JAWDGP010003890.1:255000-342500 GCA_033675545.1 Elysia crispata | reverse complement strand
CTTCCACTACAGAGAACATCCTTCATCTTTCTAGAGTACGCTCCCTTCCGCTCACTGGACGATCTCACGCAGATCGCAGATGGGATAGGCTCGGAGAAATGCATGTAAGATATCACCTGTTATATCAGTTTCAATTTGTTCAGTTTTTTTCTCTTACTCATTTAACCCTCCTTCTACATGATATTTCCTTCGCATAAAACACAGATCCCATTTGATTCTATAATAAGTCACAACACGCTTCTAAGTTTTTTGAAAAAACGCATATGCGCGAGGCGACTTTCCTGTCAAGCTACGGATCAAACTGGTTAGATACGGCCCTACCAACCTTTAAGCGATTGCGATGGGAAAACTTAGTTGGAAATCTCAAGTGATGAAAATAAACTACTGGAGAGTGATGGGAAGGGAAGATATATAAATATATATAACGATGACATGAAATAGAAAAGTATGTATATTATTTTTTTGTCTTTTACTCAATGTTTTCTTTTTCTTTTTACAGGAAGGTTCTCAAATGAAAATTGAACTTTGTTAAAATACTAAAATGAAGCATTCAATAAAGATAATAAGTATGCGATAATTTACCACGAATTCGTTTCTTCTTTAAGACACACAGTTAACATACTTTTATAGTTGAACCCACTATTGACACAGGCTATTTGCTTTGGAGATACTTCTTGCAATCCAGCATCTTCACGGACGTAGAATTCTGCATAGGTGAGGATTTTATTGGTTAAAGTTTTCAACGTGCTGAAAAATGGTTTACGATTCCAGGAATTTATCGAAAATGCGAGGCAAAATGCACACTTTCTGATTTGCACACAGAGACGGAAGACTTCTGTTTGCTTGGTTTTGGTTTTCTTTCGACATTTTTTCTTTATTTCTTTGGTTTCATTGTATTGGAATTTCGTTTGTTTGTTTATTTCGTTCTTTGTTTATTCTTCCTTATATTTTGTTTTCATATTTTCTTATTTTTACCACTGTCTGAGAGCATAAAGAGAAACCGCACAATCTTAGACAAAACCTTCTTAATAGTCCCCAAAAAGTATTATTGTATAATGAAGCATAATGATATAGGATGGTTACTTGGCAATGCTCATGAAAACTGCATGTGTCCTTTCTTTTCTCCATAAGAACAGATTTGTTTGTCGACACAGGGTTCAGAAAAGACTTCTAGACAAGAATAAATTCGTCACCATTATAGCAGTATTCCCTAATACGAGGCTGTGAAGCTTTGACTAGTGAGGGAAAAAAAATCCAGAAGTCTAGCCCTCTCTTGAATTTTGCCTTTTTGTAATTCACGAATGAATGGTGAAAAGTTTGGCAGATTAAATTGAATTTCGCGTAAAACTAAAGAAAAATTGTATGCGAGTAGTCCCTTAAATGTAGTATAAAATTGATAGAACTTGGTGATAATAGGTTTAGTATCTTTGGACCCATTTTCATATCAGGATCAAGGCGTTTCCACTGCGAGCAGATATCATTGTAGTGAAAAATGTTTCTCTAAGAGTAATATATACAATGTCAGTTTATGGCAGTGCCCTAGGGATCCTTAAGCTCTCTGTGTTATATTGATAAAAGAGTTAATTTCAATACTCTATACCTAAACTAAAACGCTCACCTATTGAATTGCTGTACTGAGAAAGATAAGCTGCTTGTGAGATTATGAATTTCTTCTCTGTGAGATTTTTTTTTTAATCTAGTTCTTGTAATTTAGATTGTTTATAAAAGAAAATCTAGAGTTTTTAAACTTTATTATGAAGGTTTTTTTATTCATAAAGTTTGATATTGTAGTTCATAACAAAATCAACGCGTCATTTTCTCTCTCTCTCTCTCTCTCTCTCTCTCTCTCTCTCTCTCTCTCTCTCTCTCTCTCTCTCTCTCTCTCTCTCTCTCTCTCTCTCTCTCTCTCTCTCTCTCTCTCTCTTTCTCTCTCTCTCTCTCTCTCTCTCTCTCTCTCTCTCTCTCTCTCTCTCTCTCTCTCTCTCTCTCTCTCTCTCTCTCTCTCTCTCTTTCTTTCTTTCTCTCTCTCTCACTCTCTTTTCTCTAATTTTCATTCTCCTTTGCCCACATCTATTTGCTACCATTTTATATTCTATTCACTCAATGGTTGAATAATTTTTTTAAAAGTTTTATCTTCTTAAACATTTTCGAGGGGGGGGGGGGGTCTGTCTTAATGTTCCAGGGAATTTTTTTAAGTTTTGAGGGAAGAAAAGGGGGGGGGGGGGGGGAGAGAGTTTATTCAATGCATTATACAATGTATTTGTTTTAATTATTTTGTTGTCTTTTTTTTTTTGTTTTTGTTTTTTTTTTGTTTTTTCGTTTCGTTTTGTCATCTGTGTATGAATTACAGTGTATTTGCAAGGGGATTTTTTTCTGATAAAGACTTTAAGACGAAAGCTTTCGTTTTATGTGTTCTTTTATAATTTTGAGAGATGCTTTATATATCTCTTTGTTCAAAGTTGTATTGTCCCTTGCAGCTTAACCCCAATATCCAGTGCGACATTCAGTTCCAATAGAGTCCCAGCATTTTTCGCAGAAACCGAAGCTTTTTGAATTGTCTATTGTATGGTGCTTTTTGAATTGTCTATTGTATGGTGCTTTTTAATGTATGCAGTTGTTCCTCTCTTGTTCCGTCGCTGGTGATAACACAGTACTTGTCGTGGACTCATGAGTCTCTCTAAAAATCCCTGACATGTGAATAAACTGCTCAGCTGGGGTCCTATTATCAAAATGTTTAGTTCGCTCCAGCAGCAAGGCTGGTAGTGAGTTTAAAGGATCTTTAAAAATGTACAGAGGTGGAAGCAGACCGATGTGAATCAGCTGGCTAGACTAGAAGTTACATTGTACACCAGGTAAGTTACCACGGAGCCAGACAGACCAACGGATCAATGACCAGACGTGATTATGTTTTCAACTTAGTGCAATATTCACTCAATGCATTTGTGTTGCTTTAATCAGAATTATTTGGACACTTTTGATACATGCAATTCATCTTTTTTTGGAGCCTTCTAGTTGTCACCATACTAGATTTTCAGCAGCGTAGTAGGCGTGTATAGTACAATATAGTAAAAGTGTGCCATTATAAGGTGGCATATTCAAGTCAGATTGAGTATAGTTTGCAATAAAGCTAAGCATTTGAGCATGTACTTCGATATCGTATGTCATAATATTATAATATTATTGCTTTCTATCTTAAACGGATCATGTACAGTTATTGGTTATCTGTACGCGCTGATAATTATCATGCATTCGCTTTTTCTTAATTATTAAATCACGTGTGTGCGTATGGGGGAAAAAAAAACAAGTATGTATGTGTGTGTGTGTGTGGGGGGGGGGGGCGCACACATAGATAATCATTGCTCTTTGCTTTCAGAGATATCAAGCCAGAAAATGTCTTCCTGCTCATCTCTGGACACGTCAAACTGGGAGATTTCAGCTCTTCGACTTACCTCGACCCTAAGACCAACAAGGCGCGGGGACTTTGCTGCACTTACATGACTCGCCCTCCTGAGGTAATTGATGGAAACGGAGGGGGAGGGGATGGGAGAGGGCGAAGGAGGGATTGAATAGTGTCTTCTGTAGCCACGGGAGATCAGTTTACTCATGCAAGTTTCAACATGATACCTTTTTTTTGGTGAGTTTATATTTCTTTTCTTAAGTTATTGAATGAGGCTTTAAGGATCATGAATCAAACCTTGAAAAAAAAAACCACGCAGCTTCCTTGCGTTAAATAGGTTGATATGAATAGTGACAAAAATTTTACCTACCTTGTTGCACTCAATAAGGCAGAAAGAAAAACATATCTCTAATTAGATTTGAATTTGTTTAAAGACCATAATTTTAATGGGAATGAAATTTTATTATCTTAAGAAAGTTGAATTTGATCTTTTTAATTCAGAACATTGTGATTAATTACTTCAGGGCTTTTAAGTGATTAAAGTTTTCGAGTTTCCTGGCGTCTTATATACCTCAAGAAGTTAAATATCATGAGGTCGAGATAATAACGAGAAACATTTGATTAGGTAGATTTCAGTAAGGGTTAAGAATAAACAACGAGGGAAAAAATAAGATTTAAAACATGATTTCTCAAAGGCAACAGATCTGAGTAAAATTAGTTCAACTTAATCGCTTCTAGGTCAATGATTTGGAAATCACAATATTTTGCAATAATTTAATACCATTACACAATTAAATTTTGAAATTATATGCTCGTAAAAATAGATTTTTATTTTTAATGGTCTTATAGCCCGTTTCCAAAGTTTGCTACTACTTCAAATTTATGAGATCTATTAAGCTACGGCTTATATGTTTCAACAGTTTCAGCCAGAACGACTAGAAAAAAAAAATACTAGACTCCGAATTTTTCATTATTTTTTTAAAATAAACTTTCAGGTTTGGAATTATGAATATTACTCGTATCCAGTGGATGTGTGGGCTTTTGGAATCTCCATCTACAACATCATAACTAATACGGTAATATCCATGAGGTAGAACTAAAGAGAAGACAGAGAGAGAGAGAGAGAGAGAGAGAGAGAGAGAGAGAGAGAGAGAGAGAGAGAGAGAAAGAGAGATTATTGCTTAATGATCGAACATAGATTAAGAGACCTACTATATCTTGTTCGATTCTATATTATAAAGTGTTTATAATAAAATGCACCAAGCAGTTAACGTTGGCACATTTCTTTGCTCCTTTGTTGGCTTTTTTTTTTCTGACAAAGTGGCCAATAGTGCACGCCAGTCAAGAAAGACAAATCGCGCATGTCAACAGAGCCGATATTTTCTTCAGCAATTTGTTCTCAGCCGATGCGGCCGACCTCATCACCAGAGTAAGTACAGCACACAGTATTTTTTAGCAATATGTGGTCATCTAGCAATTTTTTTTTTCGGTTAATTTCCATTGAACGTGCCGGATTGACAGCTAGTGCCTAAACATTGTTAAATTATATTTAGCACCGCCCTCCGCAAATGAATGCTTGCTTGAGATATAGAAAATGCATGAGAACCCCTCAGAGGGAGGGCGTTATCAAATTCAAACAACCTAACTGCCAATATCTTGCCATTCCAGCTTCAAAACTCTCACCAACACCACCAATCTTGCATAATTATGTGCGAATTTCTCGTAACGTTGTGATGGGTAGAAAGAATTCATTTACAGCAATACGAAACCCAACAAAATTTAATGATATACAATCAATTTTGATGCCGTCAACAAAACTTTTAAATAAAAAGTAATCCGCACTTGCACTCTATAGCGACTGAAAATTAACTGGGTCATCCGGAAGCAATGAAATCCAAAATTGCTGCTGCGTTCATAATATTAATAGCATACGTTTCCAAACCCACGGTTCAAAGTGTGAACTGAGTAATTTTTTAACATTCAAAATGACACTTGTTTTCTGTCTATCATTGAACTATAAAACTTTTTAAAAGTGGTTTTGGTGTTTATTCATTCGACAAGGGAGTGTTAGTTAGCTCAGCCGGTAGAGAATTGGACGGACAAAGATCGGTGTGAATTAATGCGGAGGAACTTTACGTTCCATCACAGACCATGTCAAAAGCATAAGCTATAGTTGGCAAGTTATTTTTTCCAAGAGAAAATTTCGTGCTGGTAAGTCGAATCCCATATCAGCCCACCCTTGGGCTTGGAGAAAACGACCGTTTCTGATGGATGTAAACTTTAGCTAAGAATACTAGCCTGGTCGTTGGTGAAACTCCACGATCTTATAGTCTCAAGCTGTTAATTTAGGTCAACTCTGATAAGATCTTTTCAACGGACCTCAATACTTGAAGGCGGTAGTGGTTTTTAATTGCTTGAAAAAAAAAACAAGAAAAAAAAAACTGTTTATGTGTATCACCGGAAATGTTTTGCTTTCAAAACCTTACCTTTAGGTTTCGCTCAATTTGTGTAGAGAAACAAATCTCTCTCTCTCTCTCTCTCTCTCTCTCTCTCTCTCTCTCTCTCTCTCTCTCTCTCACACACACACACACACACACACTCACTCACTCTCTCTGTCTGTCTGTGGTCTCTATAAATCTCTTTTATTTGATTTTGAAAACAGAAGCCGATTGAGAACATTTTTAGAGGTTGTTGAAATATTGGTTACGTTATCTGGTGTACTGCTTTGATAATCTCAAAGAGCAATTGTCTACAATCTATTGCACCAACATTTTCCCCCTATACACTTCACATTTCCCGCAACCGATTTGCTACCTGGTTATCCTCTCTTTCCTCCGACCCAGGCTGTACAAACAAAACCTGAGAACAGGTGGACAATATCAGATCTCATTTCTCACAAGTACTTTCATACTCTGAGAGATCCGTTTCCGGCACCGTACTCACGTTAGTATTCCAATAGATAAATTCACATAATAATATAGTTTGTTACAACACAGAACCAATATAATACACCCTCACTTCGTCTCTGTCTTGACTGGATATTTGAGTTATCCTTCAACAACAGATAATATCTGTCTTAATGATGAACAGAATCCATATCTTTGAAGGTAAAAGTAATTGCCTAGATGGTGAGTAACAGAATTTTGCAAGTTTTATCCGCTGAGTCGGACTGGTTGTCTCTCTTGTAATGAGACTACTCTGTGAGGATAACTATTCCAAATATTTCTCAATACATCTCAAAATGTTTCTTTCAGTCTATAAATTTGTGATTAAACTTTGTGGATAGGCCTATATGGCTCTTCAAATCTCGCCATGGTAAATTTGTGGGAAATATTATATATAGTTGAATTTATGCGTTCATATCCAACAACTATGTCTTACCTGGGAACAATATTCACTGCAAACAAACCTATGCAAGACCGCATTGCTTTCTTTTAAGAAGAAATATAGATGCTTTATTGAACGTCTCTATGTTCTTTTGTAATATACCAAGAAAAAAACTTGTTTTGAAAATTCCAATTGAACCTAATGATTGTTTTCTTTCTCAGCGAGTGAGCTCATGGAAATGTACAGTATCAACCACACAATGTTAGAGGAACTCACATTCATACAAGACATGGTGGCCCGCCTGCCCTGATGGCATTGGTGCAATCAAATAGAAATCTTTTTTGAGAGTCAATTTGTTTTTCACTCAAGGTTTAAAATTTTTTCATTAATTTTACTGGAAAGATGGGCATCTACAACCAACAGAATAAGGGTTCAAACAATCTAACAACAGGTTTGAAACGATCATTATTTTTGTTTTCAAAGATATGCTGAAAAATGAAAAGAAAAAATTGTTTGTCAGCTACCAAAATTTTGAGACAATATTTTGCCTTAAAATATGGGCGGTGCTCAGGCAAATAAAGATGGCAATGAAAATCTATAAAGACTTTCTATTTGCTCTCTTTTCTTTCCTTGCTTAAAAATCATGGTATGCACTCACATAATTATTATAATTGAAGCAGAGCACAGTGCAGCCGTCTCTTAGAAAAACAAGAAATGCCTTCATTGCAATGTACAAAGGAATTGTTTGAAAACATTAAATGTACATGTATTATTAAAATTTTTACAATAATCTATTCCACACAATTTTTTTTTGTGGAATTTGCAGTAAATTTGGAACTTTCATCTGATCAATAGAGGTTGATACCTTAGTTACAGTGCACACATTCTACCTAAATCTCTGATATTGTGGTGTTTCCACATACATTCTCCCAAATCTCATTAATAAAACTCAATTTAAACCTGCAGCTGTGCCCTTGATCTTTCTCTAAGTCTAAATCGTCTTGAAAACTAAAAGGTACCCTAACACAATGTATACATATAAATATATGTAATGCCTTAAATTACAATTGTCGAGAGTTTATGAAAAACTACTCAAGATTACCAAGAATGTTATTATCAAGTCCTGTTAACACTAATAATAGGTGGAAATAATTGAAATTTCTTCTCAAAATAAAAATAGATTAGGGGCTGTCTCCCATTGAAAATCACAATATGTTGACAGGGTTCATAATAAACGCCCCCCTACCCACCCCCTGAAAAAAAATTCTACAACACAACCCTTCGAGAGAGAGAGGGAGATAGATAGATATGTGTGTGTGTGTGTGTGTGTGAGAGAGAGAGAGAGAGAGAGAGAGAGAGAGAGAGAGAGAGAGAGAGAGAGAGAGAGAGAGAGAGAGAGAGAGAGAGAGAGAGAGAAAGTGTTTATAAAGTTGAGTGAAAACTAAAGGTTTTTCAAGCAATAAAAAAAACACGTTTACTTTTACTATTTGAGACAAATGAAAACTGCTTGTATCAACAGCAAATTAAATTACTCCCCCAGGGTTATATTGATACAATCCTGATAACTGGCATTTCTTTGCAAATATTTAGATTCCAGGGTGTACTTTTTCAGAACCTTCTTTTCTAAGACTACAGAAATAGGAAAATATCCAAACTTTTTTAGAATATAATATTATAACATTTCTGAAATCATGTCGGAACTGTGTCTTAAGCCCATTTCAATGATACAAATGTAACTGAAATTCCTCTTCCATTTTTCCCCTCATGCATTTTGTTGTAGATGTATACCTTTCAAAACATGACATATTTTGCTATATTGTGAAGTTAAACATTTAACTTACTAAAGTAGTCTCATTGTTGTAAATGTTAACTCAATTGTGTTTATACTTTGCTCAGATTAACAATACATGTATTTATTATTCAAACTCAGAATTTAAATTCTTTAACCTTCGAATTACAGCAGACTCATATATTGAATATGAAACAAATAAATAAAATTTGACTTTATAAATTGACAACCTGATTTCATTAGATTTAGAGCTATGAATTAAATTTTGAAACTGAGTAAAATGGTCTGCCTCATTAAACGGCTGCATTGATCATTTTCGTTTTTCCGTCTTTGACGATTCAAAAGGTATTTATTCAAAAGATAACATCATAATTTGTTTTTTTCCTCTTGGATTTATTTTTTTTTCTTCAGTCTCTATCCAATTTAACCAATGTCTTTGTCTATTAGAAAAAAATGCACATTGAACAAGTTCACATTATTCTATTTCATTATTTGTATTTAACCAGATTGATAATTGTACACATTATTCTATTTCATTATTTGAATTTAACCAAATTGATAATTGTAGAAACTTTTTTTATAAGGATTGAGACCCATAGTGAATATTAGATATTAATTTCTAGAAATTCAATTCAAGGAATATTTTGAAAAGCCTGCTACCTAAATTGAATACCTCTCATCGCAGCAAAAATAACTTTATGGAATTCATACAACTGTAATTCTGAAAGCATCATCATTTTGTAATCCATAGTTTGAGATTCTTACTCCTTGCTTTTTGTTGAAAGGTTATTTTACTTTAAAATTAAAAAAGAAAAGAAAAGCAAATCCAATTTGAGTCTGGTCCCAGATTATTTTGCATTTTATTATATACATGTTAAACAATACAATAATCACATAAAAAACAGGGTTGCACATAAGCAAACAATTTGACAAGCTGGTCACAACAGAGCTAAAAAAGACTCTTAAACATAACCATCTAGCAGTACTAGAAATCCGTTACAGAAATAGCAATACAGTTTTCAGCACACCTGTTTGATTTTCGGTCATGTGTTAGCATATATTTATCATGTAATAACCCATGAGACATACAATTACAATTAAAATTCCAACCCAAGAAAATGGCTGGGTTTTTTTTTTTTTTGAGTGCAAAGGTCAAAACTACACTCTGAATATCAATGATACACTTAATGAGAATGCAGAGTAACAACAATGTCTAATAAAAAAGAAAACATCAGGGCACAAGAAACTGAAGAATTTAAAACAATTTTACAAAACAAAATGCAGGATATTTCATCATAGAGAATAATTGGGCATGAGTGTAATAAATTTAGACCTTATTTTAACCAGGGACCAAAGCATGTGTTTTAAAAATAAAGAAAGATAGGCCTTTTTTCTAAGGTCAATCAAATGTTAATCAAATCATTTAGAATTCGGTCCTCACTGGTCTCTAATTTCTCCCTTTTAACTTCCTGTGTGAAGTTTCAAAACCCTCTTTATCCTGCGGATGATAGCTTCTGTGAAACTGTAATGGCTCCTCTCTTTGCCATAGTGCTGAAACAGAAAAAGCAAGACATTGGCAGAATCTTCCAGAATACACAATTTAACACCCTCTTGTACAAGTCTGGGGTTGTGAGGAGCCCTTTAGAATAAAAGAAATCTAAAAGATAAAAATAATATTTAATAATACAACACTTCTGAGGTCTTTTTATAGGTAGTTTTAATATGTCAAATTGAAAGTCTTCCAGACAAAATTAAAAAAAAAAAGAAAAAGAACAATTACTCTGCAATTTTTCCTACTTTGTATTCAAAATTGTACTTCATAGCCTCCGTAAATATGAATCGTTGATGAAACTCTACAGTCCAAAAATCAGCTTCGTATTGAAGTCCTGCTTTTTTGATAAAAGAGGTTGATACATCTAATAATGGACTGCAGCACAATACTGCAATACTGTTCATAATTATCAATATCTTTATCTTTTTCTCATCTTATTGTTTATAGATAATATTATGCAAATCAATGATATCAGACAGACAAAAATTGTATGCATGTTTTTCTGAAGAGAGCTTTTTCGAAATGTTGATCCAGATTGCACTCTGAATACATTGGGATTGTTTTAAAGTCCAGAAACAAGATCTCTTTCACAAATTGGAAATACCTCTTATTTTGACTTGTATTTTATTTTTTTTTCTCACATTAAAATTAGTTGCCCTGATACTATAGGAAAAGAAGTCTTTATACTCTCCTGTATTTTTGTTGTTTTACAATAATTATTTTTTCCCACCTAAGCGATTAGCTTCATGGTCTTCATAAAAAAAAGATTTCAGATTGAAATAGCTACAGATATTTCATACTTCATACAAGAAACCACATTATCAAGACAAACATTAAGGAGAAGTAAAAGCTTGCCAAAGTCTGACCTCATCAACATGCTGTACTTTTTTGAAGAATGTCTCATTGAGTAAAGAAGGGACAGTTGTTCGCAGGTGTTCAATGTCCTGATGAGATACACCGAGGGCATACAGACTTAGACCTGAGGAAGTCACAGGACTTCCAATGTTGCTGCTCTCTAAGTAGGAGTCTGGTACACCTAGGTATAAGAGAAAGGGAAAAAAACCACAATTTTACACAACTCAACACAGGCACAGGTACATTTCTTGAATGAAACATTATGGTTCGTTACAGGAAAAAAAATTCAGATTCATCTATTCCAACATAATTGGTAAGAATAATGGCTCTTGGCTGTCACAAAGCCTACATGATTCTGAGAGAACACTGATTCTAATAACTTTCACTCAGAAATGCCCCTTATAAAAATGGAAAAAAAAAAGGTTTTCAAGACATGTACACAGAGAACACAAAAAGAGGTGGATGAATTCCAGTAAAAAAACACATTTCTGAGTATGGGATCAAAACTTGAAATCAATAGTTTTAACCTTAAGCAAGCAGTAAGTAAGGAATCTTACCAGTGAGCTTTCTCAACCCCAGGCGGTGCCTAATCAAAGTAGGTGTAGTCATGCTTTTCTGGTCAGCTGGCACACAATGGACCAGGAAAAATTCCAGGTGTCGCCAAATTACATAGAGGCAGTTCTCAACAATATCTGTATTACCTCTTTAAAGAAATAACTAATTTAAAACATCAATGATTTTCACATGAAAAAAAAAGTGTCTCAATCAAGATAATTAGTTTTAAAATTGTGTTAAAGTTAATGAAATATTAGTGTTTCAATTACCAGTCCTGAAAGAATTCTTCAACATAAGAAAAAAGTAATTGAGCTGATAATATTTTGGCATATGTAAAAGCAAAAATTTACATTCGTGGATTAATGGATAACTTTTGTTCCTTCAAAATCTGACGATGGTTTTTTCAAAGCAATTTTTTTTTTCCTGAGGAATCAAGGACAAGATAAAATGCAAATCAAGTTAAAAAAAATCTTTGTACTATATAACTATTAAGTCACAAGGAGGCAAGAATTTGAATCTTTCACTATATTTTTTACAATAAGCACTGAAGGATACAGACATAATGCTGCAGCTGATGAGACTTCTGGGCCAGAACATGAAGCAAACGCCCTCGCGCCACTTCCTGACGTTGCTGAGATGATAATTTTTCCACAGCCGAATCACCACACAGCTGAAACATGAGTACAAGTGAACCAATTAGTCAAATTTTCTTTTCTTTTTTTCCTCCTCTCATGCACAAAGCCTATCTTTGAAGCATTGTCAAAATCAGTAAATAATGTACCTGCTTTAAGTCCTCAGCAGTAAGTTCTGGTAGAGAAGCCAACTTCTGGGAAAGTTGTACATGACCATCCAGCACAAGAGCGAACTGACGAGCTGATTGCTGAAGTAGCAGGAGGACAACACCCAGGCCCAGGCGACGGCCCACACCCAGGGTCACAGACAGTTCTAGTGTTTGGGATGGGGGAAAGAGGAAGAGAGAATGAATGAGTTGATGAATTTTTAAATAGGAATTTAAATATGTGTGCAAATCTTTAGGAATTAGGGAATTCAGAATAAAAACATATGACCAGCTCTCAAATGATTTTCTCTGTGACAAGTTGTCCTATGCCTTTCTAGTTCTTTGCTATTATGAAAGCTGCTCCACAAATGCCTTATCCAACTCCCTCCTCTAGTACATTCATCTTTTTTATGCAGTGCTTGAAGACGGCACTTTCCTATCTTTTTATTCCTTTACATTTCTTACTAATTTGCCCTTTTTATTTAGTACATGATCTTTGTGATCTAGGAAAATCCTACACATAGGTCAAATGTACAATTCTCCTTTACGTTTTTCTTAAAGACATGCATTTCTTGATTATTTAGCATTTTTATCTGAGTTCAGTATCCCAACCCATAACCATGAGGTCTGGTTGTGGAAAGCAGCAGGGTGGGATGAATAGAAATGAAGAATTTGGGGTTCAGCGCTAAAGGATTCATTATCTTATCTTTTTTGTTTCATGTCATATGTTTTTTGGCCCTAATATTCCTATAAATGGATGATAAATCAAAGATAAAACTTTTCAGCATGCAAATTTATGAATATAATGTTACCAAAGTTCATTTATGAACCTTCTTTTTTTATTATTGTTAGTTCTACTGTTGAATGCAATTTCAAGAGACAGCATGCATTTTATAGGAAAAGGAGATTAAATTTACAACATAGCTGGGATTATTACTAAATAAGTATAATTTGTAAATGAGTAGAGTATATTTGTCTTTAGAACAACATAGCTGTATACAGAGTAGAACAGAATCAAGTTTTAATTAATAAAATTATTCTAAATGTTTTTCCCTACAAAGCAATTAAAATTGACTAATGCAAAACAATCATTTGCACTATGCATCAAAATAAGAAAACAAACAGTTATAGGGTCATTATGACATTTTAAAATTCTTTGTCCAGTCCCTCATTTTATTTTTTTCGGGGCCAAGGCTGTACTAAGGCCAGCATGTGACCCTCCTCCCATCCATTTCCCTTTTATTGCTGCAAAACAAATTCTTCTCTACTCATTAGTTAGAGCATTTGCTGTAGCCATCAAACTGTTAAGATAAGGATTTATTCACAACAAAGGTACTTTAACCATATTTGCACATCTATTTCTTTTGAATATTGAAAATTGTATATCATATTTATCGACTAATTCATCCTGTAATTACAAAAGGATAGTTTCATTATTAATGCTTTTTTATTGTTATTTCTTGAAATACTCTCCACAAGATACTCTGTGAAGCATCTTGTACTGTAATTTATTTTAATTAGTTCCCTTTGTTCTGTACCTGACTACATAATACATACTCACCTTCAGCCCTTGAACCCTCTCTTGAGGTGGCCTCTTCTAGACTTGGTCCAAAGAGAAGATGTTGATTTAAGTTGCCTTCACCTGTAAAATATTTTAAAAAGTAGGTATCTTGTCACAACCATATGATAAAATTTCTCTCCACTATGTCATGTATAAATTAAAATAAACCCACATAAATGAATAAATCATTATTTTGCAGATTTAATGAACTCATAAACAGGGCTGAGAATGGTCAGACAAGAAAAAGTCTGAAAATACCAGCCAACGAGCAGAAGGCTCGTAACCAAGCGCCAAAGGCATGAGATTCACCTAGGGGGGTCCGGGGGCATGCCCCCCGGAAAATTTTGAAAAATTGCGTTAAAATTAAGCCATTTAGGCCCCTCTGGCACTGAACTTCCCTTAATTATTGTGTTTCGCTCTGTCCACCTGAGCCATCAAAGCCGTAAGTCCACAACTTGCGTAACTCAACTCCCTGTCACACACACTACACCACGATACTCCTTTTTTCCTTAACTTTCTAATAAACTCCCCCAGACGCCGACCATTAGCGGTTTTGTCACACCATTCCCATCGCCATGGGTTCACAATATCGCCGTCATCGCAAGCTTCTCCTCTACTAACAATGTCTTGACGCCTCGCCATTGTGATATTCACGTGCAAACGGTTGTGGAAAGATGCGCCAAGCTTTGGCAAAAACAAAGAGAAATTCGGCCAATATCGATCGATATTTCAAAACCGATCAAGAAAGTAATAACAACAATAGATTATCATTAAATGGTATCGATGTTAATCTCGATAATTCCACTTGATCAATACCACCAAACTCTTCTGTGTTGGTTGGTTTATGTTTCCGGAAATCAGCCTCGAAATCGAAAAAAAGGCTTCGGAATTTTTGTGTTGTTTTAATTTTTTTTTTTTTTTTTTTTTTTTTGGGCGGACGCAATCTTTGTTAGGTGGATGGAAATGACAAGTTGGGCAGAAATCCGCCTTTAGACGGAGAATTCTCAGCCCTGCATAAAGGAGGCATAGCATACGGTTAACTCACTGCTTGAGAAAATTCAATATTTCAAGCTTTAGTCCTATCTAAAAAATCATGATTGTTATATCAACATTTTTAAAATATGAAGTGACACAAAATGAACCACAAAGAGTAATGATGGAGACCACAGGAAGAAGAGATTAACACTAATAAAATCCTAGTTTGAAGCTGCGGTATCATCTGAGACCAAAAAATTTACACAATATTAAATCTAATCTTCAGCGGAGAAAAATTTGTGAGCAAAAAGCAAAGAGTTCATTTTTTTCTTTAATTATTTAGATTATGATCCTAAGTATTTCTTAAGAACATAGAGATTGATATTATACGGACTTGACCAATGCTATCATGAGTTGTCATTTCATCACTAGTCTGTCTTACAGGAAAAGAAATTCAGAAAAGTGTAAACAATTGTGCCAACTCAAAATCAGCTCTCTTAAACCTATCATGTTAAGTTCAAAACATGTGGTGTAAAAGGCTAATCTATATGAAAATGGTTAATAAAACCTTGTAAGTTTCTATAATGACCACCTTAGTTGCAAGAATTTGATACTTCCTTAATAAATGCCAAGCTTACAGCAAGTAACACAAGCGACAAATTAATTTGTGTTAAGTTTAACTAATCTTACCAACAGCTGTGATGAGGGTGCGGCAGTATGCAGTGATGTTAGAGGCGATTTCCTGATATAAGTGAAGCAGCTGGGCAGCACAATCACTGGTTGACTGTGATGTGGATGATGTTTTGCCCAAAGATGTACCAGGCAAGCTGATGTGAGCGTTCAGCTCCTTGACTACCGTCTCTGGTGTAGAGTAATGAGGTAGCAAGGCCAGCATCTGGTCCTGTAAAAGTAGTTAGAGAAGAGGATTAGTACAATACAGCATTGAAAGCTAGATCCTAATGGGCCATCCTCACTGTCATTCCGCACTATCGGGTACCCGTTAGATCCATCCATTGGTTAACTATCACTCCGAACGCCTGTCTACACTGTGAGATAAACATGATAAGTTTACAGTGAGGCTACTTTAAAATACTGGGTTCCTTGGTTGGCTGGCTCTAAGCCTTGGCAGGCTTTGTCTATTTCTAACACTGAGTCAGAGGAAAGAAGCCTTAACTATGATTACTTCACTTTCTAGATTCGCTGATTCAATTCAATTTTAAAAAGGTGCAAAAATAATAATACACCTTGTGTTTGTGGACAAAAAAGCAATTTATATATTGGATGATTCATTTTTAGATTATCTTGATTGAGTTGATGATACATATTGACTTCTGTTTAAAAAAATATGAAATAAAAAACAATCTTATTGATCCAAAAATGTCTTTCATAGAGAACAAAGTATATCCTTTTGAATATTTTGAAAGAACTTCGGCCATGCCCACATTTCAACACACACACACACACACACATACAGAGAGAGAGAGAGAGAGAGAGAGAGAGAGAGAGAGAGAGAGAGAGAGAGAGAGAGAGAGAGAGAGAGAGAGAGAGAGAGAGAGAGAGAGAGAGAGAGAGAGAGAGAGAGAGAGAGAGAGAGAAGGATAGTGCTTTGTAAGGTAAGCAAAATAAAAAATAAAAATTATTTCTCTAGACAATGATTAAACATTGTTCCTCTTGAATATCCGTACTAATTTTGATACGCTGATTACAAATATGTTACTAGATTTGGGCTTCGGTTAATATAAAAACAAAAACTAAGAAACAAATTTAATTTTCCTTCGCCCATCAATCACAGACACCGCCAGTCACACCCGAACAATCAAATAACTGTGCCAAAATGTCAGGCATGTTGGATTCGTCGAGCAGCGTGACAGTGACCCAATGGAATGACAGAAAACTATAAGATTTTCTCATCCACACTGTCAGTTCCACCTCATAGGTACCAGATATTTCAGAGTGACAGTGTGAAAGCTGTATAAGGGAAGTTAATAAGCACTCAATTTAACAAATCTGAATCTAAAGTAATATTTCTTAAATAAAAACAAAACTGAACACTATACCACAAATAAACATAAGGAAAGATTCAACACAGCCAATGGAAGTCATTCATAAACTATTTTAATAATTTTTATATGTACTTAGTTACCTAGATGTCTAAAACTGACTTTTGAAACTATGGAATTTCTAACACACATCAAGTAAAGAGAGTTAGTTATATGTATTTTTTTCAGCCACAGCTAAATTTTCAATATCAAGCAAGTGCATTTCCACTTGTTTGGTTAATGTTCCAAATAATTTTCACATGGCAGACCCCTTTATATTTTGTTCTTCCTAAGCCACCAAATCACTTGCCTGCAAACGCATACGTTGGGATCTGAACTCCATGCTGGCTGCATCATGCTGTAAAAGATCTGCACCCAGATCAGCTTTAAAAGAGTAGAAAAAAATCATACAAAATTACTGTTGAACATATATCATAAATCAAATGGCATTACCATTTAAGGTGTTTTTGTATAGGCATCATATTAACAATAATATAGAAACTTTTATTAGTCTTAATACAGCTTCAGAGCCAGCACTTGGAGAAAAAAAGGAATGAGTTGGCTTTTTCTTTAACATTCATAGAATCTTAGATGTCAAAGGCTTTTTGATAGTATGATAAGACTCTTCATGCAAACTATATTTAACATGAGTCTTCATGCCATAAGGCTGTAATAAACTCAAGATAAAAATATGAAAATAAAGGGAAAAAAAAGAAAAGGAAAGAAAAAAAAATGCTTTTTGAATATTTCGAATCATTTGTTAATCTGTAAGTATTTGAAATGTGTGGGAAAAAAAAAGAAATACACGCAATAAAATGACATGAGCAAAAAAAAGGAAGTGCAGTTCAGAGCTTACTGTGATAGTTAGCCCTAGCCACGACAGCTGTGGTCAGACTGAGCTCCTGAAGGTGAGACACATTAAGCATAGGCTTTCGATTACGCAAGATGGATGAAAACACATCACTGTGTGAGATTACAAGCAGCATCACCTGGTGAAGAGTTTGACAATCGTAAAATACAAAATGTAAGATTTTGCAATTTGGACTGGAGAAAAATATTTCCCTGGCATCTTGATGCTGAAACTGAAATAATTATGACGTTTTGCTTTTGTTACAATTAGCAAAGAGAACAACAAGTAATGAAAAAAGAAGCTTTTTGTTTTTGCATAAATTTTTCAAGGTTTGAAAAAATCTCATTAGCAGAGATTAATTTTCTCCTGCAAAGTTTTTTTTTAATTTTTACAGGTTGCTTTACTCTCAAGTTTTCAACATATTACATAGGACCAATTCTCTGTGATGCAGTGAGGATTTCTTTTAACCTTTGTCTTCCTACATATTGTCTTAGCTGAGCTCATTTGTCTCTTTTAAACATGATAAAATGCAAATGGTCCAACATGTTTTATAATCAAGATGAACAGGTTATTTTTTAAGTGACATTTACATCTAACCTGTGTGGCAGCTTCCTTGTTTTCCCCTCCCAATGAAGTAAGCAGAGCTAGACAGAAGCGCAGCACTGCAAACAGCAGCTGTCTGTAGCGGGCTAGTGGGCTTGGCACTAGGTCCTCTTCATCATCCTCAGATATGTGGGAATAGCTTTGTGTGGAAAAAAATGTTTTTAATATTTTTGTTATTTTACTTGTAAAGCTGTAACATCATTTTTAACATTTCAAATGAAAATAAATAATTGCAAAAATACCTTTTCCTCTCTTCCCTCCCTCTAAGAAAAGAAAGCTAAGAAAGAAAAAAAAATAATGTGGTAAGAGCAGATGTGCCTTACTCTCTCGAAAAGCACATTAGTCCTTGCCTCCATTCTTCTTTTTTTCTTATTCTTTGTATCTGTGTCATCTAGAGGTATTTGCCACCTGCTTTAACTTTGACAAAACACGTGGAAATCATGATGAAAGAATCTGATGCTGCTTGCTGTTCCTCGTCTTCCCAAACAGAGATGTCAAACTGTTTGCAGCTCTGTCCCATAAGAGAGGGCATTGTTTTCATTTACATAAAAAAAAAAAGTTTGCAGGAGCGTTAGTTTCAATGAAAGTCTCTAATTGTAAGCCTGACAGCTGCTGGACATAACCAGTGTTCACATGCAGACACAGCAAAGTGACAGATTTGAATCTCAGTACGCTCAAAAAATTCTTTTTGTTTCATACACAAATATGCACTGCAAGTTAAAACAATTTAAGGATAAAATTGCTTAAAAAAAAAAGATAGTTCATGAAATGAAGGTCATATAAAGATAGCAATTTAATCATACGTCTATCTCAAGCCAAATATACAACTGCATTGAATCAAATCAAACAAATTTTCCACCAATCTTTGATATCCAGCCATTTTCAAAAGCAACCACTTCCCAACTGCATGTATCAGGTTAAAGATAAACCACTCACTCATCCACTTCTGGTCTTAAGCTAAGTACAGAACATGAGGCCATTTTCTCCAGGGATCCCCCGTGCAGCAGTGTGCGTGCTCCCTCAGGATCCTGAGCCACTCGAGTCAACAGTGACTTAAAGCATAAATAGATTAAATAGTTTAAGAATCAGTCTTTAGTGTGATGGATATCACAAGAATTGTTCAAGATTAATCAGTTCCTTAGATCAAACTTTTGAGAGGTTTACAAGTATTCTAAAAGCATATAAACGAAACAAATTCTTGCATAAATAATTTTAAATAAAAAAAATGGCTGTTGACTGAAGGATTCTTTAAAAGACCATTACACCATAAAGTGGTATACAGAGATATAGTATAGTAAAACATAAAAAACTAAATTTTACTGAAAAAAAAATAAGTTAAATAAATGAAATTTCTGTGCAAAGATTTTGACACTGAGCAGATGTCTCTCTATACAAGAAAGCATTCAGCTTGAATCTTGAGTGTGCTTTTGGTTACTTTAGTGATAAAAAAGTTTTCAAAACACCATTCATTAGGCAACTATTGAGCAGTTTAATATAAAGCTAAAGGCCATTCACATCTTGAATCTTTTTACTAAATTTCAATGACTATTTAATCCATATTAAATGCTTGACATATCCAATTTCAGATTGAATAACTCTGTTTATCTATATTGTGCATGAAACTATAAAATGCTGCTCACCATCTTTGACTGAAAAATATAAAGTGCTCTCAAGTTGGCAGGCTGGGGAGCCAGAATTGCCAGGAGCTGTTGGTCATCCTCACTGGCCAATGAGTCAACAAGATGCTGCAAGTACCCTCTTCCACAAAGGAAGCTTAGCCAAGCATGCTGACGGTCAAGGGATAAGACAGTATCCAACACTGACAGAGCCAGCATCTGGCAAGGAAAGGAAGAGGAGGTAAAATGATACATGACTGTATGTTTCTAAACTTTCTGACAACCTTCTATCAAGCTAGTCTTCTACAGATTGTATTAAGTAACTTTTGAAAAAATTTAAGAGTTTTGTACAGCATGTTTCTGTGATTCAATCACACCTTCTTGAATGGTTGATTTTCTATGCCTCCAAAACTTTAATGTAAATTGTTTCAAATAAATGAACTGAACGTGATTAGCCTTTTTTAAATATCTTAAATATAAAAAATATATTGGTTATAACTCAGAAAAACATTAGTTTATAAGATTTTATTAGGCATAGCTACACAGAATCTTTTGAATAACTTAAAAGAAGAAATAGGGTAAAACAAGTTGTTAACACCTGTATGTGTCACGTCGTCACTTTAGTGATACTTTAGTTGCGCCGCACTGGCCTCAGTCAAGCGATAAATAGGTCACGGGGTTGGGGTTGGGACCCAATGTGAGGTCAAGGTCGGCCACACTGCTGGCATGCATCAGTCTTTTGTCATAATAGTTCATTTTAATACGATCTGCAAGCTTCATTTAATTATCTTTTCATTTGATCATTCACTAAATAAAAAAAATGTAAAAAAAGTTGTCCTTAAAAAAAAAAATTATAAAAATAGCTTTGATAGAAGCTTTTATATCAGTCATTTAAAAAGTCGGAAAAATGACTTGATTACTGAGCTAATTAACATGATTAAATGACCGCTAGCGGACAATCGGCTCCACAGAAGTTGAAAAAAATGTTATTGTCAAGAAGACAAATATTTTTCTAAACATTCACGAAAAAATCATATCCTCAGCACAAAAATTGTGTCTGTGAGTTTGATCCAAACATAATTCCCTTCAATTATTACTACAGCGTATGTTACTCTACCGAGTTGAAATATCCAAACAAGGAACAATGGCGAATAATAAAACACATATTATCATTGGTGTTTTTGAATTATCTCTTTTGGCTGACCAGAGGGTTTGATAGGTGTTGATGAAGCTATGGGGGTAGTTGGAATGGTGAGCGTTTGTTGCTTGTTAGAAGTCATGTCTATGACTGTTGCGCTGATAAATCATGTTTTGTGGTAAGTTTCTAGATCTATATTCTATATTTGTACCTCTGTCGATCGTTACTTCCACTGCCTGTGTGTCTGCTAGTGGTGCATCTAACGTGTTCGTTTTCTTAATTGTCTCTAGTGGGGGAAGTGTCTGTGTGGTCTCTATTTTCATGCTGATATAACTGGTGGGAATCTTCTCTATCTGTCTCTATGCTATCACTGGGCTTGCTGGTACCGACTAGTTTTACGCTAATTTCGTTCTAAATGGCTATCTGTCATCGTTTCAATTGTGTCTGCAGGTGTAAGTAGTGTAGTGTTGCGGTATCAATCAGTAAAAATTAAAAAGTGGCTAGTGGTATGAATGTCTGGGTGGGTTTTATTTTCAGTGAGTTCTCTCTCGGTGAGTCTCTCTAAGTTTGAGAGCTCGTGCCTGCTTTGTAAAGTCCCGTGCCTTAACTAGGTTAGAGAGACGATATCCCAAAGATGGGTTAATAAGGGATTTTGTTTGTCGAAGTTACACCATAAATCTCAAGTTGTCTGTGTCATAAATATAGATCTAGTCCTAGACACTTTATAGTTGCCACACCTCTTCTTTTTACACGCTGATATGTTTGCCTTACATTATATGGCAACATATCGCGAAGAAAATCATTGATTTCGGATCGATTCCAAACACCATGCGAATGTCATCACTAAGGTCCACGCCAGAGAACGACTTTTTCATTTAATATTGTTTTTCCCCTTCTTATTCAAAGTCAGTTGGCCACATGTGCGGCACATTTCATTCGCATAATTATATTGATAGTGACGATCTTGAGTAAATTCCATAATGGTTTAAAAAAATTATTCAAAAACTCTTTATCATTGCTGAGGATATGAAACTTGTTAAATCAGAAAGAGAAATGATATTTAAAAACCGTTGAAGATGAAAAAATGATTTGTATGGGGCCGTTTGTCAGTAATTGTCTAATTAAGTGAACACAATAGAAGTATAATGGTAGAGCCGATCTTGAGTATGTTCCATAATGGTGTAAAAAAATTATTTAAAAATTCTCTATTGTTGCTGAGGATAAGAAACCTGTTAAATCAGAAAGAGAAATAATATTAGAAAACCGTTGAAGAAGAAAAAATGATTTGTATGGGGCCGTTTGTCAGTAATTGTCTAATTAAGTGAACACAATAGAAGTATAATGGTAGAGCCGATCTTGAGTATGTTCCATAATGGTGTAAAAAAAATTATTTAAAAATTCTCTATTGTTGCTGAGGATAAGAAACCTGTTAAATCAGAAAGAGAAATGATATTTGAAAACAGTTGAAGAAGAAAAAATGATTTGTATGGGGCCGTTTGTCAGTAATTGTCTAATTAAGTGAACACAATAGAAGTATAATGGTAGAGCCGATCTTGAGTATGTTCCATAATGGTGTAAAAAAAATTATTTAAAAATTCTCTATTGTTGCTGAGGATAAGAAACCTGTTAAATCAGAAAGAGAAATGATATTTGAAAACAGTTGAAGAAGAAAAAATGATTTGTATGGGGCCGTTTGTCAGTAATTGTCTAATTAAGTGAACACAATAGAAGTATAATGGTAGAGCCGATCTTGAGTATGTTCCATAATGGTGTAAAAAAAATTATTTAAAAATTCTCTATTGTTGCTGAGGATAAGAAACCTGTTAAATCAGAAAGAGAAATAATATTAGAAAACCGTTGAAGAAGAAAAAATGATTTCTGTGGAGCCGTTTGTCTGTAATTGTCTAATTAAGTTGACACAATGGAAGTAAATTTATAAAACTTAATTAATAAACTAAGTGAGCAAAACGAAGCTCTAAAATAAAACCTTTTAAAGATAAAAACACAGGAATTTCACACAAGTCACAAGACTGAGTTTATCAATCGAAAGTCAAGAGGAACCCAGTCTAGCTCGTTAACAAATTTGACCATAGCTTGTTAAACAAAGACAAACTTATTACGCATCAAAGTGCAGTGCGCAAAATATCGGGCGCACTGGCTTACCCTGCCTAGCAGCGTCAGCAGAGCGTATCTGACAGTGATTGATTCACTGAAGACGGTCCTTGGTAAGGAGATATGCAGGCAAGCAGGCCTAAACTAAAGTATCACTGAGAGCCGATTTTGGTACGCCGTGGTGTGTGTATAAATATATGTGTGAGAGAGTGTGTGTGAGGAAATCAAAACATAAACATTTATATACTTGTGGAAAACAATCATAAGCAATATTTTCACTTCAACAAAAAGAGAAAAAAAAATAAAGCTTTTTCTTCTATTGCCCTTAATTTCTGATGCTTTAAAGTGAAATTACATTGCCCTATATATGCATATATAAAAATAATTCCTAAACATATTTCACTTCTTAGTCTTTTCCAGAAGAGAAAATTGAAAGATTCATATTAGAAAAGCTACAGATATTCACCCTGCCCACATGGTGACCATCACAAGCATCTCGACAGACTGCCTCCATGAAAGGATCTCCATATGCAGATATAGTTTCCATATTTTCAGCAGCCAGTCTTTCATATTCTCCCTCATCTTGATAGAGAAGCCGCTCCATACCATTTGGTCTGCCTTGCTGGCCTGTTAATTAGGTGATGACATAAAGGTTTGCACAGATTAATCTGTCGTTCAGAAATCATTTCATCACTTTTTTGTTATCTAAAGGCAAGGCAAGTCTGATCTGTTAATGCCTTAAGCTAGTGCCTTAACTCCAAGACCATCAGCGCCTGACAAGACATATGTAAAAAATAAAATGATACATAATGTTGGAGGCAAAAATTCAAACAGAGGAAACTTTCCTGGTAAGTTGTCTGTAGAACTTTATTAGATTTTGTAGCAGGAGAGGTATAGGTATATTATGTTTAGAATAATGAAATATAAGAATAGACAAGAGAAGAAAAAGGGATCATTTTGTGAAGGACAGGGTCACCTGTGAGTAAGTCCTCATCCAAATCAGGTTTCTTGGCAATTTGTAGGCAGTACAGTAAAGCACCATAAAGATTCACTCGCACTTTCTGGATAACACCTCCTATGAAAAGAAAATGAATAGTTCAATATCATATACAATCAAGGCAGAATAAAGATGGAATACAACAGCTAGCCAGAGAAAACTTTGATATATTTCTCTTTCATTTAAAAATTAAAAAGAAAAAAACTTTGAAGGATAACTTCTATTTACTTAACTGAAATAGTGCAGGGTCTCTAATGATTTGTTGGATAGAGATTATATAAATAGTGCATAAAATTTGCTGACAAAGAATTACTTATGCCCTGTTAAAGTTTTAAATATTCAAGATTTATTAAGACACAACCATCAAAAAGATGAAAAGATTAGATACATAAAATAAAAGCTTCAATAAAATTTCATAACATACAAAAGAAGATCTAATCTTTTGAGAAAAGAAAGCAAAAGATTTGGGACGCACAACCTTGCTTGGAATGATAGAACATGAACTAAGTCTCTTGTTGCATCTTTGATAAACAAAAAGCTCAAGACTATAATCTTATTGATTATCTCACCAGCTTTAAGGATATAGTCTATAAGTCCTTTCAGCACAATCTGCAGGGATGATGCAAATACAGTACGAGAGCTACCACCGCTGAAGGGCTGTCCAGTAGAAGTGTCAACTCCAGCATAAGATGATGACCCAGTACTAGCTGAAGCTGCTGGACTCAGAAAACAATGTCTTAAGTTTGCCATCAGGGTAAGGAGCACATCAGAGACAACCCCTGTGGCTTCCAAGTTCACTTCCTCACTAGACACCTGATCAAGATTGAAAAAATGATGAAATGTGGATGAGGACTGCAAATCTTTTTTTTTTTTTTTTAGGTTTAACTGCTCTTGACCTCAGTCTGGGTAATTCTTCATTATTAAAATTTCTGGAAGTCTTTTAGAGTGAGGTTGCTCGATGAGACAGAAATCCAGTTATCCATTGTCATGTGGTAAAGATTTCTTGAGTATTAAAAGAGCAAAAATTATGGTTGGGCCTTCACAATTTGGTTCATGGAGTACAAGCTAGGTAAAGACTTCATAAATTATACTTATATTATTATTGTCTTTTTTTTGTGTGTTATTCTTACTTTCATCAGCAGCTCATGTAGAAGGTCAAACAGCAGCGCCTGTCTTCGCTCTCCAGCCAGGAGATCCTGGGGCACAGATGTGAGTAAAACGCCCACAATTTGGCGCCAGCCATCCAGTGCACGACGTTTCCTCTGAAGCAACTCACGGCAATCATTGTGCTCCACCACTGTTTCAAGAATCAGTTGAATTTCCTGAGAAGATAGAATTATTGCATTAGTCCATTTCTACAATTCATTATACAAAAAAAGTGCAATTCAACACAAATAGAAATTCCTCTGCTGTCCATCAGAATATTAGGAAACGAATACGCCACACCAGCATTGAACCCTCAACCCTTAAACTATAAGGCTAAATCTTCCACCTTTTGAGCTATCCAGCAAAGGAATGACAAAAGATGATCTGCCTTAACACCAGCCTAGCATAGGTCATCGCTCTTGTGAATTAAAAAATCTCTGAAAAGACAGTTTGCTGCAAATGGTGCTTATCTAGAAGAATGAATATCTTTTCTCCATTTTGATTTCATGAGAAAGTAGCTTCAATCAAACAATTTTTCCCTAAGGGACTTTTTCATACCATTCAAAATGTCACATAAATACATCTCTTCAGTACAGTAATAGCATAGGAATCACCAGGCTCTTGTTAAGAGAAACTTATCTGTTGAGGTGAAAAATATGCCTTTAAACTTCAAGCTTTTAATATCTGGACAGGGTATCAGACAACCCTGTGATAGTCAAGCTTTTGGGTGACAATATGTAGGTCCAAAATTCCAACCAAGCTTATGCTATCTGGTAGTAAGGTTTGCCAGATAGAACAGTCAGTAGAGTGCCAGGCTGACAGCACGGGGCTCCAGGTTCAAATCCTGGGCTATTTACAGTGGGGTCTGATCTCATGTAAACAACCCTATTCAACCCGCATCAGGTTAGACAAGGATGATAGTATGGTGTTTGTATATCATACAAGGAGGACAATTTGGCTCTCCTAAGACTTGGCTGGACCTTAATAGTCTCTGTAACTGTAGAGGTGACGAGGACATTGCTCTTAGTCTCTGGGGATGAAAATAAAGTTGCATTTTCCTGCTTCATGCACCATTTGCGGCTCAAAAAGGTTAAACACCTAGACAGGGTGCAGGATCAGAAATGAAACAAACCAGTCTGATGGTTAAATTCAGTATCATTTAACTTGCCCTATGCTAATGTTTAAAGTCTCTATGAATGTAGAGTTCACAACAAAATTGCATCTGACTGATGCTGGGGCTGAAAAGAGGCAGCTGCTTTCCTCTACTATACACACCAATTAGAGCTCTCAAAGGATAAAACCCTAGAAGGATGCATGGTCAGAAACAAACAAAAAGAAAATAAAACAACATAGACATAAATAAAAAAAACAGTCTTATAGAATATCCTCACCTCCGTAATGTGTGGCCGCTGCCCAGCTACCATAGGGCCCTGCTGATTGGCAAGCTCAGTCAATAGAACTTTACGTAGCAATCTCACATCACAGTAAGCCACACCCTCTCTTGTTCTTTGCTCTAAGCTGCGTACAAGAGCTTCTACCTGGTCACGGTCAAAGAAGGTGAAGGAAACTGCAGGTGGAAACTGTTGCTCAAATGATACTGTGTCAAGCACACCCAGTAATCTGTTGCGCATCTGTTTGCCTGAGAAAATTTGGGGTGCAAGGAAAGAGGTAAATTTAAAAGAAAGTAAAAAGAAGAAAAAAACATCATAAAATTCAACAACTGATCAATAATGAAGAACTCATAAACAAAGAACTAACACTCGACCTGCAGCTGACTCATATCTTGTACAAACCAAAAAAAAATTAAGAAAGCGTGGAAAATAAAACATTTTGAAAACACAAAGGAAAAATTTAACAAAGAATAAATAAAGCATATCGTAATCATCTAATATTTTAGTATTTGAAATTGTCTTTCTATTTAAAAATGGGATTTATTTACCAGTAGAGGTTGTCACATTATATTGAGTAACAGACAGTGCTGTATCTCTGTCTGCTACAGTCATATCCCCATCATCTGCCAGTTGACCACCATCTGGTAAAACAAAAGAACAAAATATCTTTTTGTAAACTTTTAGTAGTTTTCCCCCACCTTACTCCTTGAAAAAATTTTTATGTTCTTGATGGAAATCTGATTCATCCAAAGCTCTACTCTCACAATTTAAGCAACATTTCCATTCCCCCTGGAATTCATTAAAAGTGCACATTGGAAATCTTAGATTGCACCACAAATTAAATGTTTCAATCAGGCACTGAGCTCTTCAGCATAGGCAATCATGATCTTCCCCACCTCTCTATCCCTCATTACTTTCACAGAGTTATATAAACTCACTGTAATGATCATGATTTTCCACACATCTCTATCTCTCATCACTATCACACAGTTATACAAACTGACTGTAGAGATCTTGATCATCCTCCCCAAGAAGAAGTTTGACAAGCCGCTGAGTGTGAGACCGTTGTCTGTTGAGACAGGTAGTTCTAAGTTCTATAGCTGCAGTCTTCAGCAACCAAGACTGGTGGTCAGACACATCACTCACTGAAATGGATTGAAAAAAAATACAGCTATACAGATTATCATTGAGCATAGAAGAAAAAAAATTTTTAATTTGACTCCCTTCCCCTAAAAAACTGATTGGCAGTTATTCTGATTAAAAATACACTAGCAATTTAGTAATAACTGATTTTTACAAATGTGTATGAAAAGGAAAAAATTGCATTCTGCTTAATACAAATAGTTTTCATTACAGATCCACCACAAAATAGTTTATTCATTAAATAGAATTATAAAAAAAGGGCTCTCAAGTGGCACATAAAAAATATCAATTCTTTAAATGAAATTAATTATTTAGACATGCTGTAACACATTAAATTCTTATCTTTATTACTTTTCTCATCCAAAAATCCCCCCGATCTTTTTTGTACTATTGCATTTCCCAACTCTTAACTGTGGACCTGTGGAAGCTTGAATTGTCCTACCTACAAGAGAGTATAAAAATGTTATTATGGCTGAGACAATCAAATAGACTATTTAACTGCTCAAAGGTAATCAGAGTGTATTGGTGTAAGTCCTACCAATGTTTAAGTTCAGTGTATAAAGTTAAGGGAAAAGAAGTGCCATATCTCTGTATTGTATCATCCAACTGTAAACCATTTCCTTACACCTCTGCCTATAGAGTGATAACCAAGCCATTAGAAATCTAAGTTAACAAGGAATATGTTGAACATGTACACACAGAGCAAAAAAGACAAGGTGATTCGCATCCACAGATGCAGAAAAGAATGATGTTATCCAAAATGATCTAAGACTCAAAACAAGACAGAACAGAAATGAAGGATGATTTGTCAAAGGTGCATTTTACCCTTTCATTGACAAGGATAGTAACTAGTTTGAGTCAGCAATATGTCTTTCTGCTTAATGAATCAGAAACCATTGAAGGTGCTATGAGCTCAAGTTTTTTTTTAAACTTGCCTTGGCAAAACTTGACATTAAATAACAGGGCACTGCACTATGTCATATTCTATTCTTTGTGTCTAATCAGTGTCAGAATTTATTGATTAATTGGGTATTTTATTTCCCAGTTTGATCCACCATTCACAATGATCCATCTACTTAGCCTCTGATTAGTATCCACTTAATTCAATATATCAATGATTAAACCCAAATGTTGTTTGGACTTTGCAGCCTATCATTTTTTTATATTCTTCTCAATCCAAAGACTAACAACTCAATAACATTAGCAAAGAAGAAGAAACTAATATTTCAAGTTCAAGTGGGTTGGCAATGAAAGCCCCTTTGTGGTGCTCTTCAATGAATAATTCAGGAGATATTAAGAATTAATCAGGAAAACTTAGAGGGTAAACAACCATCTGTAAGGAGAAGATACTATTCCTTTTGCAATTATCTTGAAACTCCATTGTTGATTACTGAGCATCATGTGCTCATTGCTGCAATTGCAACAGATTTGTATTATCATATACTTGATTTGTAGGTTCTAACCAAAACAAATGGGGAATCATTTCCAGAAAAATTATTTCTATTAATTTCAGGCCTCAGTATTATATACAAGAAAAAAAACCTACTATATTTTGCACTTTCCAAAGGAAGGTGCTGCAATTGACGGAAGAGGAAGTCATGTGTTGTTCTCAGGTATCGTAGGGTAGGGGCTGAAGTGTCACGGTTGGCTGCCAATGAATATATAAGACGGTAGCCGAGCTCTGCAAGTTGAGGTCGATCCCTCAAGCTAGAAGGACCTTCACGTGTTCCCAAGCCTCGTTCAAGCATAGACAGGATAGAGTGTAGACAAGTCTTCGGGGAGTCCATCACACCTGGATACAAATAGCAAGAGGATTTTTGGTACTCAATTCTTTCAATAAAAAAGTCTGAAGATTTATTCAGTAAACTGAAATGAAATCACTGTTGCAAAGGACCCACATAACAGTTTTCAATGACATCTGCAGCAATTCAAAGATGATAATTTTGAATCCCACTGGACCTGATAAAATGTCCTGAGTATTTAAGAACTTGTCCAGATATTACTTTTTACAATTTAAAAGAGGTTGAAAGATTGTCTCAGAGCACTTCAAATAAAGCTACACTGCATCTCTAAAGATGAGCAGATCTGTCATAAAACTAATGTGTTATTCTACCACAACTGATGTCATATTACCAGGGTCCTGAAGGGTGGTGCGAACCACAGGTTTCTGTAGTTGGAATCCAAGCAGCCAGTGTGCCAGGTTGGGAGCAGCTTGGTCCAGGGATAATAGCAGTAGCTGAATGATATGTTCACAGATCACATTTTCTACTGGTGACTCCTTCTCTGAGCCAGTCTCAGCTTTATGGAAAAATATTTGGAAGAAAAATGTTCATTTTTATTTCATTTTGCAAACTGAAGATTCATTATTCCAAACATGAGACACATTTAAATCCTTTTTTAAAGAGCATTTCATTGGTCAAGCCATCCACATCAAACATGTTTCCATCTTATCCGTTTCATGGTTCAAATCTTTCTGCTTAAAAAGCACTTTTATCCATGTATGTTAAGATGGCTTTTAGAACCAAGGTAAGATACGATAAGATCTCTTGTTATTGGGAAGTTTGGTAAAAGTGCCAGCCATCATTTTTTTCAGTATTTTAAATAATCAGAAAATATAGCAAAGCATTAAATGAAAAAAATTAAATTCAACTAAATCAGAAATGAACAGAAATTATTTTAAGGAGCAAATTTTTTTCTCTCCAAGCTATCAAGATATTTACTAGTGCTCAACACAACTGTTAAAAGAGACCAAAAAGCAGCAACTTGGTTTGCTTCCAGGCCATACCTTACCTCAGACGCCCGCAGTTAGTGGGCGGATCAGTGATCAGTCACCTGTGTGTGCCCATGCGTGACGGTGCACTGCCAACAAATCTAATATTGGGATTTTTTACTTCTTTTTGCATCACAATAAATCTAGCCTCATTAACACCAGGTATATCAAACATATAATCATTTTAAAGCTGAAATTGTCCTGAGTACAACGCTATATTTTTTATCTCTCAATTATAAAGTGTTTACATGGTACAGGTGAATCTTCATACTTCTAGTAAAAGAACTGAAAAAAGTGACAATTTTCGTAACACCTCAGTTTAATAGGAGTATTTAAAAAGTGAAACAATTTTATCGCTTAAAAATTGCTTCCTGATATTTAAAAGATTAATATAAAGAACTTGTGAAAGTTTCAAGTGCGAAGAGTTTTTCAGTGATTTTATATGATTTTTTAAAATAATTCCACACACTCGGGTCTGCACGAACTACCCATAAAATAACACTCTGCATTATAGATCTACCTTAGTAGCCTCAAACCGAAACTGTTAAATATGAAGCAGCACTTAGAATCTGAACACAATCAAAAGCTTCATGAAGTTTGCAGACCTTGTGGTGATAGATCGTTAAGTAGCAAATCAAGAAAACAAGCAAAATTTCTCTGTACGGATTTTACCAACTGCTCGTTACTAACTTTTAGTGTTCACAATCATTTCCGTTGACGAAAAAAAAAAAAGATTTTTACAATATGCTTTTAATATTCTGACGTAATTAAACTCCAAGCACTTAGGCGTCAGAGGTTTGAAGAAAGTTATAAAAGCTTGAAAATATTACATCTAGACAGAGCTCTTAGCACACGCCGTGTCGATTGAAGAACATAAGGCAAAGTAAACGTATGACTTACCAGTAAAGTAAGATAATGTGCAACCCTACATAAGTTTCATTTTCTTCTAAGTGCGGGTTTATAACTTTGTTAATAGTTAAGATCAGGTCTCTCTCATATATATTGACCCTCTACAGCTAGAACTACGATGTTTTATCATTGTTTAGATTTATTATTTTATATCAAAACGCCGTACCAGCGCTGTAAGAAGTTGACTATTATAACTCAAACCCGCATAGCTTGGAAACAGAGAACTCTTCGCTAATGCCCTTTGGTGGGTGTTAAGTTCAACATATATATGAAATGCTGTAAAAATTTCAACCCCAAAAATTGTTTCACTTTTTTATAAATGTCCCGTAAAAAATGTCACCACCTAATGATTATTCCAGATTCATGTACTTGTTAAAACGCTCAATAACTCCAACAATTAAATGAAAAGAAGGGGGAAAAATATATCCTAGTATCACTTAAATATAGATGTAACAATTTATATGATTTTTGTAGTTCTCCCTTTCTATAGCTTAAATGCTCAATTGTTTCGGTGTGAAAATTAGATCTAAAAATTAAAATTGTGAGGAAAGGGGAATCCTCGTTCCTACGGGGTGGTTGACCCCATGACCCGGTCCGGTTACAGGCTGCTTCACGGGTGCAGCAGGCAAACTAAAATGCCGCTCTTTAACAGCCGTGTCAAATATTGAATGAAGAAGAATAGTCTCAATTTAAATTCACAAATTAATACCAAGCTGGAGCAAATTAAAAAACATACCATTTTCCATGAGGAGAACAGAAGCTCTTTCCTCTTTAATCTCAGGACTGTTTGAATCCAAGCATTCAACAAACCCTTGTAAAAGCTCAGAGCTCACATGCTGGTAATAAAATAAACGAAATCAAATTTACAACAGTATTTTCATCTATCCCCACCCTCCTCTGTCTCACTTATAATAAGCCTTATGAGGTGGTAGAGAACAATAAATGTAAACATAATTAAGTCTTATTTTTCCAAAGCCATGAAAACAACAAGATCATCCCAACCATATATTACATCCGCATTAAAATTTCTTTCTAATTAATTATACGTAATAATAATCAATGAACACTTTATTTGGGCATGCCACTCTGACCATAAATCATTCACAGAGCCAATAATTCAAGGATCTTTGGGAAACAAAGGGTAAGGAAAAGCTGCCCCCCACTCATAAACTGTCTTAGCACGTGCCAGAGGCTAAACTCATTATTTAACTTCTGATTTCGTAAAATTAGCCAAAGGCACCAATGAGAAAAGGTAAAAATTAAGGCAGAAAACAAGAAAGTTGTCCTTGATAACATAGCAGAAGTAGAAATAAACCATTGCATGTAAGATCCTCTAACAGAGGTGAATCTCTTTTCTAATGCATAGAAAATTTGTCGACAGAAAATTATGAGTAGCAATAGTCTTATATATTGTACAGAATTTGTTGAAAATATACCATATGTTCCTTTTGGGGCTTGTACACGATGTAAAATTAATTTTCTGATCTTTCAAAATCAACAAGGTTGAGTTTTTTAATTGGATTCTTTTTTGTCATGCAACTCTTGAGCCATTTAAGAAAATTCTCATGAATATAGCCATTTAGTGTTTCATTTAAGAATAATGGAATGCTTTAAGTCATAGTCTTAGACTCATGTTTGCACAAGGCAAGCTCCATTACATAGGAATTACAATATTGATATTCAGAGCTGAGTCATTGCATAATTAATTGCTTTCACCAGATAAGCTTAGGCCTATTATTGTTTGACTAAACAAATCTTGACAAATGTGAGGTGGCCTGCAATTTTCAGACTCAATGAATAGTTTGGACAAATTGTGATTTCCACATTTTTTTAAAACTCAACCAATTCCCTGCAGAAAACAGTTGGAATCTTTAGAATATATTAAAAGTTGGCTGAGATATGACCCAAAACCCAACACAAGGGTGAGGAGTGAGAAACAGAAAAACATGTTTAAAGTTCGGAAAAGTTTTCATTCAGGGTTGCAGTTATCTTCACAAAAACACCATAAAGCATATTTAAAGTTTCTTTTGGGCTTTGACACGCTTTGATAAGATAGAACAATGGGTGATAATTCATAAGAAGCTAAAAAGTAGGAACCTTGAAAAATTGATTTTTTTATGTTTGAAGCCCAATAGCTCAAAACAGTAATTTCTGACATGAGCCTGAAAATTCCAAGCCACCTCACAAATTTCATATTCCTCTATTTAAACTTCATGTATTTTGTTGTATTTTAAGAAAAAAAAAAAAAAGGAATTGATCCCTTGCTATATGAAGGAAATGAGTTTAAAAAAAGAAATATAACGTATCCATCCCAAAAGAGTGTAAAAGCCTTCATATGAAGTGTGAGGGCATCCTTAGCACCATCATACTGCAGACAATTTGCAAACAAAAAGATGCAAAAAAAAAATCTCTCTAAATGAATATCTAAAGCACAAAAATATACTCACTTTGTCCGCAGTGAACAGGTTAACAATGTCTGACTGAGATGCTGTCTCTTGACAGACTTGACATAAGATTCTCACCGCAGCTGCTGTGTGCTTGGGCAGGAATGTATTAAACACAACAAATCTGAGTAGAAAGAAAAAAAATCACAAGAGATAAGCCATGTTATCAAACAAAAATTGGCGCTCATAAAAAATTCAATATAAATTGAGAACATTAGTAATACAAATGTTAGTTTAGTCCACAAATGATAAATTATTACACCTCTTTTTTTCCTGCTCCATTTTCATTCTTTTCCTAAAAAAGCACAGAATACTTTTCAATCAGGTGCATTGGTCTTTAGCAAAGGCAATCATGAGATTCCATGAAGCTGGTTACTTTTAGTGCATCTGTCATTAGTCTTACACTTAGCCACTTTGTCAGTTCATCCAACATCTTTTCTCACTGTTTTCCCCTGCTGCCTTTTCCTTCCATCATTTTTGTTGGACATGTTCAAGCTTCTCTCTTCTCATCAAATGGTCAAAAATGGTTGCTTGGCATTTATGTATTCATTAATTTATGAGTGATCTTGGGTCAGCTTCTCGTAACACTGTTTATTTGATTTCTTTGCAATGGATGAGATTCTTGGCATTCTCCATAGGAGCCACATTTCTGTTGTCTCTAGACTAAAAACTATACATGCGTTTGCAAACAGTAGAAGCACTGATTGTAGAAATGAAAAAAAATCTTTCATATCATCTATTGTGAATGTTAGCAAGTAGGAATTCAGTTTAATCTTTAAAATAGATGGATTAGATTAAGAAAGTTCTGTACAAACTTTCATAGTGTATTCTGTGACTTTTAAAATGTCAGAATTTGTGCAAAGCCAGACAATTACTGAGATTGATAGTATCAAAGGTAGGGAAACTAACCAAGATAAAGGCTGATTGCAAGCCAGCTTAATCATACAGATTTTGGTACATTGTAAACAGTACAAAACAGTGACAGTTTTCTTGTATAAATAAATGACAAATTTAGTAGACATACATATTATGTAATTCTCCATCCAATATTTGTTAATTTTATAATTGCTTACCATCAACAAAAAAGTAATTTTTATCCAGTTTAAGCAATAGCTGGATTTATAATTCGCTCTCTTTTACCCTCCTAGGGCTAACTAGGTTACATGAAGCTACAAGCCACAGGCTGATCCTGTTCAGTGAGTAGGTTTAGGATAAGAATTTATAAAGTTCTCATACCAATGTAACATATTATTTTACATTGGTATGAGAACTTAGTAAATTCTTTAATTTCATTGGCTGATATTTCTTGTGACATGGCCCTTATGTCTTTCCTCTTATTTAATCATGCTAAATTCAGTTCAAATTTATAAAAGCATAAAACAAAATTTAAAAAATTAAACAGCCTTACAGAACCTCTCCTGAATCTCCCTTTCAAATAAGCATTTTTGCACCTACTTGGTTATGTTAGTTAAATAGTCTGCTTTGCGAGTGCGAGGGTTAATGGCCAGCAGCAGTCTCTCCAGACAGGAGACCATGAGTGGAGAAGCAGTCTCCCTGATTCGCTGCTCCAGGCTGGCCTGGCGATCTCCAGCTTCTTCAAGCAGACGTAGGCATAATAAAGATGCTTGTTCCATATGATCTTCACCTGCACAGACAAATGAATGATGCATTATTTTTTTGGTTATCTGTCTATAGAGAGAAAAAAGCAAAGGAAATTGTTCTACATATCTTTATTAAAACTGCAATGTCTAGCATCTAAAAAAAATATTAGAAAAGTACATAGTTTTTACTAAAATGCTCAGAGTCGGCTGGTATACAGGGAATAATTTGCTATGTTATCATAGGGATCAGTTACATAACTCTTGCAGATAGACATGGTGAGGGAAAGGTTGATATTGAAAGCTCTTGACTTATGATTGATCAACATTTCTCTATTGACACCTTTTAGATAGAGTTTATAGATTCTGAATTTGCAAAATATTAATAAAAGTATTCAGAAGACTTAAAAGCCAGACTTTTATGACCATTGCCATTGCCAAAGCAATGAAAGGGCCCAGCAGTGACCATAGAGGCTGGCGAAGAAATCAAACCAAGACAATATTTACCATTAATTAATTGTTTGAAATTTTGAAAATGCCTGGAACAAAAATTTAAAACAAATCTATGTCATTTTTCGCTAAAGTCATATATACATATATATATATTATTTTCTGACCTGGAAAAGATGTGAAATGCTCAAACTGGTGCACAGCCTCCTCTAGAATTTGCTGCACCTAAAACAAAAAAATGCAGAGAGGCCGGGATAATAACAAAGATCTGATGCAAGTTTCTCTCTCAAATCTGTAAATTTCTCAAAATTGAAATAAATGTTCAATAGCTTGTTATTACGCAGCAAATAAAATTATTTAAAATAATTACTAAAAAAAATTAGCATAGTGTGATTTCAGAATGCCTTAAAGTTTATAAAAAGTTACATGAAAAAAGACTTCATTAACACACCAGTTCTCCAAATCATCTGAATTTAGCCTTGACATTGATGTCTTCTTTGAAAGAAGAGTGGCAGAATTATTGAACTCACAGTTTTGAAGAGTTGTGAGTCACTGAGCATCAGACGCAAGATGGCAAAGCCTGGGTGAGAGCTGGCTGACACCCCACCTACTCCTTGAACTTCACTGGGATCTACACGCAGATCTTCACTGTTCAGCTGATAGTCTACCAACAGTTTCACCAGGATTTCCAGACAAGCAGACACAACTTGCCACTGGTGAAAGCAACAAAAACATTTTTAACAAAAAAAAAAAATTCAACTTCATCTAGAACTGGATTTTGATCTATTTATTAGAAATTTTGGCCCTTTGACTTCCCAGTTCCTTCATGAAGTAATAAAAGAAAACTTAGAATGCAGCACTTTAAATATGTAAAAGAGTTTGTAAAACTTTGACAGTCAAACAATACATCTTTTACTTGCATTTGCTCATTTACCATCAAAACATAATAACAAATGATGAAAAGAAAAACAGGAAAAAATTTCAATTTGAACAAATATGATGCGTCAGGCAAAACCAAGGCACATGGTGAAAATTTTACATCCAGCTTTTTTTCCCTCAGTTTTGTATTCCCCTGTGTTTTCTGAACAAAATGCACTTTAAATTTTCAAAATATCTTAATTAGAAGCTGAGATGTTGCATTTTTAAAGACAGAAAATGACCAAAATTAGGAACTGAGAAAATCGCATTTAACGTTTCTCCTTTTTATTTCATAATGTGTTTTCATGTAAAGCACTCAGAAACATATTAAATATTAAAGAAAATACATATATGCTCTGTAGTAGAGAGAAAACATAACATGGGCTGAAAAAATCAATATTTTTTATAAAATAAATTAGAAAATTTGAGACATACCTTAATTTTATGAATTAATGGTTCACAATGATCAAAAACCATTTTCCAATACAGGAACACATTTTTTTAACCATTTTGAGGTAAAAATGTAGTTACATCTGAGTACTTTTCTAAGGAAAAAATTTATAATTAATCTACAATTACAAATTTTAATTTTTTTCTCAGGATGAGTCAAGATACAGTGGAGCAAAAACTTCACACGGATAGGGCCTACATTACAAAAAAAATTTTTTTAAATAATTATGAGGCATAGATAATCAAGAGAAAAGTTATGTTACAGATAAAGATAGATATACAAGCATACATGTAATTTTCCTTTTCCCTTTCATTTCCACTTCTCTGACTCTTAATTTAATTGTCTGCCCTGTCACAGAAAACTATCCTTATTCTGTTGGCGTTTCTTCAATCCTCCTAATTGTCTTGGGAGCAGGATCTTAAGGCTCTAACTCCTCATCCTCATATGTGTTGTGCCTCTTGGTCATGGAGAATCAGGCAAGAGTGCTACAACACCCTGCGACTCAGTAGATGCAAAATGTAAAATAATTTCAAAATCTTCTACCATCATAACTGTCTGGCCGTATCATCATCTGCAGAAAGTCCAAAAAGTGGTGGGCTGGGCTCGGCTGAAAAAGAAAAAGAATCAAACAAAAAAGGAAGGACTCAAGTTCTATGACCCATATGGCAGCACATTCACTTAACAGAAATTTGAAACAAAAAATGAACATGGACTAAATTATACCTGGTTTAAAAACATAATAATAAAAGCTTGACTTTTTCTTAATTTAAAGATAGATGAAAGATAGAATCTATACAACTGGAGGAGAGCAATAGACAGAGCAATAGATTCAGAAGGATATTATTAGATTGTACTGTGAACTTAAGATCTATTAAGAGTTCTGATCTTTTAGTTTTACATTTGCTTATTTTCACATGAAATCAGAAGCTAGTTAACATTCAAATGGGTCTTGATCTAGGTCCTAAATCACTAGCAAGCATTATTCCTGCCCATTTCAAGTAAATAGTTTATCTGAGCTCCCTTTAACACTATCATTATAGACAAGATTTAGAGCCCAGAGTTAAGGTCTAGCTTATAAGAGTTCACGAGTCTTATGTTTTCAGTCCCAAACTGCAGCCTTCATTCTTATCTAGATTCTGAATGTTAAAGCCCAAGTTTCCAAATATGTTCCTTATTGCTAAAATTTCAATCTAAATCTACATAGTGATCCACACTGATCAGTACATTGGTGTAATGATGGATCTAGAATCTAAATCTGAAATGCAAGAAATGATAAGCTACATCTAGATTTAGCCCAACTCACCAACATTTTCATCGTCATCTGAGTTTTCCTAGGGGCTGGCAATCATAGTTACCCGTCCCTGGCCATTTCATTCTTGAACATTGCAACTTCTTGCATTCCTTTTGAAACAAGCTAGAGTTTCTTCATTTTTTGTAGATGTGAAAGATGTGAGACTATCCTTGTCGCCATCTTGGATCATGTAAACGAAATCGTAACCAAGGCCAATCCAGAGATGCGGCTTAGATAGTTTATTTATGTTTAGAAGCTTATTTTGAGGCCAAAATTTAAGCTACAGCATGTAAAAGAGGAGAGAACAGTCACTTTCGCAGATAGCATAATTTGTAACGAGGGGTATGAGATGCGCATTAATTCTACCTTGACGTAGAACACATGTATTCCTGCGCACTACTGCTCAATGAATGGCTGTGAAAAAAACAAACATTTTGATATATAATAGTAGAAAGTCACTGTGTTGTACGTCAAATTGGACATTACAGTTCGGTAAAAAATCGTCGGTTTGTCCAAAATTTTGCAAGATTATGCTTCAAAAAACACATTAAAACACACAATTAAAAGAAAAAGTTGCTTATATGCTTTTGGGAAAAGAAAGGAAAATGGTTTAAGTTTCTTCCGAAATCAATAACTCCGAATAAGCAGATTTTGACCTGACCTTCATTTTTACACTATATCTCAATTATAGAGCCAGCGAGATGTGCTGTGTTTTCGCCTGGCGCATCTCAAATGCTCAAAATTCATGACACTTAAGCTAACCTTTTCAGCTCTATCTTTGTATGCACGTGTGTTATATTTCAACAAGACAGAGTTAAGAACAAAGTCCAAGTATGGATCAAAGCCTGGTGCGCGGGTGCCTGCTCCTAGACCAAGGGGAACAGGAAACTGAGTGAGGGCTGACATCAATTGAAGGAAACCTCTGGTCAGAGGAAATTCTTCGTTGCGGCTTTCCACCTCTTCTAGCTCCACTTTGATGCTGTTAGGCTGAGGCTGGTTCTTACCATGAGAGGCTGGGATTGTAGGGAGGATCTGTGTGACAGAAAGGTGTAATCTGATATAATATGATAAGAGTCAGTTTTATTGATAGAAGAAGACAGATTATGGACCTTAAGAAAAAAACACTTAAATCTCATTTTCATTACTGGAATGGGCAATGTGGCGACAGAGTAAGAGAGAAATGTTTCTCTATTAATGGTGGAGGAGATCCAAAATGGGACCAATGATTTCCATCACTTCAATATAAGAGTAGAATCAGCAGAGAAGCAGAAGCTTAATAATTCTACTGCTCATAAAACAATGGGCATGGAAAGATTCGGCAATCTCAACCAAATTTGTGAGCATGAAAGTTGATTTATAAAAGTTAAACAAAAATTTTTGCCATCTGTAAACATAAAATTGTAGTTATTAATTTTCCTGGAGAAAAAAAGTGTTTACGACTTGTAAAGATATTTATGCTGTTGATAATGGTCTAATTACTGAAATTTCCTAACTCTTTAGAATTATGTTTCTTCCTCTTCTTCTTCACCTGTGATGACTCAAGGGTTTGCCAAATGGTAGCAGCAAACACTGGGGTCTGGGCAATAGAGGCCAATGTGCGAAGAATTTCTCCCTTCATTGTGAATGGCACAGTGCAAGACAGCAGTCCAAATAATACCATGACAACTGACCATTGCTGATTCTCACAAAATGCTGAACGGCATGTTTCACTCTGGAAAATGAAAAATTGATTATAATATTGCTTGTTTTTTTAAGTGCTTTATGAAGTGGGAAGTCCTACAAAAAAAAGATAAATTTTGAGTTTTTATTCCTATCAGTAACTATTAATTTCAAAAAACATGACCCAAACTTGAAAATCACATGGTATACCATCCTACCTGTTCAGCTATGTGCCTGGTAAGCTTGAGACAAGCACACATAGCCTCAAACTCCTGTGGAGTCATGCTGCGACCTGTGCTTGTCCTGTACATACTAGACCCAAGGGCATCTCCAGCTCCATAGGCCTCCTGTCTTAGGCTTGTAAAGTACTGATTCATAGATGAGAAGATGTGGTCCCACGAAACTGGGCTTGCCTGACCCCCTAAAAAATTAATTTTTTAATATAATTTTAGTAACTTAAAAAATTGATAGAGCAGAAAAGAGCATAAAAGTATAGGTAAGAATAAAAAGGAAAATCAATATCTTTACTATAAGAATATTTCTTACAGACAGATTTCATTCGCACTAAAAGAGAACACAGCTGATGATAAGTTTATTTTCAAACTTTACTGAATGATCTGAGTTCCCATACCATTTACACGTAATAGACTGAAGCAGTGATAAGCACAGTGTGGACCTGTGGCAAGTCCCTTAAGCATATGGATGTAAGGCAGAAACAAGGGAGCAGCAAGTAAGTCTCCTGATACTCGCACAAATTTGAAAAGGGAAATCTGAGAGAGAAAGAAAAAAACATATAGAATATGTTAATATCTTTAAAAAAAAGTAATTTGAGACAGTTCAGTATTTTTGATAAACCATAATGAACCAGTCTGCAGGACTCAAAAGATTCGGATTTTTTTAAAAGATGCATAGTCATTTATTTTTTTGAAAGCCTTAATTGACTGTTAATTTTTTTCTTTTCTTTTCAAAAGAATAAGGAATGACTAGAAACCCTGAGAAACTGCACTTCTTCCTTTCTTTTTTTTTTCAGTGGCAGTTTTAGATGTTATAACAAGAAAAAATAAAAGCTTTCCTTCAGCTAGCTGACATTATAAAAACCATGTTTAATGACAACATCCAAAAGAAAAGAGCTGATGCAACTGCCACAGAAAATAATAACTAGAGGTATCATGCAACTTCAAACTTGTGAAAGACAATATATTATGAAAAAAGGTATAAACATATATTTACAACCTACACACTTTTCCTGAGACAAAAAAATGAATAAGAAAAAGTTACACATTTCGATCCTTTTCTTTAATCTGAGAATTGAACATTTGATACAACAGCAGAAAAGAAGGTTACAGCTTTTGAATGATAGATACAATAGTTTTACACTTCAGAAAGATTGAAAAAAAAAGTGTGATTTCTCCAGACAGTAAATTGAATAGTGAGAAGCTTCTTGTCAAAATAAACAATGGATATGAGAAATAAAATGTAATATGGCCACAGATGGATACCTATCATAAAGCAACATATAATCATTACCTGCTTTGGGTCTGAACCGGTGTTAGAATGAGTTTCCGCAACACTCATTGCTGTCTCTGGTGGAGACCAATATTCCAAAGCAAGCTCCAACTTAAGAGGGTCTTTGTAGTACAAATCACCAATCTGAAAGAGTTGAAAAATATGGAAATTTTAGACTGGTCCAGTATTTTTTTTTCTCAAATAAAATGCAACAAATTTTCTCTAACAGTTTCAGGATGATCATTAATGAACTGAAATCCATTACTTATCCATTTATCTGAAGTAGGTAGATACAATTTTCCAATAAAAATGTTCCATATGTTGTGTAGTCAAAAATCATTAACATTTGAGAAAACAAATTTAAAATCATTTTCCCCAATTTTCTTTTTTTTTTTCCACAATTAAGAATGTAACATTTGCAGCCTATGTATTGTAGGAAATTATGTAAAACAAGAAGGCAGAGCACATTGGTAAAGATGTTTATCATATAAGCAATGCCAGCACATGCTAGGAAGACATACCACAGTAAGAAAATCATGCTGGTCTCCCCTGTGTGGTGGTGGCTCCAGTCCTTCTGCTTGATGGGCCAAAATCAAACGACTCATTTCATCCCCACGATTTTTCAATTCTTTTGTCTACATGAGATGCCAAATTCAAACCATTGTAATTGATTCAGGATAACAAACATGAGGAGACATGGAAAAAAGCAACCTTCAATATACACAACATACCAGAAAGGCAAAATCCCATTTGCTTATCTTCTTAAAAACTGGTCACTTTTGGTGATGTTAGAACTAAATGCTATAAACAATCCACACTCTGTAAGTGATGCTTTAGACTTAACCTGTCATTTGAGATTTATGCAGAATCTCTAATCTGTATCTGCTTTGAGAATTCTCGCCCACATTGGACCAATGATAGTTGGCTAGAACAGAAAGGGCTGCAGATCACATATCTTGCAAGTCATATTTAGGGACAGGGCTATGAAAATAGAGTTTATGCTTGATCTCTTGCTCAGTCTCATTAAACCACCATCACCACCACCACCACCACTATATCCTTCTTTTGTGAAATATTGACCAACTTTGAGGTAAAAACATTATAATTGCCATGTGAGGAAGAGATGAAGAGATTGGAGAAGGAAGTAGATACAACAAAGAAAGAAAAAGATAGATAGAGAGAGAGACAGAAGCGGAGCCAGAGAGTTGGAGAGAGACAGTGTCTGAATTTAGATTTTGATTTTACAAAGCCTATAAATAGATTGTAGGGGTGAATGTCTTTATAAGAGATGTTCACTGCTGAAGATTTTCATTACTGTTTTTCAAACTCATTCTTTGGACTCAGCTGGAAACAGAAGAAAAAGGAAGAAAAAAATTTATTTGAAACACAGGCAGATTAAAGCTTGCTGACATTCATTTGAGATTATCAATTGTTCTTACCTGACTCCTAGGTAAAAGTAGAAGGTTATGTGTGGTAATCAGTACCTCTGAAAAGCTTATTATGCTTAAAAAATGATATACGTATTTAGATATTAAAAACTGGAGAAAATATGTTTCTTCACAAAATATTAATAAATAGATAAAAACTTTCATACCTTAAGAGGAAACTGGTGAATAAAATCTGTGATCAATCCATGGAGACGCCTTAAAAAAAATTCCTTGAGAATAGATGATAAAAACATGGATAATTTCCCTTTGGTCTCCTATTATAAGCTTATTTATGTACCATATTATACTGCCTAATTAATGATAAAAAAAAAAAGAGAGAAATGCACTTGCTATGTGTTTTACAACAGGCTTAATTTGTCAAGTTAACACAAAAACTTTTGAAAAGCAAATTTAAAAACAGCACTGCAGTACATTCCTTATGATTATTCATAATAATGGTCTTTAACAATGAGATTATTGTAAAAGGAGTCTAATATTCACCTCAGAATGGAAATTAGAGCAGGACACTACAGACAGGCTAAGAAATGAGAACAGCTTTGCTTCAAGAGCCAGATCAATGAGTCTTTCATCATCCTCAAAACAGTCACTGCTGCCATTTAGTCCTTGAATGAAAGAGACAAAAAATTTACTTCAAATTTTTAAAAATAAAAAATTTAAGTTAGAAGAGGTAACTTAAGCCAGCATGCAAATATTGAGTTGATGATTTCAATTTCATGCTTAGATGCATTGAATTGCTGCGAACTTGAATTCCATGATTTAAAAAAAAAATTCTTTAAGAGCTTGAGTTATTCAAAAGGTTTATGCTTCTGCCATAAAATCAAGGGTGTTAAAAGAATGTATGGCTTTTAAAAACAGGTCTTCATGTTATGTTATGTCATCTTTCCTTTTCCTCAATGATCAAAAACAAGTAATATGAAAAAGTTGCTTTTACCATCACAATCTATGTAAAATTTTTATGAGATAAAGTTAACCTGCAACAGCTCATTCTCAATTGTACAAAAAAGAATTTCCAAATATTAACATAGGGAAAGAGGACAAAGATTTAATGAGCAATTGTCTGGATTTTTATTCCTCATATGGTTAATGTAAGTGTTTGAGCCATAAGATGGTCTGGAATTGCAAACAACTTTATCATGTGATAATTAGAGGAGAAGAAAGGAGACTTGCAGTCACACAGTGAGGCACAGAGAAAGAGATAGGTGATGATGGGAGACACAGAAAGACAGATTAGAAGATGATTGTGAAAACATTATAGAGTGTTTTGCATTCCTTGAGTAGTTTTACATCTTCCAAGTTTTCCAAAAAAATATTTTACACACATTATGGCTTATGGCTTACCATCTAGTGATTATTGTGCTAAAATCTCCTAAGAAATTCTCCTGACCTACATTTAGAGGAGTGTTATAAAATAATCTCTGCTTACAGATAACAAATTAGGTCTCAGAACCTACTTGGTTTGATCTATCTTTCCAGGAATTTCGAAACCTGTGCAAACAATTAGATCCAATGGCTTTGTGGGCAACTGACAGCACAATATTTTACTGTTAGATTAGGCCCACTCTACTTGCATAATACCTTAATCCCTGATCTTAGATAAAGGGAGGCAAGCCGTACTGCCCTGTTTTTCTACTTTACCTCAACTTTGAGGATGTGATATCACTTGCCAATGTTTAACAACTCGAGGAATATTTTGACTTAGCCTTTTCAACTAAACTTTTATAAAGAAAACAATTCTGGGTTTTTAAATGAAATGCTTTGCTTTACTCAAGTGGGTTAAGTGAAAGAACAACATTAACACCTTTTAGGCAAAATAAGTATAACGCCTGGAAATATAGGAGTTTGGAACAAAAAGTGAGGACCCAGTCTGAGCTATGTAAAAACTGAGGGAATTCATGGTTTTTTCAAATCAAATTTTATTTTTCTCTAGCTTTTCACAAGTGGTGACATAGATGAACCATGAACAAGCACTGCGGCAGACGCAGATGATCAAAAGAAAAAATGCATCCTGAAAATATGCAATAAGACAATCCTAGTCTCTTCCTATTAATGGTCAAAGGCAAATTATGAACATAAAGAAAGCCAATAAATAAAACAATAGCTCTCACCCCCTGCTGCAACATTAAAATGAGACAGCTGTCGCAAAAGGACACCCCAGGCAAACTGAGCAGCTGCTTTAAGACCTAAATTAGTCCATGCCAAACTGGAGGTCAATTCAGCATGGATATCCTTTACATAGCTTCCATCCGCAAACACTGGAAGGTAGGAGGTCACATCTGCCATACAAAGGGGAAACAATTACAATGGACTAAAGTAAAAGTTAAAGGGTTGTTTTTCTTTTTTTTTTCAAGATTTACGGGCTACCTTAATGAATGATTCAACATTTCATTTTCAAGTTATCAGTTTGTATAACTCGCAAAGGTATATAAAAAGGTACTTCCACAAATTAGGTTAAAAAGTTAATTAATTGCCTTTTCAAATTTTTCTTCCACTTTGAAATTACAAATCTATAAAAGACAAAAAATAAAAAAAAGCCATACTTCACCTTCAGAGTCTTCACTCTGTAGAAGACTGACATCAAAGCAGTACCAAAGAGCAACTAGCAAGCTGAGGCTCACTGAGTCTAAAGTTTCATCTTTGTTTAAGACACTGTCTTGGCGGAGGTGTGCCATGAGACGCATTGTGTCTTGCTTGTTCAAAGGCTTTTGGCATGCCAAGCAGAAAATTATGTCCCCCAAGGTCTGACGGATTTCAATATAAAGGTCTGTAACCTGTGCAAAGAAAATAATTAAATGGTGCAAAGAAGTCTTTATTGAAATAAATACTCTTTGTCCATATAAACTCCTTCCAATATGCAAGGTTAGAAAAGTCTTAATCTTTCAGAACCTATATGACGTGTAAAGCAAAGTACAATTCTTTCTATGCTGAGAGTGCCAAGATGCCAAGAAGGACAAAAGACCAGTAATGCTCCTTAAGACTAAGTCTGACATATTCCTTTTTCCCTCTACAAAACACACTAAAAGCAAAAAAGTAAAACAGATTGCAGGTTTTAATCCAGCAATATTTATTCCCTACAGTAAGCTCTCCTTTAGAAGAAAATTGGAAATAGGTAGAGCACAAATTAGATCGAACACGGGTCCCTCAAAATCATGAATTCCTTGCACTGCTTTTCTCTTTATTCCTATCTTATTTCCACCTTTTTGTCCAACTAGTTTGAAGTCATAACTGGTATTCTTCGAATTATCAGTCCTCAATTGGAGAAAGAAAATACTCGCTTAAGAAATTTGACATACTTTAACTTAAAAGAAAAAAAAATTCTTACATCACATTCACAGATCTTAAATTTTGATCAAGTGCTCTACATAGCTGTTGTTAACAGTTATATTTTTCAAACAAGTGCATCCTACCTCTCCCTTTCACTGTGTAGAAACAATTTGTCGCCAGGTGACCTAGCCTTTGATCACTAGTGGTCAGGGAGAGAAACTTCCCTCTCCCGTCCCACCTATTGTAGCCCGGTCTGATGCACTGGGCGCCAGTTGCTTATCAGTACCTGTTAGGTCCACCTGTGGCTAAGGGAAGGGCCACACTGTGAGCGAAGAGGGCAGGGAGAAGCGATTTTTTCAAGTGGCCTAACCCAGAGTGAAGGACAGCGGGCGAATCAAAGCAGATCCATGCTGCACTTCTTGCACAACCTTTCATTTGATTTGAATAGGACAAGACTAGCATTCCTGTTGCTTCTTGATGATGATTATCCGAAGAAGAAAGAAAATTATGGGTGCATCCAATCAATCGAATGCGACAAGAACATGGAGAATTCCACCATTTGACTAGGAATTTAATTGACCATGAAAGCAGATTGTTCAGTTACTTTCGAATGAGTCGAGATTCCTTTTTTCGTCTGCATGAATTGATTGAGGATAAAATCAAAAGAAGGACTACAAACTTCAGAAAGCCAATCGCAACGACTGTCGTTGAAACTGTATACTCTGTAGCTTGCTGACAACAGTAACAGTACGTGTGCAGACTGTGTGCACCAGACCAACTTGTATTGATAGAGCCTAGTGAAATGAGTGAAAGTGCAACTGATATCCCAGCGATGCGAGCGAAGGGAAATGGTCCAACCTCTCGTGCCGCTTCGCCACGGATCGCTTCCCATCCCTTCGCTGGCGATGTGGCCAGTCATCTCTTTATCATTGTATTTAATGTTCCCGCTTCGCTTCTCCCCGCCCACTTCACTCCCAGTGTGGCCCTTCCCTAAGACTTCAAAAGGCTAACTGTACACAAGATTTACTTGTCCCACATAAACAAGATATGGGTATCGGAAGGTATACCCGTGTGGGTGGTACATGGGTGGGAAAAATAGCTGGCCAGTAAGATGTCTTTATTGATGGTTATGACACCAGATAAGGCATAATGTTGGACTGATAATAGTGATTTTTGGTTTCAATCCTTTGGAGGTTCCTCAGATGGGAATAGGTCTAGCTTTGCATTCATCCACAGTCCTTGTCTGGGCTAAAGATTATAACGTTATTCAGGAACAAGCAAGGTTTATTGTATTTGAACATTGACTTTAGACTGAATTTATGCCTAGCTAGAAAGAAATTTGTGACCGTTATCGGAATGCAGACCTAGATCTAGCACTATAAGGTCAAGATTCATTAAGCACTATGGCTTGAAGACAAGTGTTCACAGAAGAGTTTGGAATGACAGATTGGGTTGTTTGGAGGTATTTGTCTCCAATCCGCTAATTGAAATTCTAAAAGTAGGGAAAATACAGCAAATCGGGTATCCCTTAATGCTGGTAATGGTATGGATGTAGACAAGAAAACACAAAGCCTCTACACCTTGTTAATGTGCTAGGAAATATTCGTGAAAGTTGTCTGAAAAGCAAATTTAGGGCTGTGATACTGAAAAAGAAAATGAATGTTGGAACACGGCTTCCTCTAATATAAAAATTCCCTGATGAATTTTGGGAATCCATGCTTGACTCTATTTGAATGGCTAATCATTTTCAACCACATTGTTAAACAAAGCTTTAATACACAATAGAAGAAATTTGTGACCGTGATCGGAATGCAGATCTAGATCTAGCATCATGAGGTCAAGATTCAATAAGCACTGTGATTTGAAGACGTGTTCACATAAAGGAGTTGGGAGAGACACATTTGGTTGTTGGGAGGTATGTCTCCAATCCCCTATTTGAAATTCTAAAAGTAGCGTTTTTTTAATGCTGGTAACATACCAGATGTAGCCAAGAAAACACAAAGCCTCTATATGTTGTTAATGTGCTTGAAAATTTTCGCAAAAGCTGTGAACAAATTCAGGGCCCCAGTACTAAAAAATGAATGTTGGAATATGGCTTCCTCCAATATAAAAATTCCCTGATGAATTTTAGAAATCTGTGCATGACTGCATTTGGTTAGCTAATCATTTTTTAACACATTTGTAAAACAAAGTTAGTTTTAACACACAATTTTAAACAATTGCATAAACCATAAGCAATTCTTTATGAATAAATATCATCTGAAAATAAGTAAGACTACCAGAGCTTGTGGATTAGTTCATTAGGCTTGATTTTGCTGATTTAGTGAATGTTTTTCTAGAGCTACGTTTGTTTTGTGCCATAGTTTTTTTTCTTCAGTTATGTTGTAACATACGTAGGCACTTGCAAAGAAAGTAAATCATTCTTGCTGCTAGAAGCTCTCTGGAGAGCAATTAAAATTCAAATATAAATGTGTTCAAAATAAGAAGCATTTCCTTTGGAACCTTATAACTTTTGTTTTCCATACTAAAAAATAACAACGGAAGATCATTTTCCGCAAATCTTGAGGGCTTTATACGTACCAACAAATATTTATGGGATTCATTGCTTTTTAACATAGTTTAAAACTGCTGATGACAGGGAAACATTGGAGCATTCTGAATTTTTTATTCAAAACCAAATGCCAGAAATAGGTATATCATTAAAAAGAAAACAAAATGTACCAAAGATTTACCTGTTTTCTGTGTTTTGCTGGACCAAGAGCTTTTTCTTTCTGAAGTTTGTCGATCTCTTTAATCAAATCCATTGATTGGATTACATCTGCATAAAAGTAGAAGTTCTAATATTTTTTCTTTATTGTTTTCCACAAGAATGTTATTACTTTGAATATGAAGTTAATTTTGCCTGAAACTTTCACTTTTATCACTCTGAAATCAACTGCAAACTTTAAATTAACAGAAAGACTATTCAGAGTTTCATCTTTCCAGTTAAAAAAAAGGGAGCTCGAGGAAGAATCACTACCAAGGATTAGTAATTGTTCTTCCAAAAAAATGTTCCAACCTTTAAAATTTATGTTTGCTACAACAAAACCAGTGGACACATGTTTGCAAAGAAATAGTTTCCCTAACATAACAAACTCAAGAAATTGATAAAAATACACCATGCACATCAATTGTAAAGTATATATTGATAGGTCTATTAATTGCATAACTTCTGAGGTTTCGCAGGAAAGGCTTACAGGCCCTAAGCCAGGCTACGACGTAACATTTTTAGACTGACTGACATCATTTACATAAACTCCTCCCACCTAACGTACGTAGCAGAATCACTTTTCGCAAACATGCTAGCCCTCTCACCGAGAACATAGCTGTTATGATGTAACATTACATGATGACTGCCAGCGATGCTCTAATGCTACTGGTATTGAGTACTAGCCTGAACCAGGTGCAAGCGCGCTATGGAGAGCGTGTTTCCACTGCATGCTCACACAGTTACATTACATAACAATCACATGATCCGAGACAGTTTAAGTACTTTTACCAGCAGCAGCAGATTTCACTGGTCTAAATAGCTGACCAGGCCTAACGCTCGCTTGCGGCCTCCGATGTAAACAACGCAGGCCAATTTGCACACGTTACTAGGGAAACTACGTGTTTGTTACGTTATGACTCATGCTTACGGTTCGTAACTCAATCTGCGAAACATGACTACTATTTAAAACTTCCAAGCAAGACATAAAAATAAAAAAAATCCTAACACATTATATATTAATGACATATAGATTCAACATTGTAACCACACTTTTCTCCACAAATCTGCAAATGCATCTTGTGATTAAAAAAAAACAGGTAACAGAATAAACCCACCTATAACGGTGCCAACAATTCCTTCCCCTAAAAGCTCATCCACAAAGCTACTGATGAGGCTCTGCATCTCAGATGAAACGCCTACTGTCCATGTTCTACCAGCTCTGGACTGAGTCAGAGCCCTTAAAGCTGTTACAAGGCTGCGTTGACCGTCATAAAACAGGAGTACAGCCACAAGGCCACGAGTCAACCCAGGGTAGTTAGGGAGCTGCAGTTCTCCTAAAAGGTGTGAAAATAGGACCAAATTTTAAGTGAGTTTATTGTATGGTCCTTAAAATATATACCTGTGAAAACTAGTCTTTGCAGTTTTTTTAATATGTAATAAATAAGGATATTTATTTGTTAGTCTGTCTTCTCAAACATAATAAAAATAAACTTTTCTGAGAAAAAATCACCTGTTTCATTCCTCAATATTTCAGAATAGCAGTTTCAAGAGCATATCATGACCATTAAGTAAACCTAACTGCCCCCCTCCCACCAACCCAAAAAAAAACAAAAACAAAATTTCCTTTAATCAGGCGAAGCAAGACTGTGTGAACTTTCATTGATGCTGGGATCCTTGATCATTAAAAATGAAACAGAGGTCTTTCAAATTAATATTAGTTTTCAGTCAATTAAACAAAATACTTATGTAACAAAACCTGATAAAACTAAAATAATATCTCAACATACCTAGTCTACTTAAAAAATATCAAAGGACTCCATAATTTCAAGGATTTTGTTCTGTACTGAGTCTTTAATAGTCAAAGGCAATGACATGGTTGCTCATAGATACCTGCCATCAATAATTCAACAGCTGCTAATTCATTGAGATCAAACAGATCACTTAGAATCAATGCTTCAGCAACAAACTCTTGTGAAAACGTCTGACGCCTCTGCTCTCCTTGCACAGGTATTCCCTCTAAAGTTGACTTTTTTACCAGATCATGGTGGGCAGGTATTTTAGCCTGTGGGGCAAAAAAATAGACGTAAATAGAAAAAAAATCTGATGTGAAGAATAATTTACAAAAGAAAATAATGGTTCATTAAGTTTTGCCTCAAGAAAATTATTTATATTTAGTATTCACAAAACAAATTTGAAAAATCCAAAAAAACTTTTAACATAAAGACGCCTTGCCAAAGAAACAAAATGTTAGAACAATTGATTGAACAGGTTTTTATTTCTCTTTCAACAGTTTTTACCTAGTTTCTACAGTACAAGTCAAATGAAAGAACAAGAAACAATCAAAATAGATACATTTCTTTTCAAGGCATTGCAATCATATCAATTTTGAAATAGTCTTGAATATAAAATAAAAAAAAAATAATTAACTTTTAAATTAGAGATACAGTAGATATATCATTTATCTTGTTACTTTAAAAAGCTCCTTGAAAGAGAGAAAGCCTGAGAAATCAAGGTAAGCATATTTGATTTGATTTTAAAGACTTACCTAATTTTCCGAGCCATACCATAAGTTTGAAAGAAATAAGAATAAAAAATCTCATAAAATACATGATTACAAATAAAAAAGGGGTCAGTGAAAATGTAAGACAATTAAACTCACTGGTCGTTTAAGGAGAGAAATGAAATCTGGTTTATGTTTCCTTAGAGCTACTTCCAAGTCATGAACAGCGCCAGGTACAGGTCGAGTGACAGCCATCTCCACTACATCATGCAGCTCTCGAAATGGAGCCCAAATGCGGGCACCTATGACCAAATGGAGGGAAAGTTCATCAATAGAACAAAAAGTTTAAAAGTATTAAGAAACAGGGAGACCCAAGAAATCTTTAAAAATTGCCTTTTATTCATGATCAGTTAAAGGTTTAAGTATTATTTTTTCAGTTTAAACAAGGAGAGGAAAATTTAAATAATAAAAATAAAATTTCTGACTTCATTTAATCTCTGCGTATGGGTTGATACTTATAGTTATTGATATTTTGTAATATGTCATAGCTTTCTGTATACTTTTTTTGTTTTTTAATGTAGAGAAAACTAGGAATAGGATCTATATACAATTTTTTTTTGTTTTGTTTACAACTGTATAAGTATAGCAGTTAATCAACAACATCAATAATCTACACTCAAATGTAATGTTAAAGCAAGGTATATAGTAGACCTACAATTAAAGAGATTCTTGGACAGATTCTTATTTAAGTTTAAGCAATTATAATGCAATTTGAAGGAATATAAATTATAATGTACCATGAAGCTAGAATAAAACTGGAGATTTCTTCTTAGGCCCCCTAATTGTTTCAGCATTGATTAGCTAACAATCAATTTTTATAATAAATGTATTTCTACTCCTACTATACAAGGCCCTGGAGATGGACCGAGAGCTCTAATTATTTTCCTCCACATTATCATGCTAGTATAATATCAATCCTAAAAAAAAAGTTATCATTTGAAAACCATTTGACCCCATCTAGCTGAATTTTAGGTATTTTTGCACTTATGAGCCCAACTTCCTTTAAGCTCTAAAATTGCATACAATGAATTGGATACACTGAACACCTATATGAAGGTTTTATTCACCTCAAATAAAGATTTTTCAAGACATAAGCATTTTTATGTTGCACTATTTCCCAGTTCTGTATTACCAGTGGGCAAGCTTTTGTCTGCTTCACTTATTCTTAACCAGGGCAGTTAGCCTCTAGGCCTATCCACTGTAGTCCAAGTGCATGCCCACAATTCCCAAACAGGGGGCACTATTTTCTGATTTCGAAAATGACACAGTTGAGGCTCAGTGACCAGGGTCTCAATGTCACAATTAGGCCTAATTTCATTCAATGTTAAGTGTTACGTACTTTATTAATTGCATAATTATCACGACTTTCAATGCTAAAAATGCAGTAATCCAGGCAAAATAAACACTAAAAGACAAGGAAGAGTTCTCTGCAGATGGGAGTTGGGCCAGTATAACTATATTACCAAATTTTAGAGTAGGCCTAACTTTTAAAATCTACAATGAAATTTTAAACATTTTTGCCCAAGTCTACATCTAGATTTAAGCCTATCTATTTTGTTGTTATTTTTTTAAAATGAAATTAGATTAGATCTACATGATGAACTTCAATATTGTGGAATTGGATCTAGATAATCTAGATATCTAGATCTAGTTTATTCCGATCGTTTAATTCTAGACTAGATCTAGATCTAGATCTAGAGATCTAGAGATCTAGATCTAGATAGATATCATGACAGTGTTTTATAGCATGAGTCCTATTCTGATTAATTAAGCCCTGTTGTATTTGTTTGACTATCTAATTTTTATTAAATTATGTTTCTTACTGTAGTTAAACAGTGTTTTTTTTTTTTTTATTTAAGCAGATCTAAATCTTGAGTTTAACAATAACTAAGAAGTAAGAGTAAAAAACAAGGTGGTTGCTTCTGCTTCCCAATTACAGCTATCCATTCCTCTCGAACTACATATAGAGGTCTAGAGTGAATCTCGTTTCTGAGGCCATGCAAATAAATCTACGTAGACTTAGTTTTTCGATACAAAACTAGATAGCATTACATTTTCCTCGAATTATCACATAATCTGACATACCATCGGCTAAATTGACCGCCATGACTGAATTATTGAAGTAAATTGCCGGCGTCGTAAATTATTAGTTTCGTTTTTAGCTCAGCCTTGTTTCCTGTTTCGTTGGGGTAAAAAGTGATCTTCCATGAAGGTATACAAAACAAAAAAAAAAAAAAAAAAAAAAAGAAAAGAAAAGAAAGAAAGAAAGAAAACAGTAAAGTTAATATAATAACCAAACACGCAGCCAAATTGTATTTTCCTAGTCTATTAAAATAATGAGCATTTTAAAAGAATCTAAAAATAGATTTTTAAATACAAAATTAGCTCATGATTTTAATTAAGAATGTGATTATGAATCAGATTTAGTCTTTGTTAAATTTATGGAACATAATACTGATTGAAAAATTGAATATTATGGGCGAGCTCTTCGTAAAGTAGTTGTTTAAACAAATGTTCCTCTTAATATCACTTATTTACCTCTCTTTATTATTATTATTATAAGTGGGTGTATGTTTTTTCGTCTTGTTGAACGATCAGAATTGATGAGAGAGGGGATAGGGGAGAAGGGTGTCCTATGTCTTCCCTTCTTCCTATTCACTTCCTTCTTTCCCAGTCTTTCTCTCATATAACTTTTCGTCCACTTCCATTCTCGCTCTTTCCCGACCATTCGCTCTAAGTCTCTCTAATATCACACCCACTCTTTCCATTTTTTATGTTGTGACAGCGCTTCGGCGTCATATGACAAGCTATTTCTAATAATTTTTTTTTTTAATTTCTGACCAGCAGAAGCAGAATTACATGCAAAGCAAACTCATCAGCTTGGGTGTTACTTTAATGAAACCTGAATTTTGTCGATAGGTCTAGAGAATATTCTTCTTTAAAGACCTAAATAATCTACCATACCGGAGGCAGCTGAGTCCATTATAAATCAGGTCGTGCCTGTTACAATGACATTTTCACTTTCTTGTGCTAGAAAACAGCCTATTGAAGGAGACAGCCTAAGCTGTTTCCGAGAATTCACATAATCAGGCAAAACATGGCATAGTTTGTCCATCGCTTATAAAAATTTAATGGTTTAGCACACAAAAAATAGTTGGAATTTTGTTTTGATGCAAACATAAGCTTCCTGGTTACTGTGCTTTTTTCTCCTTCTGTCTATTTAAGATCTCTTTAGTTGTAAAGGGGGACACGTATGTAAAAGCGGCGATAATTACTTTCTCCTTTTTATTAGATGTATTGATATCAATGACAATGTTCTCAAAGTTAGCGAACGCTGCGAAACAAGTTAGGAGAGGGAGATTTTAAAAAAAAGTATAAAGAACTAGAGTTCTAGTTATATTTTATGCTTCTGGTGAAAATGACCGAAACAATGCTTGCGTGGGTAGAGGTCCTTTTTTATTTTATTTTATTTTGCTTTTGTGTGTTTTTTTTATTATTATTCAAGAAATCTTGCGCTAGATTCTGCTTCTCCTACAGCATGGGACACAACAGATTTCAGTCGGCACATTGTTGCAAAGGACACATTTCTTTCTAAATATTGACTGTAACGTGAATGTAACAACTTGCAACAGTGATTTCTTGGAGAATTCTGAAGCGACGATTACCATAGTCGAACGCTCAGCAGCAAACGGACTGTTCGGCTGACATCATCTCGGATGGAATGTGGTGACGACTGCACACAGGTAATTATGACGACCACTAGACAGGAATATTATTGATAGAGTCCCTCAAGAAGTTCCACAGGGACGCACCGGTGGTCTTTGCGCACCTTGGCGAAGTTTTCGTAGCTAGGGACATGGTACGAGGGCTCTTTCATAATTAACCGAAAAATGCCTGTAAAATCCGCGTTTTTTATGCTATCAACGAAATTCTTGCACGTGTTCATACCTTGACTCGTCCTTCATTTCTCTACGTAACAGCCAAGTCTGTCAACACACTTTTGCCAACGCCGCACCATGGAATAGATACCCTCTCGGAAGAAACTTCCGTCAAGGTTTTGTAGCCATTTCCGCACATGGTCAACAAGCTCTTCATCGTCATCAAAGCGCTTTCCTGCCAGCTTACGTTTCAGTGGCCCAAAGAGGTGATAACCAGATGGTGCGAGGTCTGGACTGTGTGGTGGGTGTGGCAAAATCTACCATCCATATTTCTCTAGCCAACCTTGCGTCACTCGTGCTGTGTGGGGTGTAGCGTTGTCGTGTTGCAAAATGACCCTGTTGGTCAACTGCCCTGGGCGCTTTCTGCGAATGGCCTCCCTAAGCTTGTCAAGAGTTTGGCAGTACCTTGCAGCATTGATTGTTTCTCCAGGTTGTAAGGTTTCGAACAGAAGAACACCACGACTGTCCCAGAAAACAGTTCCCATTATTTTCTTTGCTGACCGCATGACTTTGAATTTCTTCGTGACAGGTGAGGATGGATGTTTCCATGACATCGAATCTTGCTTTGTTTCTGGGGTGCAATGGTGCAACCAAGTTTCATCACCGGTGACTATGCTGTCAAGAAAAGTCACATCGTACCCTAGAAAGTCTCCGCCGGCGTTGGCAGTATGCCCGTGAACCCTGCGTGAGCTCTTGCTTCTTCTCAAAAGTTCCCTGCAGATGTCCAATCTTTGTTCTTTATGATTGTCTGTCAATTGCTTAGGAACCCATCTTGCGCTTACTTTTCTGTAGCCAAGTTCATCAAATACAATTCTATGGGCAGAAGTTTCCAAAATTTCAAGACTGCTTGCGATTTCATGAAGTTTCAACCTCCTGTCTTGACGAATAAGCTCATCAACTCGCTTCACATTGTCTTCTGACGTCGCAGTTATCGAACGCCCTCTCCCTTCCCTGTCTGTCAAGTCGGAATGGCCGGCTTCAAACAAATTACACCAGTGATAGACTTGTGTACGGCTTATAACATGCTCACCATATACACTCTGAAGTTCTTTATGAATTTCGGTAGGATTCAGACTTTTGGCGTTCAAAAAACGTATGACAGCTCTGATTTCCTCCTTTGACCAAGTTTCAAGGTGGGCCGCATTCTTTAAAATCGTCTAGACATTCATTGTGCAAAATGATGCACTTCATAATTTCTGGCAACATCCGTAAGGAAATAAGAAATATCATGTCGTTTACAGAATTAAAAAAGCTCCACTGGTTGCTGAGCTATGGGCGTTTTTCGGTTATTTCTGAAAGAGCCCTCGTATCTGTGGATTAGGCCTAGTCCCATCTAACAGCCGTCGCTTTTTGCTTCAACAAGTCTTGAATCTTTAACCAGAGCAATGCAAGTCCAGTCGCCAATGATCTTTTGCAGGTCTAGTTCATCTCAGACCCGCAAAGTTTACACTTTCGCCTTGTGTACATGTAGATTTATTCCAACTGAGGTCAGGTAAGAACCATACAGGATTTCTTATTGATGCCACTGTGTGAAAACGCAGGCCAGAACTCCGTCAGCCAAAAAATGTGACAATCCCCACGTCCGTTTTGATTGTAAAATACATGTTTTTTTTAATAATTATGAGGCATGGATAATCAAGAGAAAAGTTATCCATGTTACAGATAAAGATAGATATACAAGCATACAAGACTCTTAATTTAATTGTCTGCCCTGTCACAGAAAACTATCCTTATTCTGTTGGCTTTTCTTCAATCCTCCTAATTGTCTTGGGAGCAGGATCTTCAGGCTCTAATTCCTCATCATCATATGTGTTATGCCTCTTGGTCATAGAGAATCAGGCAAGAGTGATACAACACCCTGCGACTCAGGAGATGCAAAATGTAAAATAATTTCAAAATCTTCTACCATCATAACCGTCTGGCCGTATCATCATCTGCAGAGAGTCCAAAAAGTGGTGGGCTGGGCTCGGCTGAAAGAGAAAAAGAACCAAACAAGAAAAGAAGGACTCAAGTTCTATGACCCATATGGCAGCACATTCACTTAACAGAAATTTGAAAAAAAAAAAATGAACATGGACTAAATTATACCTGGTTTAAAAATAAATAATAATAAAAGCTTGACTTTATCTTAATTTAAAGATAGATTAAAGATAGAATCTATACAACTGGAGGAGAACAATAGACAGAGCAATAGATTCAGAAGGATATCATTAGATTGTACTGTGAACTTAAGATCTAATAAGAGTTCTGATCTTTTAGTTTTACAATTGTTTATTTTCACGTGAAATCAGAAGCTAGTTAACATTCAAATGGGTCTTGATCTAGGTCCTAAATCACTAGCAACCGCTATTCCTGCCCATTTCAAGTCAATAGTTTATCTGAGGTCCCTTTAACACTATCATATAGACAAGATTTAGAGCCCAGAGTTAAGGTCTAGCTTATAGGAGTTCACGAGTCTTATGTTTTCAGTCCCAAACTGCAGCCTTCATTCTTATCTAGATTCTAGATCTAAATTCTGAATGTTAAAGCCCAAGTTTCCAAATATGTTCCTTATTGCTAAAATTTCAATCTAAAATTCGACACATTTGGCCAATCAGAATCCTATCCCCCACAAAAAAAAAAAAAAAAAAAAAAACAGAAAAGAGAGGGAATGAGAAAGTCAGAGAGAGAGAGAGAGAGAGAGAGAGAGAGAGAGAGAGAGAGAGAGAGAGAGAGAGAGAGAGAGAGAGAGAGAGAGAGAAAGAGGATTCTAGTAATCATTAATCATCCCACCCTCTCTCTCTCTCTCTCTCTCTCTCTCTCTCTCTCTCTCTCTCTCTCTCTCTCTTTCTCTCTCTCTCTTTCTCTCTCTCTCTTTCTCTCTCTCTCCAATTCTTTATATTTCCTTCTTTGCCTGACCATTATTTCTTTTTTTATTTACTTATCTTTTTATTATTTTTTTTTTCATTATTTTTTCCGTCATTCAGGTATTTTTTTTCACTTATTTTTAATGGGTTTGTTCTTGTCTGTATAGATCTTTTTTTTCTTGTTAATTAAAAAAAAATAACTCATTTTAATTCTACCTTTTTTTTTTCTTTTGAGTTTCTTTGTTTATACATGTGGACCTCTGCGTGCTGTTTCTTATTGTTGTTTTTTTGTCTGCTGAAGAGGTAAAGTCGAAAGCTTTCGTGCTGTGTATTGCTTTGTAGAGCTACACTTTATCTTTTTTTTTTTTTTTTTAATCTGTGCTGCGCAAATTTTCATCAAGCTTTACCAAGACATTAAATCTTAATTAATCATTGCTCGAAATAGAAAGTAATGTGTAAGTATTGATAGAAACTTCGGCGGAATTCTATGAAGATCGATTTTTAATCATATTCAATGTCAAACGTATCTCTGTATGCTTCTTTCCTGTGTAGACAATTGTCAGTCATTTTGTTCAAATCTTAAAAGATCTTCACTCTAAAAATAAGAATATGCTGCTCTTGAAGTAACCAATAGCACTTGCTTCTTCTCTGATACTTCAGTTCAATTTGTTACCTCATTTCTTTAAATGTCAAAGTCTCGACCAACGTCTTCACCATTTTCGCTATACTTTCTAAAATCTAATGGAACCCGAGCTAGCGGTACATTATTTTGATGTTAAAAGGATGAACTACAACTGAGATGGGTTAATTTGGACTCCGGTCTTATTCGTCATTATTTTTATGAATTTTTTACTGTTTTTAATATTTCTCGGTTGTGAACAGTGTTGTATAACTTGTTTACTTCATGTTTTTCAATGAATTCCCTTCATCCCGTTGCAACAAATGCAGGTATTGTCTGTGAAACAAAGATGGACATTATTGTAATGCGCCCAATAGCATATGGATGGTCGTGTACGTGTTACATAGACGCATCGGTGATTGGTTTAACGTTTGTAGTTAAAAGAACTAAACACATACTTGCTCCTAAGACTTTGATCGTGGATACAAGGGTCTGCACATTAATATCATAGACACTGCCATCCTTGCTCTGTCTGTCTGTCGCTGTCTCTCCTTTTCTCTGTCTCTTTCTCTCTCTTTCATTATCTCTATCTCTCTTCATCTCTCTATTAATCTATTTATCTCTCTATCTCCGCTTGAAATTAAATTAATCTAAGAACTGACTCAGATTACTACTTTGTTGAAATTGGTGCACCGGTACAACTAGTATTCAAAATTTTTGTGGCAAAAAAGGCATTGTCAAAAGTCTATCAAAATTCTTTCCTATTTCCCTCAGCCTCTTTACACGCTCTCTCTCTCTCTCTCTCTCTCTCTCTCTCTCTCTCTCTCTCTCTCTCTCTCTCTCTCTCTCTCTCTCTCTCTCGCTCTCTCCATCTCTCTATCCATCTATTTATCTCTTTATCTCCACTTTCAGTCTGTCTCTCCTTAATAGTTATGTTCATTGATTTGTACCTGTATAATTATAATACAAGAAAAAGTTTAATTAATGAATTCATAGATTTTAATTCCATGTGTTACGCTCAATGTGAATAATAGCCATGTTTCGCAGATTGAGTTACGTACACTAAGCATGAGTCATAACGTTACAAACACGTGGTTTCCCTAGTGTCGTGTGCAAATCGGCCTGCGTTGTTTACACCGGAAGCCGCAAGCGAGCGTTAGGCCTGGTCAGTCTGGTCAGCTGTTTAGACCAGTGATATCTGCTGCTGCTGCTGGTATATATCTGTCTCGGATCATGTGGTTGTTATGTAATGTAACTTTGTGAGCATGCAGTGGAGCAGTGGAAACACACTCTCCATAGCGCGCTTGCACCTGGTCCAGGCTAGTACTCAGTACCGGTAGCATTAGAGCATCGCTGGCAGTCATCATGGAACAATTACATAACATTTACGTTCACGGTGAGAGGGCTAGCATGTTTGCGAAAAGCGACTCTGCTACGTACCGCTGGGTGGGAGGAGTTTATGCAAATGATGTCGGTCAGTCTAAAAATATTACATCGTAGTCTAGCTTAAGACGGTATTTTTTTCTCCTGTAATTTTTACTTTAATGCAGTACTAATGAAACTTGCTGAATTCTTCCTTCCCAGCCAGGGCTTTTATAAACTGATTTAGTTAAGATACTTTTTTCCTGCTTTTAGCTTAGACGCTTTGTTTTCCAGCATAAAAAAAATTCTGACAAATAATCCCATATCTTTTCAATACTTCATATACACACAATTTGAATGAAAATATTTTTTGTATTTTCTTTTTCAATTTGTTTTCTCCATTTTTATAATAACTCTGATCATGATATCATGGTTAGAGATCACAAAAGGTGGAGATGCAAAGACCTGAACTTAAAGACGACGAAGAGAAACTGGAGGAGATACTTCCGAGCCTTAAGCTAGAGATAGTCATGGACAGGTAAGAAAAAGACCCGGAACCCTGAAGCATTGATGTGCACAAGAACAACATGGATCAGGAACTGAAGATTAAAAAAAGGGGAGAGGTGTAAAAAAGATATTGTAATAAGTGCTGTCATGATATTATATTTCGAGATCACAGAGGCAGAAGCCGCAAAGACCAGTCCAAAAGTTTAGGTCCAGGAAGAATAGCTGGAAGAGAGCCAAGGCCTGTAAAGCTAAGGATCTCCATGTTCAGGAGACAAGATAAGAGAAAGGAAAGACCTGGAGGACTGAAAAATTGAGTCATCCAAGAACTACATGGACCAGGAACACTGATGAGTCGGAATACGACAAAACATATCCTAGAATGTGTCTGTGGATGAGTGAAAAAAAATATTGTTCCTTTATGGAAAAATTTCTCCTTAAAAATGATTGATAATCTTGAACGGGAGAGAGGATTCCTCCATTCTCCCTAATTAATAAGAGGTTTAATCGTAGGTTTTAAACAAACAGCAACCAAAAAAAAAAGTTTGTTCAGTTATATTTATTGTATTATTAGATAGATTTTCTAAAAATGTCCAGCTTTACTTTTATCTAAATCTGTAAAGTATGTTCTATTTAGATATATACGAAATTCTATGTCAGTTCTTGATGTGATTAAATTTGCTCTTGAATCAAATAATTTTGTGTAATTCTTATCATAAATTGTCTTTAAATTATATCTACACAATTTAACAAATACCTAGTCTTTACAAGGCTCAGGTTTCACCCCCATAATTATTAATCTTTCTTTTTTGTGATTCCTTTTCAGAAGTAAAACGTGGGACCTTGTTTGAATCCTCAAAGCTTTCTTAGCATCCAGTTTCTATTTCTCTTCATACCGCATTTAAAGAGCACAAGAAAAAATATGTTTACTGGAGCAAAAGCCTAATTAATGAACGTTAGGAAGAAATCTGATGTGAATTATCAAATGTGTTTAATTCTAATGCAATGTTAATTGAAAGTCAAAAACAGATTAAAGATAATTTAACAGGCAATGATCTTATATGATTTATCTCTTTTAATATATCAACATACGTAACAAAGTCCTATTCGTTTATATCATTTACATAGATTCCATTGATGTTATTTTTAAAACACACTATTATGTGTCTTAGACCCACCATACCCACAGAAGGAATGCTAGGCGTTGCACAAGATAATTATATGTTCAAGGCATTCTGGGCTGTATTTCTTACATACCACACACGCAGTGGGAAAACAAGGGTTGATGCGTAAGTTTCGGAAATTTTGAGCTCACGCGGTCACGGGGTCAATACATTGAGCGACATGTCGCGGCATATTGCATCAGCCAGTTGACTCAGTCGCACTTATCGTGCAAAAAAACGTATAGGGTGAAAGCAAAACAATGGGAGGAAAAAGTGAAAACCAATGTCAGCCACACGCCCACATGAACATATAACCCAGATAGTTTTTTGTTTTTTTAATTTAATTTTTTTTTCTAAAGCTGAAACTGATTGAAAAAAGGTCCCACGTTTGTTGCCTCAACAATGTCTTGTTCTAGATTTAGTTAATTACAAGCCAGAGGTCATACACAGAGAAAACACGGTCCAACATAGTTCTTCGATCCATTGGCTACCTTGCAGGTGGCCGCCGTTTTGGACTTTGTTGATTTTGTCTGTTAAATCGATCCAGGAAAAACAACTTTGTCTGAATGGTGGACACTTGAATAAATCAACACCCTATGGCCATACGACGAAATACAACCTAGAATGTGTCTGTGAATAATTGAAAATTTTTTTGTTTCTTTATGCGAAAATTTCCCCTTAAAAATGATTGATAATCTTGAACGGGAGAGAGAATTCCTCCATTTTCCCTAATTAATAAGAGGTTTAATAGTAGATTAAAAAAAAATTTGTACAGTTACATTTATTGTAATTTTAGAAAGATTTTCTTAAAATGTTTTATTTCACTTTTAAGTAAATCGATAAAGTGTGTTCTATTTGGATGATTACCAAAATCTATGTCAGATCTTAATGAGATTAAATTAACTCTTGAATCAAATACTTTTGTGAAACAGTGTGTATTAGAATTTTTTTTTTTATATAATTTGCATGTCTATGAATAAACTCTGTATAACACTCTGTATAACTCCTACGTTCAATACATTCAGAGTTTACGTAAATGTTTATGTTATTCATTAAGTGATTTAAAATCATTGTACAAAGCTTACCATCCGTCATTTTCATAATAGTAATTGATATTACTTTTAACCACTCTACAGAATAAATATACTGGTGGATTAAACCTACCATAACCTGGGAAAAATGTCTTTCTCGTTACTTGCATGTTAAATCACAATATAATCTATCACCCTTCACAGATAGAACTTTGTTATCAGGTTGTACTTACTTCTAACTTCATTGTCGGATTTCTGCTTAAAATATTTTTAACTTATATCCTTTTTTTCAAAGGACAAATCACAAATATCATTTTCGTCCCATTTCACCAACTTTCCCTTTTTCCAACTGACTTCAATTTTTTCTTTATCTATAACCCGACGTAATAATACAAAATCATTATTGTAAATTCAAATCCTAGCTTTTTATCTCCATAAACCAGCATAATAATAAAAAAAACCATCACTGTAGAATCGAATTCTAGCGTTTGTATCTCTCTAAACGAGTTTAATAATACAATTTCATCACTGTAGAATCAAATTCTAGTTTTTCTATTTTAACTTATATCCTTTTTTTCAAAGGACAAATCACAAATATCATTTTCGTCCCATTTCACCAACTTTCCCTTTTTCCAACTGACTTCATTTTTTTCTTTATCTATAACCCGACGTAATAATACAAAATCATTATTGTAAATTCAAATCCTAGCTTTTTATCTCCATAAACCAGCATAATAATAAAAAAAAACATCACTGTAGAATCGAATTCTAGCGTTTGTATCTCTCTAAACGAGTTTAATAATACAATTTCATCACTGTAGAATCAAATTCTAGTTTTTCTATCTTCATAAACCTGCATAACAATAAAATATCATCACTGAATTCTAGGGTTTCTATCAGTAGAAACCAGCATAGCAATACAAAATCTTACTTTAGAATCGATTTCTAAATTTTTTTTTCTGTATAAACCAGCATAATAAATCAACAGTATCACTGTATAACCGAATTCAAGTGTTTCTATCGCCATGAATTAACTTAACATCGAATACATGTATTTCTTTTTCTATAAATCAGCATAGTAAAACAAAATAATCTCTGCAGAAACGAATTCTTGTGTTTTTATCTTCATATGCCAGCATAATTATACAATATCATTACTGTAGTATCCAATTTAGATTAGTGTAGGGAAGGAAACCCTCTTTGATCTCTCTTTGGTCATTCTGGTAGTGGTACTTGTCGAAGATGAAGAAGAAGGAAAACAAGAACAACAACAAGAACAACAACAACAACAACAACAAGAATGGCTTTGACGACGAAGATCACCAGAATACGATTGGTGATAACCTGATGATTACAAGATTGTAACAGATGAAAAGAACCGAACAAAGTAGCCATGCTGGCTTAAATTTCGCTGTGTCCCCAAAGTTTTACAGCTAGATACTAAAAACATTTTAAAGTGTTTTCAAAGAAACATTTTTTTTAAATCTAGAATCTAGTTCTAGATCTTTTCCTCAGTTTGGCAAAAAAGATGCTGGGATCTAGAAATTGTTTTGTCACAGCAATTTGTCCAGCCTCTAGTTCTCTCTCTCTTTCTCTCTCTCTCTCTCTCTCTCTCTCTCTCTCTCTCTCTCTCTCTCTCTCTCTCTTTCTCTTTTTCTCTCTCTGCTAATGTACTCGTACATCTGTTCACCACCTCACCCTCTCTTTTCTACTTGTTAGTAAAATTTAATGCTCTCAGCATTAGCTATGAGTCTTTTCTATCAAAAATGTTCTGTGCTCTGCTTGTCTTCTTTTTTTTAAAAGTGTAATTGTTATAGTCTCAGCCGTCGATATGTCAGGTAATACAGCAATGATTGTCGTTTTCCGCCCTATTTCTTTAATTTCTTATTTAAGTTTAAAATTGGTTATTTACAGTTTGGTTTTTAATGTTACATTTATTGCTCTTTCTCGCTCTATTTTGAGTCATTTGTGGGTAGAGTTTACTGTTTTACCTTAATTTCCGGTCAGTTTTTTTCGGTTATTTTCCTTTAAATTTGTTTATTTAGCTCTCTGTTCCTTAGACCTCAGGTTCTATGTTCTTTTTCAATAGAAACGGCCAGTGCATCCTACTTGATCTTGTCATCCTTGAATCTACGGCCTTATCCCCTTAAATTCCCCGGCGGACACATTGAAATTCAGCTATTTCTAGAGATACAAACACTATAATTTGATTCCACAGTGACGATATTAATTATAGGCTAATTATACAGTTCGGAACAGTAGAATTCGATTCCACGGCGGCATACTTGAAATTATGCTCTTTATAGAGATGGAAAAAATAGAACTCCCCGGCCTGTTTGGAATTATGCAAATTAAAGAGATTACCAAAATAGAATTAACCGGCGCCCGCATTGGAATTATGCTAATTATAGAGATTCCCAAAGTAAAATTAACCGGCGACCAAATTGAAATTATGCTATTAATAGAGATTACCAAAATAAAATTAACCGGCGGCCATTATGGATTTATGCTAATTATAGAGATTGCCAAACTAGAATTAACCGGCGGCCATTATGGATTTATGCTAATTATAGAGATTGCCAAACTAGAATTAACCGGCGGCCATGTTGAATTAATGCTAATTTTAGAGATTACCACAGTAGAAATAATCGGCGGCCATATTGAAATTATCCTAATTATAGAGATTGCCAAAATAGAATTAACAGGCGGCCATATTGGAAATCCTAATTATAGAGATTGCCAAAATAGAATTAATCGGCGGTCATATTGGATTTTTGCTAATTAAAGAGATTGCCAAAATAGAATTAACCAGCGGCCATATTGGAATCATGCTAATTATAAGGATTGCCAAAATAGACTTAATGGCGGCCATATTGGAATTATGCTTTTAGAAAGATTACCAAAATAGAATTAACAGGCGGCCATATTGGAAATATGCCTATTTTAGAGATTGCCAAGATAGAAATAACCGACGGCCACATTGGAATTATGATATTTATAGAGATTGCTATATTGGAATTAACCGGCGGCCATATTGGAATGATGCTAATTATAGATTTATTGCAAAACTGAAATTAACCGGCGGCGATATTGGAATCATGCTAATTATAGAGATTAAGAAAATAGAATTAACCGGTGGCCATATTGGAATCATGCTAATTATAGAGATTAAGAAAATAGAAAATAACCGACGGCCATATTGGAATTATGCTTACTATAGAGATTACCAAAATAAAAATAACCGTCTGCCATATTGGAATTATACTAACTATGGAGGTTGCCAAAATAGAATTAACCGGCGGCCATATTGGAATTATGCTATTTTTAGAGATAACCAAAATAGAATTAACCAACGGCGGCCATATTGGAATTATGCTAATTGTAGAGATTGCCAAAGTAGAATCAACCGGCGGCCATATTGAAACTAAGCTAATTATAGAGATTACAGAAATAGAATTAACCGGTGGCCATATTGGAATAATGCTAATTATAGAGATTGCTAAAATAGAATGAAACGGCGGCCATATTGGAATTATGCTAACTATGGAGATTTGCCAAAATAGAACAAACCAGCAGACATATTGGATTAGTGCTAATTATAGAGACTGCCAAAAAAGAATGAATCGGCGGCCATATTGGAATTATGCTACTTATAGATATAACAAAAATAGATTTAACCGGTGGCCATATTGGATTTTTTCTAATTATATAGACTGCGAAAATAGAATTAAGCGGAGGCCATATTGGAATTTTGCTAATAATAGATATTGCCAAAAAATAATTAAACGGCGGAATATTGGATTTATGCCAATTATGGAGTTACCAAAATAGAATTCACCGGCGGCCATATTCAAATTATCCTAATTATAGAGATTGCCAAAATAGAATTAACTAGCTGCCATATTGGATTTATGCTAATTATAGAGATTACCAAAATAGATTGAACCGGCGGCCATATTGGATTTATGCTAACTTTAGAGATTACCACAGTAGAAATAATCGGCGGCCATATTGAAATTCCTAATTATAGAGATTGCCAAAATAGAATTAATCGGCGGTCATATTGGATTTTTGCTAATTAAAGAGATTGCCAAAATAGAATTAACCAGCGGCCATATTGGAATCATGCTAATTATAATGATTGCCAAAATAGACTTAATGGCGGCCATATTGGAAATATGCTTTTAGAAAGATTACCAAAATAGAAATAACCGACGGCCACATTGGAATTATGATATTTATAGAGATTGCTATATTGGAATTAACCGGCGGCCATATTGGAATGATGCTAATTATAATGATTGCCAAAATAGACTTAATGGCGGCCATATTGGAATTATGCTTTTAGAAAGATTACCAAAATAGAATTAACAGGCGGCCATATTGGAAATATGCCTATTTTAGAGATTGCCAAGATAGAAATAACCGACGGCCACATTGGAATTATGATATTTATAGAGATTGCTATATTGGAATTAACCGGCGGCCATATTGGAATGATGCTAATTATAGATTTATTGCAAAACTGAAATTAACCGGCGGCGATATTGGAATTATGGTAATTATAGAGACTGCCAAATTAGAATTAACCAGAGGCCATATTGGAATTATGCTATTTATAGAGAAGGAAAAATTAGAATTAATCGGCAGCCATATTGGAGTTATACTAATTACAGACATTGCCAAAATAGTATAAATTGGGAGCCATATCGGAATTAAGCTAATTATAATGATTGCCAAAGAGGAATGAATTGGCGGCCATATTGGAATTATGCTATCAATAGAGATTGCCCAATTGGAATTAACCGGCGGCCATATCGGAATTATGCTAGTTATTTATATTCCAAAAATAGAATTAACCGGCTGTCATATTGGATTTATGCTAATTATAGATATTACCAAAATAGATTGAACCGGCAGCCATATTGGATTTATACTAATTATAGAGATTACCAAAATAAAATTAACCGGCTGCCATATTGGAATTATGCTATTTATAGAGATTGCCGAAAGAGAAATAACCGACGGCCATATTGGAACTATTGTAATTATAGAGATTGTCAAAATAGAATTAACCAGAGGCAATATTGGAATTATGCTATTTATAGAGAATTAAAAAATTAGAATTAACCGGTCGCCATATTGGAATTATGCTAATTATAGAGATTGCCAAAATAGAATTAACCGGCGACCATATGAAATTAAGCTAATTATAAAGATTAAGAAAATAGAATTAATCGGCGGCCATATTGGAATTATGCTAATTATAGAGATTGCAAAAATAGAATTAACCGCCGGCCATATCATAAGTATGCTATTTAAAGAGATTATCAAAATTGAATTTACTGGCGGCCATATTGGAATTATGCTTATTATAGAGATTACCAAAATAGAAATAACCGACGGCCATATTGGAATTATGGTAATTTGGAGATTGACAAAATAGAATTATGCCATTTATAGAGAAGTAAAAATTAGAATTAATCGGCAGCCATATTGGAGTAATGCTAATTATAGAGATTGCCAAAATAGAAAAAAAACCGGCGGCCACATTGGAATTAAGCTAATTATAAAGATTGCCAAAATAGAATGAGTCCGCGGCCTTATTGGAATTATGCTATTTATAGAGATTGCCCAATTGGAATTAACCTGCGGCCATATTGGATTTATACTAATTATAGAGATTGCCAAAATAGAATTAACCAGCGGCGATATTGGAATTATCCTGTTTATAGAGAAGAAATAATTAGAATCAATCGCTAGCCATATTGGAATTATGCTAATTATAGAGATTGCCAAAATAGAATTAAGCTTCGGCCATATTGGAATTATGCTGATTATAGAGATTACCAAAATAGTATTAACCGCCGACCATATTGGAATTTTCTATTTATAGAGATTTGCCAAATTAGGATTAACCGGCGGCCATATTGGAATTATGCTAATTATAGAAATTGCCAAAATAGAATTAACCTGTGGCCATATTGGAATTATGCTAATTATAGAGATTACCTAAATAGAATTAACCGCCGACCATTTTGGAATTTTCTATTGATAGAGATCACCAAAATAGAACTACCAGGCGACCATATTGGAATTATGCTAATTTTAGAGATTACCAAAATAGAATTATCCGGCGGCCATATTGAAATTATGCTATTTATAGAGATTTGCCAAATTAGGATTAACCGGCAGCCATATTGAAATTATGCTATTTATAGAGAATGTCAAATTAGATTTAACCGGCGGCCATATTGAAATTATGCTTTTTATAGAGATATGCAAAGTGGGAGTTTCTCCGCGGCTATATTGAAATTATGCTATTTACAGATATCACCAAAATAGAATTAACCGGCGGCCAGTTTGGAATTATACTATTTATTGAGATGGAAAATTTTTTATTAGAATTTCCCGGCGGCCATATTGAAAATATGCTATTTATAGAGTTCGAAAACTTGTTATTTCCCGGCGGCCATATTGAAATTTTATTATTTATATAGATGGAAAAAAATAAAATTTCCCGGCGGCCTTATTGAAGTAATGCTATTAATAGAGATTTAAAACTTAGGATTTTCCGGTGGCCATTATGAAATTTTGTTATTTATAGAGATGGAAAAAAATAGAATTTCCCGGCGGGAATCCAATCCTAATATTTCTGTCTCTATAAATAGCAAAGAAACAATATGGCTACCGGAGAATCGAATTTTTAACAGTCTCCCTTTTTGGGCTTGTTGGCTAAGTTATATTTAATCAACGTATCTTGCGTTGTTCTAGTGATTCCTTTCCTAAGTGTGCTTTTCTCTTTGTTTTATGATTTTGTGTCAGTAGCGACTCTAGTGTTGGGTTTTTGGAAAACCTCCGTTCTATCCTCCTCGTCTGTGTCCTCTACATTAGAGTTGTTTTGGCTTTGTCGGTCAGGGCCATCTGTGTTAAAGTTTCCAATTTCTTAGTCTTCTTTCTTTCCTATGGTCGAGGCGATTACAGTGTACTTTATGCTTTCCTCTATTTCTCATCCATCTCTTTCCTTTTTTTTCAACTTTCTTTGGTTAATTTTTCATGCTATCTTTGTGTTGTGAGCTTTTCAGTTATACCTCGTCTCCTCCGATACTCTGTCCGTCTGAGAGTGCGCTCACATAACTTCTCGGGTGAGCTGTCTTCTCGTCTTTCTAACACACTTTCTACTTTGTCCTTCTCTCCCCCTCTTTTCGAACATTTGTAGGGCCAGTGTTCAGTAATATTGCACCAGCAACACTGTTGTCTTCGATTTCTTATTACAACAAACCACAACATTTATTTCCCAGTTTTACTGTCTCTAAAATTTACCTTTACACAATATGGTATGTTTTTGGGTCTATTCGACTGCTGTCTTTAGCGTCTTCGGGTCTGCTCACTATAATTTTAGTTTGGGTGGAGCCTATAATATTCTTATAATTAAGTTTTCTTCTGCTCTTCTTTTAAACTGCAGAGAGAATGGTTGATTGTTGACTGTTTTTGTTGTATTGTTTAGTAAGTCAGATTTATTTGTTATAAGGAACCAGCATGTAGGATCCTCAAGTCTATAAACTTGGTAAAAACTATCCTCCTCTGCCCTGGCTGGTCCAGTCGTTCTATTCAGAGTTACTTGGATATCATCCGAACTACACTGGGTAGCTCTCTTTTCTATAACAGTTATCATAATTTCATTTGTGTCAAACTCTTGATTGTCTAAATCGTCTACAGTGATTTCCATAGCCTCTTGGGCTCTTGAATGGTCCGCCATCCCACAATCATAAAGCGTGGCAGTCACTCTCTTATTGTTTCAACAACAATTCAATCCCGGTATAGATCTAGGTAGACCGAGAACATGAATTAAGCTAATTGCAAAAATATCAAGGTCCAAAGTTTATCCAATTTCAAGCCTTTCAATCGAAATTAGGTTATCTAACGAAAAGTAATAGTGAATGTTTTATTCGTATATTTTTCGTTTGAGAAATTATCTTAAAACCCAATTTTTTTATTTTTTTTTTTAGAAACCATTATGGAGTGTCGTGTCGGTTGGCATTAGTGACCATGTACCTGCTTATTTCTCTTTCCTCACATTTCACAATAACCATTAACTTTTTAGCCCGTCCCAGATCTTTTATCTCTATCTATATCTCGATCTTTTTCGAGTCATCAGTCCAATCGTAAAAATTTGCTCCAACTCCAGGTAAAAAGCTTATTGCCCACTCACTCAACCCCTTAAAAATTTTGTGTCATGTTTGTTATATTAAGAGATCATGTAATTATAAAATTCAATATATGCAGCCGCTAAGTGTTACCAGCTATATCCGGCTTGGGTAAATCAAGATTAGCTATAACAGTGGAAGCAGAGTGTCTTACTAAAGGGAGTGGAAATAGAACAATATAAATAATGCTATGGATAGTTCTCATTGCCAAGAGGAATATTATGATTATTACTAAAAAAAAATCGAAAAAAAAAAACTGTTATGAAAAGGATATATAAGGGCACTTTTTACTCCGGTCTCAAATTCGATTATATTTTGATAATATGGTATTATTTTGATGACTTACAGAGATCTTTTCGATTCTACAGCATTGGTATTGTATTAGTATAGAGAAAAAAAAATCGAAATCAATTCTACCGTTTTGAAATTTTTATTTTATTTCGAATTCTATTCTATTGTAATGATATTTTGTTACTATGCTTGTTTATAGAGATAGAAGTATAGAGGTTTTTCTCACTCCTATTTAATTATTCAATATTGATTCACCATCTATGTGGCAGTTGGCTATTCCATGTTATGTTCCCAACACATACTATCCACGCATTATCAATTTGGTAATAGAGTTTATGTTTCTATTACTTTAAATGGAGTTCAATATTTCTTTTGTATAAAAATGACGGATCCTAAACTCTATGCAAATTGCAATGAATTGAAATCACTTGATGAATATCATAAACACATACGAAAACCTTTGGGTTTAAACTCTCAATGTATTGAATGTAGGAGGTATTAAAAACAGGAACATTATCAAAAATAAAGATAGATAAAAAGAGAGTTATTTGAGTTTATTCAGAGAAATTCAAATTATAAAAATATAAAAAGAAATAATTTTATAATATAAATTGTTTCCTACAAAAGACACATAATGCAGTCTTTTAAAAATAACGTCAATGGAACTTAGGTATATAATATAAACGAATGTGACATTTTTCATTAAAAGAGATAATACATATAAGAGCATTGCCTGTTAAATGAACTTTAATCTGTTTGACTTTCACCTTACATTGCATTACAATAAAGCACAATTGATAATTCACATAAGATTTTTTTCCACATATTCATTAATTATGTTTTTACTCCAGTAAATATATTTTCCCTGTTCTCTTCAAAAGCATTATCAAGAGAAATAGAAACTGGATGCTAAGAAAGCTTTGAGGATTCAAACAAGGTCCCACGTTTTACTTCTGAAAAGGAATCACAAAAAAGAAAAATTAATATGGGGGTGAAACCTTAGCCTAATAAAGACTAGATATTTATCAAATTTGGAATATATTGTATATGAAATAATGAGATATAATTTATGTAAAGATAGTTTATAATAATAATAAAATAATCAAAATTCTTTGATTCAAGAGCTAATTTAATCTCATCAGATTTTAATAATTATCTAAATAGATCACTCTTTACAGATTTAGAAAGAAAATGAAATTGAACATTTTTAGAAAATCTATGTAAAAAAAAAAAAAACTGAACAAAGGTTTCTTTTTATCTACAATTAAACCTATTATAAATTAGGGAGGATGGAGCAATTCCGTCTCCCAGACAAGACTATCAATCATTTTTTAAGGGGACATTTTTGCATACAGGAACAATGATTTTTTTCAATCATCCACAGACACATTCTAGGATGTGTTTCATCGTTTTACGACTCAACAGTGTGACTATAGAGTATCGATTTATTCAAGTATCCACCATTCAGACAGAATTGTTTTTCCTGAATCGAAAGTCCAAAACGGTGGCCACCTGAGAGGTAGCCTATGGATCAAAGAGCTATGTCGGGCCGTGTTTTCTCAGTGTATGAACTATGGCTTTACCTAAATCTAGAACAAGACACTTTGACAGAGAAAGAGAGAGAGAAGGAGAGGGAGCGGGAAAGGGAGGAGGAGAGAGAGAGAGGGGGGAGGGAGAGAGAGAGAGAGAGAGAGAGAGAGAGAGAGAGAGAGAGAGAGAGAGAGAGAGAGAGAGAGAGAGAGAGGCTAAGTGTTGATGCATCAAAGTTTGATCTGTTTTAATCTAAAAATAAAAAAGACGAGGCAACAAACGTTTGTATCTTTTGTTAATCCAAAACTAGGCCAATGGGTCTTTGCAGGACCCATTGACCTAATTATTTTCGCGAGGCTGAGATTTTTGTTCATTCTTGCATATTATTCTTGTGCTTCTTCTAACATGCAAATTTATAATTCGTCATTACACCAAGAAAAACTGGCTTCATTTAAACCAGTTTCAGCATTAGAAAAAAAATTCCTCAATACATAAGACCATTTTAAAATTAATATAAAAGTATATAAATTCATGCTGTAAGAAAACCACATCCTCTGTATGTTAGATTGTGAACGAGGTTGTTTTGACTATGTAGGAGTTGCTCAAGATAGCTATAAACAAACGTCATCGTAACTCTGCACTGATTGACCAGCCGATCGGGTGAGCAATATTCAACTGAAAAGGCTTGTATTATACGCGTCTCGAATAAAATCGACAATGTATATACCTGACACTTGAGTTTCTATAGAAAGAGTTTTAAGTTTTGTAACATTTAAAACTAGGGGCTTATATAATGAAACTATGACCTGGTTTGTGATGTTGTCTGGCTTGACGCATTGACAAACAGCCTCGTCAAAAATGTCATCTCGGGTGACGCCAAGAGCAGAGAGTGATGAAAAGATCAGATCCAGCTTGAGCTGCACATTCAGGTACTGATCGGCACCAGTTACATCACAGGCAGAGTACCTCTTCATCGCCGACTCTACCAGGGATTTCACTTTCGAGCTGAAAGAACTTCTTGTGGGGCAAAGCTTTAGGAACCAAGACTCCACCTAAAATGGAGAAAGAGAGTTAAAAAAAAAGGGGGTTAGGCCTATATATATGCCAATCCCATGATAATGTATTTATGTAAGTTTTATCCAGAGGTTGAATTTATAGAAAACAAAATGTTAAAAATGAGTGGTAAATTATAAAAAAATGAATTCCTGAAAAAGAAAATGACAAATATTGAAATCATGGGGAGAAACAGTAGACTGAGAGAAAGAAATCTGCAAAGAAATTGTTCATTACCAAAAACTTCTGAGAAAAATTCATGTGGGCAAAAAAGAGCAAGCCAAAAGGTGTCCTTACATACAACATACTAACCTCACGCCATGATTTATCCCCCTCTTCTCGAAGGAAAAATAACTGGATAAGCAAATGGTTATCCAATGGATGTCACCGGCAGATTTGGTCGTCTCCCTTTGCCACTGGCCAAAAACACAGCTTTGAGAGCTTCATACTGGCCATCAACTACAGAAATAAAAAATTTAAAACATGTAAAGGGTGAAGTTGGTAAGACACACATACTTCCCCCATTTTGTTTCATCAAAATTTATTTTCAATGAAATCACTGTATCTATGATCCACCCTACCATCTTCTACCATCTAGCTAATTCATTTTCAACAAAACGAGCGAGTTCACTTTGCAGGTAAATGAACAAAACTGATAAAACTGAAACAGATATCAAGTCATAGTTACGGATTATAAAAGTTCTAAAAAAGCACAAATTACCCACTTTTTCATTTAACATTAAGACTTTAACAGTTTTAAGATTCCTATTTAACTATAATACTGAATTGATCAGAGCTTAGCACCCTACATCGGATCCGTCCAAAATCCACCCCCCTCCCCCCCCCCCCCCACCCCGAGTCCGGTGACCTTATTCCCTAGGTTAGATCCATAGTTGAAACAAAATGGCGTCTCGGGGGAATGGGCAAAATATCCATCCTATTGATAGTGTAATTCAGTACTTCACAGATTATAGATTGTTGAAATGAACCTCTCCATAAATTCATTAGTAACTAAAAATGCGTTAGCTTAAATTGCAACAAATTTTACCCTTGTAGTTAAAATAGCGAGGTCGTCGAAACGGCCATTGTAGTGATCGAAAAGTGAATCGAGCGCGATCTACCCTTTCTGAAAAGCTCCGTATAATTTTTTAAAGAAACAATGAAAAATAGCTTAAGATTGAGGCTTAATCATTTGTATAAGAAGGTTATATTAACCCTACTTACCTAATTTTAGGCTTTAATTCCATTTTGAGGTATATCAAATCATATAATTATGCGAGTGATTGGGCTCCCGCTCAACGCGACCTAGCAGTCAAGCACTGGCCCTGGCTCGCGTAGCAGACCGGCGGATGATGGGCCAAAATATTTTTAATACGTTATTTTCAAAATGCGGCCGCTCGCTCACCATTGCATGAAATTGTTTGAAATTTGACACATTAAAAGATAACATGTTGATTTACAATCCCTATTTACATGGTCGGTCTTGACCGTTGGGAACCGTCATTTTTTGCCATTTAAATTCTTCTCTTTACAAAAAATATCATACTCTTCCAAAATTTCTCGTGCAAATTTATACCATATTAAAATTTGGCATTTTTTCTACCATTCTGGCCGCCTTTCGGGGCAAAACGCCAAATGGTGTGGACGCGAGGGGGCATCTCAAAATTTGTGAACGCAAAATCGGGTTTTCAGTTCGGCCGAAATTCACTTGTGATGCATGCTTTCCTTCACAAGAACAAAACAAATACACAGCACACAAACAAAACAAATACATTTTTGGAAAGACTAACAAATGATCTTTTATTTGATATGCATTTATAATAATCCATGGCCAACTTCATGCAAAACATTGGATTTCAAAATTTCCTAATTCTAGGTCCATAGCGATCCTACTTGGCTTTTGCATATGCCTGCCGGCTGTTTGGGGTACCTATTTACATTGCCATTGTGTTGTTAGTACATTATACCGTCTGTAAGATTTCCAGGTTCAGAGAAAAAAAAAGAACACCACTGAACTTGACCTCACACAATGTGCAAGTATCAGGACCCATGCTAAAAGATGGAATGGTTTATTGTTCTCATGCCGTCTCAAGTAAACCAAAAAGCAGATTCAAATGTCATCAGAATCCTTACTGATGTGCGTAGTAGACTTAATTAGTTCACTCAAATCAAGTGGATCTTGCTCAGTGCTCACCTCAGTCCAACTGGCATACAGCAAGCATAGAAACCTCGGCATAGAACACATACAAACACAAATAGAATAAGTGATTTGCTGTGTGGAATAATAATTAGGCTTAAGAGTTGGTCATAACTAAAGTATTAAAGTAAGAATATACAACAAGAGCAGGTTTGAACAAAAGACACGAGTAACAAAGGTCAAAGGTTATCAAGCATTTAAGTATGAATTGAAAAGCTTGGGAGTTTTGTTCAAAATATTTTATTTCAATCAATCCCATAATGTTATTGGGACTAAAGAGAGCTAGCTTGAATTATCGAGAGATGAATCTTAAGAATTCAAATTTCAACTGACTACTATATATATACTCTCTCTCTCTCTCTCTCTCTCTCTCTCTCTCTCTCTCTCTCTGTCTCTCTCTCTCTCACTCGTTCTAACCCTCTTTGAAATTTGAAATAAAAATAAAGCTAGAAAATACATCGCTACATGGCACTTAAATAAAGATACATGTAAGTAAATAAAGATAGCACTGTACAAAGTTATTTAAACTAAAAATATAGGAAGAGAAGTTCACAAATATATTCTTTCATATAATGCTATTTTTGTCACTGTCAGTCAACCCCACAAGTGCCTCGAATTAACCTGGATTAGAATTATTGTTACTACCCCGAGGTCCTCCTTTCCAAAATCGGCTAGTTGCACCCTTGGGTCCACATATCCCTCACAGAAAAACACACACACAAAAAAAGATAATAATGCAATGATATCACAAGGCTGTTTGAATTGAACCAACAAAAGATCTCAGCACTTTAAGCCTATTATCTCTGCCAAGTCATGAACGAGGGTTGATTTCTTAAGTCTACCAGCCTTATTCCCATTGTAATTGTGATAAAACAATAATCAAACCTAAAATTAATTTCAATGATCTTGTCACAGGCAAAAAAAGAGTCTACATCTTGATTCGAATACCACCTTCTGAACTTCCAGAGCGCTACCGATGGCCTGATTGTACGGTAAGGCACCGTTCTTTAATGACGTCAGCCTATTAGGGGGAGGAGGGGGGGCCTTTGGGCCAGCTGACCCTGAGCTGACTCCAGAAAGGGGTGGGGAGGGGGAAGGGAGGGGGGGGGGGGGTCAAGGAAAAGCTGATGTCAGCTTTGAAAAATATAATGGACTGTCCATTTTTAGAAATAAAAAATATTATTTTTTTTTAAGTTTGGCCACATCCTGATTGAAATTTGGCGAAAAGAGATTTTACTCTATCTGGCAGCCATGATCTAATTTTCAACTGCTGAGTTTACCATGCAACTTACATCTAGAGATTTGACTGACTGTGTTCGGCTTGTTTTTATTTTGCATGAGAAGAGATCTAAATCTATGAAGAATTTGTCACCATGAGCAAGTCAGGAAAGGCAGAGCTGTACAAATCGTTTGTTGAGGCATGTAAAAATGCTCACCCTATACTGGCCAAGGCATCAGTTGTCTCTATAGCTAACAGTTACTGTTAGTAATGTTAGATGGTATTCTTGACGAAACAGATGTGCAATTGATAGAAATATTGATCTATAAAGCTGACCTCAGCTTGGGGGGGAGGGGGAGGGGGGGTCAAACAAAAGCTGATTATAGGCTGACAGGAGGGGGGAGGGGGTAAAAATTGGCTGAAAAAAGCTGACGTCATTAAAGAATGGTCCTTAACGTGCTCATAGAACAAATCTGTACAACGGAACACAGTAATGTCATAGCTGAGAATCGCTAACCGCCACATGTTCACTTGTCCAAAAGGCCATTTGTGTGTGTGTGTGTGTGTATGTGTACAGTTGATATCTGTGTTTGTCAAGGAAGTTGACCTTCAATCACTTGAGGCTGGGTTTTTCCCCTTTAACACCGTCTCAACGTTGGATGGGGCTAGAAAAATAAGACGCTTGCAGGAGGTAGACAACAGCGTAAATATTGTGACACACTTTTCCTAACTTGTGCTCAATCCAAAGCTTCCCCAACTCCAGGCCAAGTCTCCCAAATAAAAAAATCGTTGCATATGAAGATTTAAAGATTTATTTCTTGCAACTTTTTGTCGCAGTTAGAACAGAGTAATACTCGGAAAGCAACTTTTGTTTAATCCAAAAGCACACTTTGCAACAATATTGAAACATCCTAAATGTAGCAAATAGCTAAATGATAAAGTTCACAGTTGACACAATGGTGGTAGTAGTAGTAGTAGTAGTTGTTGTTGTTGTTGTTGTAGCAGCAGCAGTAGGCGCAGCAGCAGCAGCAGTAGCAGCAGCAGCAGCAGTAGTAGTAGTAGTAGTAGTAGTAGTAGTAGTAGTAGTGGTAGTAGTGGTGGTAGTAGTAGTAGTAGTAGTAGTAGTAGTAGTAGTAGTAGTAGTAGTAGTAGTAGTAGTAGTAGTAGTAGTAGTAGTAGTAGTAGTAGTAGTAGTAGTAGTAGTAGTGAGGTCAATTGAAATTGAATGTCACAGTGAAGATTTGAGAATAGCTGTGAAGCACAGTAAAAAAAAGGAGAGTGCAGCTCCCAAATTTACAAAACAACACAAAACACGTGAGCTTTCGGCTTTGCGCCTTCGTGTAACACAAAAACAAGATCAAGAAACCACCCAAGAATATTCACATATATAAATTAGAAATACAAACTGTAAAAAAAATGTATATGTATGTACCTCAGAAATTACTTAACGTAAACATTAGGTAGAAAACTGCTTGAAGTTCGCATTATGCAGCACCACTTCGCTTAATGCTAATAAGGCTGTCTTATTTCAACAATTGGCAACAGAATTTTCCTGCATATTAATGAAGAGAACGCACTTGAAAACAATTTGACGTTAGAACGTTTTAAGAATTATTGAAAAATTCAAGAACACTATGGAAACTTACAACGGCATAAAACAAACGGAGCTATCAAGTTGCTTATATGGATACGGATACCTGAATAGATAGAAAATGAATTTATTAACATTCCTCTCTGGCCATGATTATCCAATCAATTTATTCTTTTCCACATGGCTATGAAATTCCCACTGCTTATGCCCAAGACCATTAGAGCCAGCTTGTGGCCTATGGCAACTCCATTCCATCCCGAAATGGTTGTACAGCAACAGTGACCCTCAAATGACATCTTACTGTGACCCTCAAATGACATCTTACTGCAGTCAAGAACTTCAAGTTGCCATTGGAGAGGAAGAAGAACAAGAAGATGAAAAAGAAACAGGAAGCAGTAGGTAAAATTAGAAAGGCGAGTAGGAGGCTGTAAAAAGAAAAGAGACGTTAAATATAAAACTGCTATACAAATGCGTTGCAGAATGAGCTAAAGGATCAAGCTTTATTCTTGAAATATCGAGAGAGAGAGAGAGAGAGAGAGAGAGAGAGAGAGAGAGAGAGAGAGAGAGAGAGAGAGAGAGAGAGAGAGACAGAGAGAGAGAGAGAGAGACAGAGAGAGAGAGAGAGAGAGAGAGAGAGAGAGAGAGAGAGAGAGAGAGAGAGAGAGAGAGAGAGAGAGAGACAGACAGACAGACAGATAGACAGTCAGACAGACAGTCAGTCAGACAGACAGACAGACAGATGGAAAGACAGACAGTCAGAGAGAAAGAGAAAGAGAGAGAGAGAGAGAGAGAGAGAGAGAGAGAGAGAGAGAGAGAGAGAGAGAGAGAGAGAGAGAGAGAGAGAGAGAGAGAGAGGTGCTGGGAAAATTTCATTTTATTTTCCCAACTTTATAGTACCTACTGTTGCCGCCCGCGGCCTATATTATTTTCGCTTCCTTTTTAACGGAGTTATGAGCTGAAAGCTCTGGAACTAAAATGATCTCGATATTTTAGGTAAATTTCGCCTCTTAAGTGATTTGCTGGCTATCTCAAAGGTAGATGACCTCCGTTAAATGCATGGCCCAAGTTCGATTTTTGCCACTAAACTCGTTTAGTACGCTTAATCGAGTTCCGAATGGCTCGTAGCATATGTGGAAAGTTTGTGAGTGAGTGAGCCTTGAAAGGGATTTGAGCAGTGCTTCTTTTCTTTACCTTCTCAAGTTCTCATAGACTAGGAAAGGACTCTCTCTTCCATTGAAAGATCGATGATAGTTTCCACTGGTACCGCTACAAGGAAAAGATTCGCCCAGGGAAACGTGAAGTCAGTTGCCAACTGCTGTAGATCTATCAGATAGCGGAAAGTAGAGGCCCGCTTATGTTGGTTTTCGGGACAGGCCTTGATTTTTTGCTTGTACAGCTGGTGAGGGCTAAGTAGCCACATCCAGAGAGGATTTTCACCGATGATGGACAGTGGGAGTGCCCCGACCGCCCTCGTGCTATTCTTCATAGCTTTTGCGATAGCAGATGGTGAGTTACATTGAAAGTACTACAGACATGTTCTTTTGCTATAGTATTTTGTTTTGTTATGGTTATATTTAAATGTATAGGCCTATCCCGTAAGACCTAATTTGCTAATAATAAAAAGAAATAGTTTTTTAGTGAACTAAGATGACCTTTGAGTACTGAAAAAGAAAAAAAATTGAAAACTTCATGCAAGATTCCTACATTTCATATTGTTTATTCCAAGGGATAAATCAATTGTAGGCTTGATGATGAGTGCAATACTTTTTTTTAAAGCACAGCTCAACCAGGTTACATCAAAATTATTTCCATTAAGAGTTCATTTTGTCAGTTAAGAAGGTGCTTTTACATTTTTTCCCTACATTGCCCCAAACTGCATAGCATTTGCTGTTATGACTGTAACAAACTTAAAACTGTTTAAAATTCCACATGTAAATTTAGTTTGATACGGTCTAAGATGGAGGCCTATATCTTTATGTTCCAACTTGCATAATTGCATATACGTACATAAAAAGACTTTCTATGCAATGCGACATCGTACTGGCAATTTATAAAATCAAACTTCTACATCTGCTTCCATTACTACTACACTTTGAATTTTAATTGACCTTACTACTACTACTACTACTACTACTACTACTACTACTACTACTACTACTACTACTACTACTACTACTACTACTACTATGTTAATACTACTGCTGCTACTGCTGCTGTTTTTGTTGCTGCTGCTACTATTACTACTACTGCTTCTATTACTACTTCTACTAATACTTCTACTACTACTGCTAACACTTCTACTACTACTACTACTACTACTACTACTTTTACTACTACTGCTGCTGCTACTGCTACTGCTACTGCTACTACTATTACTACTACTACTACTACTACTACTACTACTACTACTACTACTACTACTACTACTACTACTACTACTACTACTACTACTACTACTACTACTACTACCACTACTAAAAGAGTGAATAGAAGCTTTTGCATGTAGTTTTATCTTGATTAAGTTCTCATACCAATTTCCTGGTCCGTCCTTGAAGAATGTTCCAAAAAAAGAAAGAAAGAAAGAAAGAAAGAAAACGGTTTTGAAAGCGGTTGCACTGTTAGCCAATACTGCCACATTAATATTACATCTCTACAGTCTTTTTGTATTAAAAATAGGTACTGAAGTAGAGAAACAAAACTCCAGCTCTACAGGAAACACTCAGTGTAAAGAAATATAACTTCATTCGAGAGTCCTTAATTGTCTTTTGTCCTAGACTTTTTGCTCTTTGTTTTAATTCTTTTTCCTGAGAAAACAAGACAAAGGTAGCTGTTGTTGTTTTTTTTCTTTTCTTTTTTTTTTTTTTTTTTTAGAAAAGATTAAGAATCTGAGAGATGCTTAATGTTATTAAACCATTAGGGAAGCTTAACGTCGTTAAACCATTAAGAAACACCGAGAGTGAGATTCAAGGCTTCAGCTTTTATTTTGCTAAGGTTCTTCTCAAGACTGAATTTTTCAGGTTAGACACTCGAGAGAGAGAGAGAGAGAGAGAGAGAGAGAGAGAGAGAGAGAGAGAGAGAGAGAGAGAGAGAGAGTCAGGCAGACAGATATGCTCCGAGGGCTTGCACTAATAATTCTCAATATCATTTCTTGATATTTTTCAAATATTTAAATGGTGACACCTTAACAGAAAAGATTTAACAAGTGTTTCTCTTCTTTCTCTTTATATATATATATATATATACATATATATAAACTTAAATGTGTGTGTGAATGTAAATGTATGGCACAGAAAATATAGAATCATTAAGCCTTTGCTGCCAAAATGCAGAATATATAACTCTTGAACAACCATTTACATTTTCACCGTCAGCATTTTTGCCTTTTTTTTTCTAGAACTAGGCGAACAAAAGACTTTTGTAAATCAAATTCCTAACGGTCTAAAATTTGCGAGATACTCTATTTCGACATTTGACATCACACACTACTAGTTTTGTTAATAAAATAATAATGTGAGGTCATATTGTGCTTTTATTGCTATTACAAATAATATGAAAATATCTAGGCAGTTGCTAGAAAGCAAGCTCGGTTTCTGTTAATAGATTATTTCTTGAGAACATGAAGTGTTACTTGTCAGTGAAATAAAAGGTACGGTTCTTTTAGATAAAGAAAATTTCCTCTAAATAATCCCGATGATTATCGGAGCTCTCACAAGCAATACTATACTGTTGTGTATGTTTTTAAACCCCTTTAACTCCCCCTTTTTAAATTCATTTTTGAAATGATTATACCAGACTTTCTTCAAATTGTATAAAGAAAAACATCGTTGTAGAGTCGTTAGAAAGAGAGAAAACGTCCTTTCCGAGCATGAACTCAGTATTGAAGCTTTACTAGAAATCTATTATTCCTGTCACGGACACGAATATATTGCATTTCTGAGAATCTGAGACTGCGGGAGGTGGATATCGTGTTACAGCCGTGATGGGGAATACAAATCCACCTACGTCAATACCTCATACATTGGAGGGATACAAAGATGTTGCCACAATGTTGGTTAGGTCGTTACTTATCAAATGCATTTATGGTATAAATTGATTTTGTAGAGAACGAATTTGACCTTCCCCAATCTCTAAAACTTGTCCAGGCAGCTACGCGAGTAACAAGTTTTTCTAATGGATTTGCTTGAAGATCTCGATGCGTTTAGCACAACTAGAATGTGTACCTGGAGTTTCTTCGGGCATTTTGCATATTTTATGACCCATTTACATTTAAGCCTCCGCTATAAAGGACGAGTTCAGAGCTTGTGCGAAGGAAACGCGACAAGATAAGAATGAAAGAGATTAGCGGTGGGGAATAAAATATGGTACCTGTACCAGTGAAACAAATGAAAGGGCAAAAAAGAACGAGCCTGCACAACCTTTGCAATATTATGAATTCTCATCTAATTCTCAACTTCGATAAGCAGCTATGAAATATTTTTACTTTGCCTCTACCTATACAGAGATCCTTGCCCCCTTCACATGCGGTCACTCTCTTTTTAATTTTTTAACGTATGAGTTAGCTTGGTGAATACAACGCACTTGCCTCAAATGCCTGGTTTATATTCCTTTTTTTCCCTTAACTTTTAAGTCCATTGATGCTTGTTCGCTGAGCATGACCTTTTCAAAAGCACGGATTGCACAGGTTACTTGAAAGCCTTCACACAAAAGCAAGTGATGTAAGAATATAATATTACAAAGATAAGAATTGCAATCGTTATAATTTATTGGACGTACAATAAATCTTTTAGTTTAATTTACAAACAAATTGAGATTCTGAATTCAAGAGCCAAAACAATGCAGAAAGTAATTTTATGTGATTATTTTGCGACAAAGTCTTGATTTTTACTCTTTTCTCAATTTAAGTCACTAAGCTTTACATAACATCCACTCAGTCAGTGTCTATAGACAGATCCAGCAAATCATAGATTCACCGGGTGTGTAACTGAAGGCCAGAGCTTCTTGAAAAGAGCTTAATGTTGCTACCCTCTATAAAAAGCAGTTCTCTGGAATAAGAAGCTGATGCATTAACTCCTTAAATCAAAAGGTAGTTGACGTCAAGGCATTTTAAACGTAAGTCTTTAAGGGTTCGGTTGCGCCAGGTTCCGTAACATCGTAATTTTTTATATCACTAAACATCGCAGCATCTGATACAATGTTTCAAAATCTCACGTACTGAGGAACCATCGGTGTCTTTGATCGATTCTCTTTGACAATCATGGGCTTCCCAATTCTACAACTGACAGCTGACTCCGATCTAACTCAATTGATCTATTTGATCATTCCCTGAGGAATCTCAAATTCAAAAATAAAATAAATTACATGTGAGCACGAAGTGAGCCACCTGCAAATCAAAGATGATAGAGCACAAAGTTAAAGAATCACGTAGTCTAAATTTAGCACTCAATAGGCTATAAAGGCATGAACTAAAATTGCATTAATGTAACCGACAACGTCAAAACAATTGAATATATAAATCATATGAATTGTTTCCCAGGAATGCCGAATTGATATGATTGGCATTTCAAGACTAAGTAGGTCCCATAAGTAATAATTGATCCCACTTTTCTATTCCAAGATATTCCATTCTAAGATTTTCTTTTAAAAGTTACCCATTTTTAATGAAATGAAACCTTTGCATGCGTCTCTTTAAAAAACGAAAATCTCTCACAGACCCGAAAAGACAAGGCATTGAGGTTTAAACATGTCTGATTTGAAATCTGATGTTTTGGATCAAAATCATGCTCCCGAAATAACAAGCGACATGGGAAAAAATATCTCTGCTGTAAATTTCTAGATTTCTCATGTGTAAAATATTTTTTTTTTCTTTTTTTGTTGGCAAATTTGATCCGACTTCTATTAGCGCTATAAAAAACGAGTTGCCTATTTTTTTATTCATGGGTGGAGAGCCTCTGACTGGCTAGGATAAAAAAGTAATACTTAAAAGGTGAAATCTCTTTACCGAAGTTTCAATAAAAACTCGATGCTGCTGTAAGATTCTCCAAAAGTATCAGAAAACTGTTCTTATTTTCAGATTTTTTTCATACAAAGACCAATATATGTGGTAGAATTAGCTTCCTCTGATTCTCTAGGAAATACTATATATCAGCAGCATCCCAGACTGTCGTGGGACTCGCTTGAAATTATTTTACGTTTCTGTAAAGTGCGCTCATAATATACTGGAAACTCATCTTTTTTGTTCTGTCCATATTAGATTTTGTTAATCCATCAATGCCCGATACCTTCTTAACTTTTTCAGAATTTTTTCTTTTTTTATACATAACATTTTGATTTGGTTTGTTTCTGTAATTTTTTTTTTCTTTTCGTATATTCTATATCCCCCTCACGCCAATAATCTCTATTCCTTCTGAACTGTCTTTCCTTTCAATCTTCTTTTTCTTTTTCTGCTTTCTCCTATAAAAGCCACTCTTACACCTAGACACACACACTAAGACATACATCTTTAAACGCATTTCTTGCGTAACGAAATAGTGTTTACCAACTCTCACATTTCCCTTCACCCTCTGCTCTCTTTTATCTCGTGTTGTCTCTTGCCGTGTGAACTTGGCATTGATTTTTCTCACAACCAGAGCGATGTGACATATGTCAAAGCTAATAGTTTTTGACACTTCTGTTTGCTCATACTGGCATTATCGCATGGTCTAGGGAATAGAGATAGGGCTGGGAATGGAAAATGAACGTTAGTCGAGACAACAGAGCCGCCAATGTCATCATCATCATTTTCAACATCAGCTCACGATCAGGAGTTGAACTAAAAAAAATGATGACATTTTTTTTAAACACACTCCTCTTGTTTTGATCACCAGACAACAGTTTTGAATATCGATAAAAACTTGCAGCTTGTCTGTTATATTCTCCTTTTACATATTTCAAAAGTCATGTTTGTTGTTGTTGTTGTTGTTGTTGTTCTTCTTCTTCTTCTTCTTCTTCTACTACTACTACTACTACTACTACTACTACTACTACTACTACTACTACTACTACTACTACTACTACTACTACTACCACTACCACTACCACTACCACTACCACTACCACTACCACTACCACTACTACTACTACTACTACTACTACTACTACTACTACTACTACTACTACTACTACTACTACTACTACTACTACTACTACTACTACTACTACTACTACTACCACTATACTACTACTACTATTATTATTATTATTATTAATATTATTATCAAATTTAACTGTCATATTCTTTTTTTAATTCGGTATAAAAAAGGCCATGTGATAAATTTATACCGATTGAATGGCTACCAGAAGAAGGTAGAATTTGAAACTTTTTATACTCTGGCTCCGAACAGTACTTAAAATGTCATTTGCTATAATAATCAGGTCTTATATTTCTTTCATAAGATATATCAAACACTATTTCTTTGGATGTTATGAGACATGCTCTAAAGTTTCTAAATTTAGGAAATTCCACAATGAATGGCATTTTCTTTCACTTTATTTTTATTCAAGTTTAATACCGGTGTAGATTTTCTTTTGCTTAAGTATAAATATCTAGAGATGATTGTTAACTTTTTTTTTCATGATTCGGGAAAAAGGAAAATGAATACTTAAGTAAGCAAGTTCGTTATGTTGGTGGCTATGAAGCTTTTAATGACTTTTGTTATAGCATAATTATATTGTTGCTAGTTGCTTATTAACAGACGTTAGGTTTGTCTCATCTATGTTTTTCTAGAGTTAACTCTTTCTTTTTTCATACTTCATTCTAACTTTCTTATTTTCGAGTTTGCATAGTCGTGCCTGATATCTTCCTTTTATTTTTTAAGCATCAAAATGTCTGACGGTGGAAGATTACAAATGTATAATCCACAACATGGGTGCAATGAGCTTATTTTCTTCATAGTTCTATTTTCATTTTTCTGGCTTTATGGAAAAAAAAACCTATAACATCAGCAACATCAACAACAGTTGCGTTCAGTGCAGTTACTGAAATCGTTTATTATGTCGTATCGGAAAAAAATGCTCATACTCGAACTACTCAATATTTGATCAAATCGAGTCCCGCGCGTACGGGTCAGTGTCAT
>JAWDGP010003890.1:0-250000 GCA_033675545.1 Elysia crispata | reverse complement strand
GGAATTTAATAAGTTACTTTTATTGCAAGCATTTAGAATAACGTTAGTGAGTCTTCACTTCGTTCAAAATGTTAGTAAAAATGTACAGAGCTAACAGTGAATGGTGAGAAATATTGAGTTGGTTTTGTTTATTGAAAAATCTTCTAGGTAAACAGTACTATGGATATAAAGAGCTGTTTGTGTAGGTGAAAATAAATCTGACTTTTTTTTTCAAGGATAAAAGAACATTCGTTGTCCGGAGAAAAGTTTACTCTCTAGTCTTTATTTACTTAAATCGAGGTCATCAATCAAGGAATCAGGTTATTTTTTTTCCTTTGTACACATCATGAAAGTACCTATATGTAAAGATTTGGCGTTAAATCTAAATCTTTACACTGTTACTCTGGGCAACACAACTGAAACGCTAGCCTCGGATTCGTCATAATTATATCTCGCTATGAATGGCCCAGATACATTGTATGTTCCTTAAGTCACGGGGTGTGCGAGGAGCCCCATGGTTGGTCGTTTTCGAACAATGGCTCATTCAGCAATATGTTGAATGTAATAAAATGCAATGTAATTTTAAGAGTAACGTATTTGATTGTGTAAATTTTTATTAAGTTTTCATCACCCAAATTGTTAACGCCCCCTTCCTCTCACCTCTCTCTGTGGGTCTCTTATGATGATTGAGCTTTCTGTCTTGAGCTTTCTCTACTTTCGCAAGTTTTATACGTGACGTCGGGGATGAATATGTTTTACGCCCGCCTGTTCATTCCTAATGAAATTTCAAATGAGCTTAAAGATCAGAGGCCACTTATTTTTAAACTTTTAACCCTCATTCATCCTTTGCTTTTTTTTTTTATATATTTTTTACATGCGTTTCTCTGTTGCTCTCCCTACCTCTCTTCATCTCTGTCCCCGTCTCTGTCTGTCTAATATGTCTCCCTTCCTCACTCCAGGTCTATGTGTCTCTGTCTCTGTCTATGTTTGTACTGTCTGTCTCACTATTTATCTGTCTGTCTCTCAGTCTGTCTGTCTATATCTGTCTGCTTTGTCTCTCTGTCTGTCTGTCTGTCTCTGTCTCCGTCTCTGTCTGTCTGCCTGTCTGTCTGTCTGTCTGTCTGTCTGTCTGTCTGTCTGTCTGTCTCTCTCTCTCTCTCTCTCTCTCTCTCTCTCTCTCTCTCTCTCTCTCTCTCTCTCTCTCTCTCTGCTAAAATTTATCATCCGGTTATTATCAAGTTTATTCGAGCGGTTTACAGCTGCGGCTCTCAAAATTAATTGGGGAATCCTCGCTTGCTTCTCATTGATTGTTTTGATCTTTCCTATGACATTCAAACTGAATTATTTTGTACAGTAATATCTATCTTGCACTTCAGACAATTGGCTTTAAAGTGATACGCCTTTAACCGACTCGATGGTTACCATAACATTACACTTGAGAGAAGTTTTAATCATGTTATAATTATCCATTACCTTCCCCAGGTTTGAAATGCTTATCGTGTCGAGGTCAGAATGTATATGAGTGCATTATGAGTGCAATGATCAAAGTCTGCAAGAAAGGCGAGGTGAGTTCAGATAATTTCTATAGGGAGAAAAATCCACGATGTCACTTTTATCTTACAAAGCTTAGTTACTGGTACTTAAGAGTTTATAGTTCATCGCGTTTCGATAACAAGAGAGTCATTAGTATATTGAAAAGCTTTACCGACTAAGGGCATTCCTGTGAATATGCGTTATGATTTGTCTTGTGGGTAAAGTTCCCCACTTCATTTAGAGGTTAGATAGCCTGTCTCATTTTTTTTTTAGATAGTTTAGAACCATGAGTGATATCATACTGTTTATTTCCCAAATATGTGCGAGCTTTATACCAAGTGTGAAGCCTTTAGAGTGAAGCATGGTTCTAAAAGGGTAACATAAACACAAGCAGTCATGGCATTTGTGCAAAACTTTTCTATACTGCAATGAATTTGAATTTTATAGGTATCAACATGCCCCAAGTATTTTAATTCGCGCGCTAAAACTTAATACTGTGGAATCCACTTCAAGTCAACACCTTTAAGGAAAGCTCTTATGTAAAGTCAAGTCTTTTTGCCAGTCCTATTTTATCTGTATAGTTTTGCAATGTTTGAGGTCAACACTTACTTAAAGTCAATTACTTTTTTCGGTCCTGAGGTGTTGACTTCATCCAGATTCCACTGTACCCCTCTTTACGTTGCTCAATGCACTGTTCAGAAGTTCACATCCTGAAGTGCAGGGGGATAGAAAAAGTATCAAACAAGAAGCCCTGTGTATGGTTGCCCAAAAAGTTAGTTCATTGTAAAAGCTTAAGGCCTTTTGAAAACAGAGGAACATTGCACATAGTTGCAAGGCCAAACTAATGGTTTCCTCAGTATTTTAACCTTTCCGACGTATCTTAAAAAAAATCCAAATTTTGCTTTCGAAGACTTAAAATCATTTTTAATGGGATCTTGATTGTTACAAATTAATGAAAGTGAGAATCATATCAGGTAGGGCGTTGGTCTGATGAAAATTTGTGATCAGTTTAAAGTAAAAACTTTGAGATGGTAAGAAAAATGAGAACGGGCCAAAGACCGACAGAGTTTCCCGGGACTCCAACAGAAACTGTATATTTTTCCTCCGTCTCTTTCTTCCATTACAGGAGTGTCGCTTCCGGATGCTGCACAGGCGATTCATCCCAAGCAATACTATGGCTTGGTTTGAGGGAGGATGCGCATCCAGGGCCGAGTGCCGTGCCCCGGACAATCACTACGCTCACTTCTGCTGCCGGATTAGCTACTGCAACTATCTGCCCGTTGGGAGATAGATCAAAATACTAATGGCCGCCACTTGTGTGATTTGATAGCGGCATTATACTGCGCTATCTAGGATTAATAATTTACACAAATTTTTAAAATAAAGATGTATATAATTTACTTAAATTCTCTTAAATATGGAAACCACTAAATAGATCTATATTTTACCAATTTACTAATGGTTGTAAAATGTATTTACAATGTACATATGTGATGCTCCTCGAGGAGAATATAAATAACGTTGTAATTTCTTCCTGTTAATTTGTTTTCTTCATATTATTATTATTATTATATTATTATTATTATTATTATTATTATTATTATTATTATTATTATTATTATTATTATTATTATTATTATTATTATCATTATTATTATTATGATGATGATTATTATTATTATTATCTTTATCATATCATCTTCACAATCATTATTCTTTTAGAGGACATACCTTTTGGTGTATTATATTAGCCAGCTAAAAAATGATGAACCCGTCATAATACTCAAAGATATTTGTGTATAAACAAACTAATAGGATATAACATTAAAAGTATTCGTGTGATCTTATTTGTCTATAGAAATAAATTTAATGAATGTCATTTTTCATCTTCAAACACCTCACATTAATTCTCAATATTATGTATTTGTCCATGTTTAAAAGGTTACCAAATATAATACAAAAAAAAAAAACAAAAGAAAAGGGGGTAAAAAAAAAACAAAAAAAAAAAAGCAACAACATTGGATCAAATAAAAGCACAGGTTCAAAAGGTCTGTGTGGAAAAATCTGATGCACGCATATTTTTATTGTGAGGGTGATTTACACATGAATATTTGACTGGAACCAAACAGAATCATTGAAAACATTAGAAAAAGAAATATTTGAGAATGGTCGTAATTTAAAGAACTGACATGTTTTAAAGGGGGGGAAACAAGCATAGGAAGAAAAGGAAAGATTATTATATATGTAAACAAAAAAGTAAATAAAGACTAAAAAGGTACGAAAGGTAAGAAAAGACAAACCGATTGATATTAGAGAGGGGGGAACAGATGCGAAGAATAATGAAATAAACGGAGATAAGAGTAAGTGAGGGAGGGGAGTGGGCACCAGGATACGGAGTTAGAGAGATAAATGAAGAGAGATTTTTTTTTCTTTCACTCTTTTTTTTTTTTTTTTTTTTTTTGTGTGTGTGGGGGGGGGGGGGGGAGGGGGAGAGGGGAGAGGGGGGCATGTTTTAAAAAAATACCACGGACGCATAACTTACCAGATGGGTTGAGGTAGATCAAATAAGACTCGCAGAGAGGAAAAAATAATTGATCTATAGATAGATAAGTAGATATGTAAATAGATAGATATATCGATAGAGAGATAGAGATAGAAAGAGTGAGATAGTGGATGGGAGATAGACAGAAAAAAGGGGTTGGGAGGGGGGGGGGGGCGTGTTAAGAGATCGAGGGAGGAGAGTGAGAATCTAAGAGAAGAGATATATAAACAAAAGATGAAGAGAGAAAAACATTGGGTGGAGAGAGAGAGAGAGAGGGAGGAGAAAGATAGAGGGAGAGCGAAAGAAAGAGACTGAGGACGAGGTAAGAGCGGCAGAGAAGGTAAGATGGGAGATACATGTATTTGCAAGAAAAAGATTGAAGCGAGGGGGGGGGGGGGGGGAGAGAGAGAGAGAGAGAGAGAGAGAGAGAGAGAGAGAGAGAGAGAGAGAGAGAGAGAGCGGGGGGGGGGGGGGGGTCAAATTAGTAGAGAAGAGGGAGCGAAAAAAGACATGTAGCAAGGGAGAGGGGTAATTTGGATTATTACTAAAATAGAAGAAATTGCAAGACTTTTTTTTAAGAAATAGAGAGAGAGAAAGACAGAGAGAGAGAGAGAGAGAGAGAGAGAGAGAGAGAGAGAGAGAGAGAGAGAGAGAGAGAGAGAGAGAGAGAGAGAGAGAGAGAGAGGGTGAGAGGAAGATCGATGAAAAGGTAAATATTTTAAACGTTACAAGGCTGCAAAGTTTTCAGTCTTTTAACGTTAAAATAATAGGTTTTTATAACCGTTTTCCGATACAATACAATTGATCTTCAAAGGCTAATACCGTGAAATGAATATACTTCATGTCATATTCTTCGCTTCCTTTTTATAAAGTCAGTTAGTTTTATCTCATTTCAGGGAAAATTTACAAAATACAGGCAAACTGTAAACGTTTGCTAAAGGTTCAATTGATCAATGAGAGACTACCAGATTAGTATCGAATAGGCAATTTATAATACATCTACGACTCTCGATATACATCTGTTCTTCTCCCAAGAGATACGCTTTATTCTTATAACAAATCTGTAGTATTCTAGTAACTAAGGTTCTTATGGCTGTATAAACAAAAGTCCTGTTTTCTTTTTTATTGCATGTTTCCAGTATGGTCTGTTTTTGTTTGCTGTTTTTTCCCCTCAAATTTTCCCTTTGTATTTTCAGTTGAATATTGAAATAACAGCTAGCAGCAGATTATGTGCCCTATTTAACCGATAATTAGGCTCTCAACTTGCCAAAACAGTTTTAAATATAGGCCATAAGGCCTGCTTACAAAAGTTTTTTTTTCCTCATCAAGTTTTTATCGTTAAAGGTATCAGGAATACAATTATATATGTAGATTTTGTGTTTGGTATTATGATTAATCATCAGTATGATTAAATTTAATTCTCAATTTGAAACAATGGATTCAATCCAACACAGATCGACGATATCCTTTTAGCCGTATTGAAATTTAATATGCTTCGATTAAAAGCTCTTTAAACGATTATTATTTAATGATCGATATCGGTCAATTGAATAACTATATTTTACATTTTTCCTTGATTTAGATACCAGCTGGAATAAATAAAAATCAACGGATATATTATCAACATAGACAGCTGTTCAAACGGCATCGATTTATTTGTGGAAATTAAACTAGATGGCACTTAGGTTGTAGAAATTAGGATGGAAAATTTAAAGATTACAGATATCTTAAAGTGGTGTAATTAAAAAAAAACAAAAAACTAATGAATTCACTGACATTATTTAAACCGTCTGTTAATACTGCTCTAAACTCGGAGTCAATTTAAAAAAAAAATTTTTTTTTTTATTTTTCTCTTTTATCAGATACTGGGTTTTAGACAAGTATTTTTTCCAAGTGCTGAAATTATCTTTAGTTCCCACTCATTCTAGCTATAACAGACCCCTAAGACTCGGGACTCGTTAAGCTTATTGGTTGTGCCCATGAAAAACGTTACATGATTTGGAAATCTCGGTCTTATCTTCTGCTTATCAGCTCTAAATTCCCATTATTAGCATCGCATAACATGCTGTACAAGAAGTCGACGAAAAAAACTTTATTTTGGTTCTAGGCTCACTGGAATCTAAGCCACTTCTTTCGAAGATTAACTCGACGGCATGGTGCTAGATAGTATCCCTCTAAAGTCTAGCAAAGTTTCATTTTATTTTCGAAGGTATAAGGATTTTGGAGTCTGAGCAAGAGCTCGAATTAATTCAGATTTAGAGTGCTAAATTTTGGCCAGTTTATGCTTCAGCGCAGAATTCGAATTTAAATTTCGATCCAAATATCGCACCAAGAAGAATCTCCTAAAAAAGCACAGTTGCCGATTGAATTACATTAACAGTTGTCTATGAGGAATATTATATGCATGTGACTGGGTGGAGGATATGAAGCTATTACCTAAGTGGTCTTATCAAATTTATCTCTTATCTTCCCACACAAGGAACAACTTCACTCTCCATCAGATGAAAATTCCCACTTTAACAACTAAGCTACTAGGTACCAAAAGGATGGTTATAAATATTATTTATAATGGGCAAACTCCACCTCAAGGACCTTCTAATTTTACAGAGAATACATATTGATTTATTAATTGGGCAACTTACTAAAGTCATCGTCGTTAATCAGAAGTGATAAGTATTATCGCATTGTTTGCGACAGGTTAATCTTAATACAGATACACAGTTCCGATACAAGTTCTCAAAACCTGTGCCGAGACGTAATCTCGTCCGTTATAATAGTTTGTCTCAGGAAGTAAACGCTTTATTTATTGCTATGGTTAACTTAAATAGGAACAATGCACGTGTCTCCAGCAAAACAACAAAAGAAACAAAACAAAACAAAACAAAATGAACTTTAAACACGATTGCAATGTTAAAAGTAATACCATTTTTTTGTTCTTAATTTCTAAAGTAAATATATTAAAATTAAAGAAGGGGTGAATTGATCAGACAAAAGTAAAACAAATAGCGCAAGAAGCCAGAATCTAGATCCAGATCTAGGGAATTGTGGTATTATTAGATTATGCTGATTCGTTATTTTGCTATTCAAGTTGGTATATTAATGAGTAGGATTCAGTAAAATTACTAGTTTTTTTCGTTGTGAAACTCTTTTTCTAAGGAACTAAATGGCGATTTGCTGTAAGCCATGCTCTATCTGAGTGGCAAGGCGACGGAAGAAGTGCAACTGAAACGGATCGAATCTCACAAAAAAGAATTTTTCGTACATTTTATCTTTAAAAACAGACTACTTCTGCAGGCTTTTGTGATCGTTTTTACTAATTTTTGCCATTTTGGCATGATGGCGCCGTTTTATTCTAAATCAAAGTTCATAACACAAATAAACTATAATGTCGTGTCTCTACGCTTTTCCTTTTATATCCTAAAGTATAATATATTTGTACTTTTGCACTTCGGAACCAGGTGCATAAAGTTTGGAAAGTAATTTTTGTGGCTAATATAATCGATCTGTACAGGGCAGAAGGAGCTAAACTCTTACAATTGAAATAAAATAAAATGAAACTTGAAAGTTTACTTATAATTCTGCATCACCCCTTTTCATTTTCTACGTTCTGCCTCCCCCACCCTTTCTCATTTTCTCTGTTCCTTTCATTATTCTTTCATCGCCTCTGTACAATGCTGGTTGGCAAAATCACACCAGACCAAAAAACATTGTAAAAGGACATCGTTCCGCCCACAACCCACTCCTCCTTCCCCCCTCCCTCCCCCCACACACCTTTTCCCCCTTTTTTATTGTAAGATTTGTTCGCCACATCATGATGATTGTATTCAATGGAGTGTAAGCCCAATAAAGTGTATTGCAACCGCAGTTAGATATAGAAATGGTTTAATCATGACATGATGGACAAAGAAAGGAAAGATAAAAGTTAAAGAGTTGCATTGACCACCTTTGAAACTTCTACTTGAATAACATAGTCTGAAACGTGGGTTAAGTTACACCAAAAAACTCTATATCCTCTTCCCTCTTTTTAATGTGTATGTTTGTTTGTCTGTCTGTCTGTCTGTCTGTCTGTCTCTCTGTCTGTCTGTCTGTCTGTCTGTCTGTCTGTCTGTCTCTCTCTCTCTCTCTCTCTGACTCTCTGTCTGTCTGTCTGTCTGTCTGTCTCTCTCTCTCTCTCTCTCTCTCTCTCTCTCTCTCTCTCTCTTTGTGTTTGTGTCTCTCTCTCTCTCTCTCTCTCTCTCTCTCTCTCTCTCTCTCTCTCGCTCTCTCTGCCCCCCCCCCCCTCCCTCTCTCTCTGTCTCTCTCTCTCTATATCAGCCGGGAACAAAATATTGTTAATTCATAATAAACATTACAATCATAAAAGCATAAAAGTACTTAATAGCATTTGCTCAAAAGATAATGACCAACTTGAAATGCTGATTCGAAACAAGCAATTTATTATTAAGTAATTATTTCTCCGATTTGTAGTATTAGCATTTTCGGTGCAATGGTCAAGCGCATTCTGAACTGACGTTAGTATAAGTGTTAATGCAAGACTGGTTTCCTCTGTGTGTAATATATATTATAGTCGAGTACTTTTTGTGCCTTCTGGTATAAATCGTACATCTAGCCTACAATTATGAAGCTCAGACGTGCTCTGGAGTTGCTTGCTTTGGCATAGCTTGAGTTCATACACTGACTTGATGAAGGAACTGACTGAGAGTGGTGGCATGTGTCAGATTTCAATTCTTCTTCAAGATATCTTCAGGGCATTGCCTAATGACTCATTGACCCTTTTTTACATTGTAAAGCTTTGAACAAAATCCTCTTGATATCTTTGTTCTATCTCAGGTTATCTCATCAGACCATTGATCATGTCTTTATTTTCTTTATCTTCTGTTTGGGCCATCACGTTGCTGGAGATGAACTCAATTCTTTTCGACAGTCTGATGGTCATTTACTGACTCAATTTGAATGACGTGAATTACAGTATCGCATCGCATGTTTTTCAGTATGATGAGCATTATAAATTACAATGAGAGTTTGGAATTCGTTTGTAAATCTGATAGTACATTGCAAAACCATGAGGAATCTTAAGTATTTTCCCAAAGGCATTATCAGATCCACCGACACCTCTATTGCTGCTGATGAGATTGAGCAGTCTATATCAGCGACCAAGTGATGCTAAAGGAGCCTTTGGCTTATTCTACTAAACCTACAGGCTTTTTGCTCAGTTTGAAAAATTTGATTTATATTTGGGGACATTTGCCAAAACTAAATAATTGCCAACAATGGAAACGAAGCTATTTGAATTTTGAAAGAAGAAAGCAGCCTGCAACTCTTTATTTGCGAAAATATTCATGATGGTGGTCAATGACTGCGGGGTTCATCCCACATTTTCCTTAGATTATAATTCAAGCAATTTTAACATGGATGAAATAATAACTGGGGGTATCTCATTGGGCTAAGATACATTGTATCACTACGAAGTATACTATTTTTCATGAACAAATTCCCAAGTCATTTAGCAAATTTTAGTTTTTCGCATTTTCAATGTGAAATGGTTCTAGGAAAAGGTGGGGAGAGAGAAAACAAAAACAATACAAGTACATATACTTAAAAAAGGGTTTAATACAATAATTTCAATACGGGCAGACAATTTTTTAATAAACATGCTTGGAACCAGATTAACTTGTTCTAAGTTTCAAATTACTTTGGAACTGGCGTGGCGCGTAAACAGCACGTTTGACGAAAATGTGAATACTATGCATTCTGGGATTGGTCTCATAGAACAAGACTTAACTACATGTAGAACAAAGTCATGTGACCGTTCTGAATGCGACAAAGGTTGTTTCCCTTTGAAGAACATTTCTACTCACTAGATGGCGTGCAATAACAAAAGTTCTACTTTTTCTTCCCTCGGCCTCCAAGGGAAAGAACAACGTTGAACTTGGCGGAAGTTCTTGCATCGTATGCCGATACAGTATGAAAGAAAAAATTAACTGTAAACATTGAACTACTACCTAATATTATTCTCTCTGCAGAAGAAACAAGTTTATGCATCAAAGGTAATTATTTTGTACCAATGCAAAAATTTGTGGCCAACAGCATAATGTCATTGAAACTGAAAAAGTCTTAAGATTCTGAAGACGAGGCCACTAAAACCTAGATTCAGAGTATCTAGGTCTAGATCTATTCTAGCCCAATTTCTAATGTGTATAGAGTATACTACACTGTCTAGTCGGTTATTACTAGGTCTACCATGCAGTGAAAGTGATCATAAATACACCAGTCTAAAATAAGACAGTTGCTGCTATGCCTAAAATTATAGTTTGCTTAATATCGAAGTGTCTACCTGGATCTAGATCTAGATCTAGACTAGATCCAGGTAGACTTAAATTAAACTCTAGACCTGATAATGTACGAACGTAGAAAGCAAGATAACCGTCCAATGTAGATCTAAAGTAGCAATTGCTGAACTGCATTGCCTTTTTTAGATCAAGGCATGTTCCACAATCAAAGTTGAAAATCATAAAATGTCCTAAAAACATTTTAAAAGAACCTGCACATAACATATTAGAGTTTAATGGTCAAGTGTAAGGAAATTTTAAGTAATTAAAGCTTAAAATCTAATGATATAGACTAGATCTAGAAAGATTTTGATTTCAAGATATTTATTCAAAAGAAATTAGTTTACCTCAGTGTAGAAAAATCAACCTCAAACCTATATCTAGATCTAATTCAAGGCGGACAAATAAGACAAAAGATGTGAAAAACAGAAGGACAGATGGAATACTTTTAAAATAAAGCGTATTGCACCAATAATTGGTGGTACAAGAACATTAAAAATATTTCAATAATTAATGTGGGTGTGTTGCAATAAATTTAACATGGTATGTAGTTTCTGTATATTTGTATTTCAGACACATGCATTGAAAGTCACTGTAGGTGAAATCACAAAAATTACAATGAGAGTAATAGACCTAGTCTTTATCAAAATTCTCACTTATAATTTAAATGTCTGCGTTCATCTATATTATAAATCTGGAATGAGGTCACAACAAATTCCAAATAGTTTTAAAATGATTTGTGAAAGCCTAGATCTAGCATGCGAGTGTGTAGGCTGGCAGTGTATGGCAGGCAACTTACACTTACAGGCTCAGTAAATGACAAATCTTTGTTTGAGATTTTCGAAAAATATTAATGCTTCCACATAATGCAACAGGAAGTTCATTGTCTTGACAAATAATTTATTGGTGTAACTGAAAAAAATTAGCGCTGAACCTTTACAAATGACATGGCTGTAAATTTTTACTTCTACACCCACACTCACAAGAGTGCTGTTTCTTGTCTTTCCGGTCGACCTTGACCGTGATCGCATTATAAGTGAAAGTAGTCCCGATTACGTAATACTATAAAGGCGCAATTTTATGGAATTTTAACAAGATAAATAAAAAAAATTGGGGGGGTGGCCCCCCGACATACAGGGACTTTCACTTGATAATACAATCAAATCCAGGTCAAGATGAACCGAAAAGACAAGAAACAGCACGCAGTAAAAAAAGAGTAATAAATACAGCTCTTACCTTTATTTAAACACGATAACACAGTTCTGTGGTCCCAAAAGTGACTTAGAAAGTGATTAATAAATAGTAATACTTTCCACGGGGCAATATAGGTGTGATCAAGAAATGATCCTTTATAATCCGAAACAGAAAAACCACAAAACCGTCGCTTCTTAGATTTAGGAACTACACTAGACTTCCTACAACGCCAAACACTCTTATCCTCGCGGTAATTACACTGAGAAAAACAATGTGGACAAATTATTTCTGATGGTAAAACACTATGAGATCGAAAAAATGCTAATGACTTAGCGTCGTTATTATAAAATTCAGCAATTACTTGAAAATAATCAAAAGAACACTTATCACAAGCAGCCATGAAGAAAATCACGATCACAATCAAAACACTTCAGCTGTTGAGCCAATGAGTAATGACAATGAAATGAGACAAAAGACGTGCCTTTAATTGTGCATGCGCATGGGTAATTGTAAGACGTTGCACATGCGCAAAGAGTAATTAAAAAGAAAGTAATACGCATGCGCAAAAGACGGAAGTAATTAACATGCAAAAAGGCACCTACCTCGAGTAAATCAATACGCTTAAATAGGTTAAGAAAGAAGAAATAATCCAAAATAAAAAGTCATATATTTCAAAAACTGTTTATTTGCGGCGAATAAAACCTTCAAATTTGTACTCAGCACATTGAAATCTAAAAGAAAAACATCACTTTAAATGCCAATGCGAGTTGGATGTACAGGTAAAAAAATACCGACATGGCTAGGGTAATATTTCTAACTTAAGCTTGAAAAAAAATTTCATCCTGTTACCAAAAATTTATGAATTGTATCTCTGAAACAAATGATCCACAACAGTTAAAAATGTTTACAGAGATAAAAAAAAAGGGGTCAAAGAAAATGCATAAATGACTTTGAGAACAAAGATTATACATAAATACATTTCTCAGGGTGTTGAAGTATTTAATTTGGTAAAACAATCATTTCAAAGACTAAAGTTTCATTAAAGAAAATTCACGATCCTATCAGAGTGAAAATGCCTTGAATTTTTGAGTTGTTATCAATACTATCTGATTTTATTGTAAAAAATACCAGTGCCTACAAAAGGAATAATTTTATGGCCAAAAACGTGGTAACAGAATGGAAAGTTAGGTAACAGCAAAGAAAACTAATATTTGCATCCTGTTACCAAGAAAAAAATTGACTACCTATCTTATAAATGATCAAAAACTGCAAAAAACGTATAAGAAGGTAAAACAACTTCCAATAAAAGATAATAAATAGTTATGGAGACAAAACTTCCATCCTTGTTTAGGGTGATGAAGATTTTAGTCAGGTGAGAAACAAAGATTTCAAAAGGTTAAAGTTACAAAATCATACCAAAATAAAGGTTAAATTACAGCAAAATGTCCTGAATTTATTAGTTTTTATTATTACTAACGGACTTTATTTAGGAAATACCAATGCTTACAAAAGTCATACAATTAGGAATAAAATACATATATGATAATAACAGCATGGAACATTTGGTAACAGGAAAGAAAAACAACATCTTTCAAAAGGAAAACCAGGACACAATAGGGTGACAATGATTCTCCCATAGCTGTCTAACCCAACTATTAAAGCTAATGTTGGAAGTTGTCTATGTAACATACATTCTATACAGATTGTTTCTAGCATTTCAATTTTTCTTTTTCATTTTTTAAATTTCCTTAAAGTGACTGTTTTCTTCAAGCTCATGCCAATAAGAATCCTCGAATTGTCGGGTCTCAAGAAGAAATCTGGGATGCAGATTTTCTCTTTCTGTATGGCTTATAGAAGCTTTGGTTATATATTTCTTCTCACATTAGCAGTTTTTAAGTCACGGTGAAGCTGCCTTAAGCATTTGCACTTGCAAAGGAAGTGTCCTTCGAACCGATTGGCCTTTCTATTGTGCTTTTTAAAACTTTTTTATTTGTCCATCACCACAAAATGGAATTTGAGGGTCCTTCGAACTTTATGAACATGTACATCTTCTTTTCCTGAAAGTGATGACATCATTCTGTATGCTTTGGACTTAGGAGTAAGGCAATGCTTTTCGGGGAACATAATAATGAGGTATTGTCAGATTTTTAGCCTTGCTTTGAAATTTCTGGTTTTTATTCTTCAGGCGCTTTATTTTGTCTTTCAACTTTTCATTTTCTTGCTTCAGGTTTTTCCTTTCAGATTCTGACAGATTGATGGCTTGCATCTTTTGTCTTGAAATGATATGCGATTTACCAGGAATATTTCCATTTTCTTTGCTTAATGCTTTTTTCTGGGCTGTATTTTCTCTCTTGTAATCCCTCCATACTTTCTTTGCCCCTCCTCTCTCTCTATCGGAGTCATGTCAACTACTCTTTTCTTCTTTCCGGTTTTAATGTCTTCTTTATATTTTCTCCCTCTTTCTGGAGACAGCTTTTTCTCCTTACCGGATCATCATCTCACTTTTCACGATAGCATCGCTGCTTCTCAACTGCTGTTAGCCTTGTCTGTGGAAATAATTACAAATCTTGTACTTTTAATTCAAAGATAGATAGGGTCTTGATGCACACCCTTAGAGTCACCTGTCACCAATCTTTTGAATGAGTTAGTTAGCTGTGATTAATTTAAATAACAATTTTCATTTGCCTTCATTTTTCTTTTATGCAATACGTCAAACATCGTTTTAATGTCATTTTTACCCTTATTGATAATTCTGCACCATAAGAAGACAAAACATAGGATGTCAACTGAGAATAAATAGCTCGACTTGCATCATCCTGTCAAGTGAGTCATTTTGGGTGTTCTTTACAACGAATGACTACTGTACTACTATTTCTATTCCATAAAAATTCGAAAAGTAGGGGGATTTTTTTTAATATAGTATTTCTATTCAGGTACCGAGGTTAGAAATTTTGCCCCAATTCTTTTTTGGTAACTTTAACATATGTAAATACAAAACTCAATTGAAATTATTTATATACATATATATATATATATATATATATATATATATATATATATATATACATATATATATATATATATTTAATTTATTCAGTTACATTAAGTGGTAGGATTCTTTTCTCCTGTTACATGATTATTCCATCCTGTTACCAAATCCCTCCATTAGAAAAATGTTTTCTATTTTAGGGATTCCAATTAACTTTCTAAAACAAATGCCTAATCCAAATGATGAATTAATTTAGATTCTAAGAATGTTAAGTGAAGTAAATATCTATAAAACAGCCAGTGTCGTAGATTATTTAACATCACTTCCATGCTGCTACCATAATTCCATGATGTTATCAAAATAAAAAAAATTGCGACAAAATCACTGTTGAAAGTTCAGATGAAACTTTTTCTTCATTTCAGCATAATAGCTGGGCTGACATTGAGTAATGGTTTCTTTAATTTTCATTTTGTTCTCTGCATTTATAAATGAATATTTCTCTGCTGTTGCTTTTCGTTCTTTGCTGTTACTAAATAGAGGGAAACAGTACGGAATTTCAATCACGTGTAGCATCACATCATCTAAAGAGAAGCTGCTTGACCCCAAACAGCTGACATGACTTGTTCTCGAAGGTTATCTTTCCAGGCACACAGGAACATAGGCCTGTTTTTCTTGAAGTGGTTTTCTTTGGTAACAGGAAGGAATGTTAAGGTCAAACTTACCATTTTCAGATTTATATGATGAACACACCAACTCTCCACCAACAGGCTCAGATCATCCACCTTCTTGTTTATGTAGGAGGTAAAACTCTTCACAAGCAAAAGTATAGTTATGTTACAGTAGATCCCGGGGAGCGTTGTTTTTAGAAAAGTTAACAGCATGGAAAATTCTTAGGGGCCAATTATTTTTTTAGACTTAATTTGAAAGTACATCAATGCTTTTAGTTTTAAATACAGTACCATAAATCTTTTAACTTTAGCACATTAGTCATATGTGCTTGAAAAAAAGATAAAAATTGACTGGAATGCAACATATAGATCCATTTTTTTAAATAGCCCTCTTGTTGGGACACTTGCATTTTTGCATGGTCTCACATGTTTGAACCATTCTAAAATCAAAATCCGACACGTAAACCTTGAAATGATAATGGTTTAAGATGAAACTTTAAATAAGCTTCAAGAAAATATGGATATTTTGTTACATTTTGGCAAATATTTCATAGAAATTGGAGTAGTTGTTTGTCAATTTCCTGAAAATTACCCATATACCAAAACAAGACAGATTTTCATCAGTAAAACCAATTAAAGCCACTGGATCACACTTGCATGCAAAAAAGGTACACATAACAATATTCTTAGGACGCACAGCGGTAACCTAAAGTGAAGAGTGTACATCATATGGGAGCAACACACTGAATGCTCTATCAATGGCTCCAGCTGTTTAAAATATTAATATATCATTTAGATTTTGATAGTTACAATCCTTTCTGTAATGTACACAATAAATTGAGCCAGAAATACAAATGAAATGCTTATATCGAGCTTATAATTATTACAATGCCTTATGGTGACACACAAAACACTGACACCATAATTTCCTTCTTACCATTGGGTCAACAGCAAACATCAGACCTTGCAGATGACATAAAAAAAAACCTATGATTGACCTTGAAGAAAGTTTTGTAAACGTTTGAATGGAGTTGATCTCTATGTAATAAAACAGACCAGCCCTCTCAAAAGTACATCTGTAAAATGGGATATTTTGTTTGTCACTTTTTCAGATGTTGACACAACAACTTTAAAATCTAAACAGCATAAAACTTGTCAACAATGCCAAATTTCAGGATAAATTTGAAAGTCCAAATTTTGTCAGTTCAAGATGATAGTCGCCTGAAAGATTCCTGAGCGTGGGTTTAGGATCGCATCTAAGTTCTTTCACTGAACATCTTGAGGAGGGGTTTGTGATCAGCTGCAATAATCAGATTGGGACAGCCTAGCATGAAATGACGAGCTTTGTTTAGAGCATCTACCACAGCTAGGGCCTCTCCTTCAATTGGGGCATATCTTGACTCTATTGGTGATGTAAAGTGGCTGCCTACTAATGTCACTTTCCACCCTGTGTGGCAACAGACTGGTTTGGTTCATGCACATGTGCAATGCTTTTGTAGTAGCCAGAATCCATTGCCATCCTTGCTGAAATCGGTGGCCAAACATGTGGGTTTGTTTTTGTCAAATATTTCAATGCTTCACTGAATTTCTATGATGATAGTGGCTTTGGTTTCTTCAAAGAGGTTGTCTAGTTCTTCAATCCATATGAATGGTATCTTGGGTTGAAGCAGCGTGCGAAAGGGTTGCATCTTTTCTGCTGATGCAAATGCATATATGCGACCTAGTTATCAAGGCCAAACCAGCTTCTCACGTCTGTGATTGTACAGGGTTTGGAATTTCTGAATTGCTCCCAAGACTTGTGGGACGAACAGATAGACTGTTTCTTTAGCAAAAGAGAACAGTTCGGAAGAAACTGTCTTCTATGGATTGTTACCACATGACAATGTCATCAATGACTGTTGTCTTGTTGTCAATGTCACTGATAATCTTGTCAAACCGTCTAGTGTAGGAATTGCCAGATGAAATGTACCCTTGAGGGCACACCTGATACCTGCGTGGCCAAGGAGTAATGAAAGTGGTCAGATGTCTCTCCTTGGGGTCCAATGCTATGCTGTGATAGCCATTCCAGGCGTAGAGAAGATGCTCTTTCTCATGTTATGTGGAATGGTGGCTGGGTGTGGTGAGTCTCTCTAGTAGCATGGCAATTCAGGACCTGAAAATCCACTGTTTAGTGAGGTTTCCCCGATTTCTTAGCGCAGACAACCATTCGATGGCACCATGAAACTGGGGTCCCAATTGGTACTGGTTCCAGGACGCCTAGTTGATTGTCCTGATCGAGTCCAGCCTTAACCTGTTCCTGCCAGTAGATTGGTACTGGGATAGGAGTGTGGTGTGCAACAGGTGTGGCCTAATCGGCGATCAGGAGTCTCATTGGGAGTCCAGACATCATTGGCAGCTTTTGGTGTTCACAGACATTGAAGGTGCTACTTTTGTAGTAGTCTAAGAGCCCTTGTTCAATCTTCTGTTACTGGGAAAGGCAGGGTTGTTGGGAGGGGGTGGGTGGGTTTTGGCGAGGGGGACATTTGCAAGGATCTTTATCAGCGGTATTATCAGTGTCTCTACATAATGCAGATTGGATGGTTTTCATGTAGTCTGTCATTATGACTGATTCTCTGGAGGGGAATAAGTGGTGTTTGATACCAAGGTCTTTGCAGGCTTCCATGGATAGGGAGAATCTGTCAGTTGCTTGCAAAATGTAAATAATTTGACGCATTGTTTTCAGTTGGATAGATTGTGTGAATCCTGAGATTTGAAGGGCTAAAGCACCCATGATCCCCTTGGGGTCTTGAATTGCAGCTCTCATCTTCATTGAAGTAGGAGTGAAGTGGGAAGTGTTTAGACCTAGCTGATTAAGGAATAAGGTACCAGCAAGACATTATGGGCAGCCGGTATCTGCAATGGCCTGAGTTTTTGCAGTAATGGTTGGGCTGCGCAGGGTGGAATCGATTCCGAGGTCGTTGGTGTCTGACAGAAGGGCATCTCAATTTGGACTGTCAGTTGTGGTGCAGATGGGCGCTTTTACCATGTCTCACGCGCATAATTGTAAATGTGATGGTCAAGATGTTCAGTTGAACACAATGCTTCAAACACGGCTGTTGCGAAGTTGCCTTGCATTTTATGCAGACATTCTCAAAGTGATGCAGAGTGCTACAATTGGTGCAAATATGACCATATGCTGGGCAACGATTGACTCTGTCTTGGTTTTTAATTCCATGTCAATCTCTACCACAGTGGCCACATTTCGTTTCAGTTTTGCTCAGCGAGGCGTTTCTTTTCATTTGTCTATATGTGCTGCTTTCTGCGTTGATTGATGCAGAGGTGGACATTGGGGAAGAGAGTTGATCCTGCCAGCCGAGCTCTTCCCGTTTTCTTTAGCCTCGATGAAACGAATGGTGTCGAGGGACATGTCTTGGTCAGCCTGGCCTAGCACATCAAGGCGGATGTCATCTGCTAAGCAGACGATCAGAGTGTCCCGTATCATCTGATCACTCTTGAGACATTGACTCCACATGTGCACTTCACGTCAAACTGACTGACACTTGCTCGACCTTTGATGCGTGCGGCAAAGGTACGGGCTGGCTCATCTCTATCCTGGCGCATTTGCTGGAGTTATTACCTAGCCACCATGATATTATCTTAGTGAATTGCAAGTTTTTTTATGTTATCAAGGAGAGTATTTTCTTCACATGATGTGAGGTTAGTGAAGCTCCTTGTTAAGTCTTTATGGAGGGCCTCATCACAGCATTCAAGGAGCTAAAATTTAATGTCCTGGCCGCTTGGTCGAGTGGCGAGCTTATATTCTGACCACCTCTGCTTGAAGTATATCCATTCTTCACTGGCTCCTGACTCAGAGATGACTGGCCACTTGACTTTTTCAGCTTTGACCTCTCTGGACATGGGCGCTGTTGCAGGGGCTGTCGTTTTGATATAATCCATAGAAAGCCTTTTAAAGTTTTTTCCTTAAACGATTGTAACAGTTAATTTAGTCTCACTACGTACAAAGCTTATCACTCTCACGCAGCGAAAATGATTTTAACTCAGTTTCGATGCAGCCTGCACCTCTTGTGTGGAAGCTAAAAATTCTCTATGAGCGGCGGCTGCAACCCGTACAGTTTCCAGGTTTAAAGCTATATCTCCGAACAACTTGCTGTCTCAATATTTTGGTTTCTTTACCATTTTTTTGTCACTAATTCAAATTGCATTTTTATTGTTGCGCAAGTCTTTTTTGTATAAAATAATGTAGAACTCTTGGCAGAATTGAAAATTAGCTTTGAGTCACTGAAATATGTCAGATTAGATAAAATATCTCTATCTAGGTCTACATTAGAACTAGTGAGATTATGGCTATAAATGGATATACAGTGGAACCCGCTTGAAGTCAACACCTTGGGACCACAAAAAAGTGTACTCTATCGGTTTTCAAAAAATAAGTCCCAGATTTCGTAATAAAAAAACTGATTGTCTCCATTCTGTTACGTATTATGGTGGTCTCCCTTTGCAGTACCGCCATTTTGCTACTTATGGTTATAGTGTGTTAAATTTATACAAGTTATTTAGGCTAAGAGAAAAACACACTAAGTCTGTTAAGAGGTTTATTTAAATAATTTGATGTACCACTGTACCACACATACACAAACCTACCCTACAAAATATGGGTACATCCTTACAATTCTTGCTTTATTTTTTTCACCTTTATCCTTTTTTAGTATGGGCTTGGGACCATCTTTTCTTTTGTTGATTTTTCACCAGAAAAAAAAAGATGGCTTGAGAAAAAAAATTGTTTAGTATTATTGCAGGCTCTGAAAAGGATGCTATTGGTTAAGGCGAGCGGCGGTGGAGAGAGAAAACATTGCACTGTCACAAGTGATGCTAGCCAACCATAAGTTAAGTCTAGATCTAGATCTAGGCACACAACCTCCATCCCACCCATGCCCTATGCATCCTTTTTTGTTACTGTCACAACCGTGCAAGACCACACTACTTAGCTAGGCCTTGTTGAGCATGGTATTAATACACAATGACTTACTGACTGTATTGAGTTTACAAAGAATTCTATCCTGCCCATGTATCCCCTCTTTCATGGGTTTTACCTTTTCCTACTCACCATGAGGCGTTCGCTTTAAGCAAAAATGTCCAAGTGGTTGACTTAATCAGAAAATCAGTTATTTAAATAAAGAAGAAAAAAAACAGGCCTGCAGTGTGGTGTTGACATCAAGTGGATTTCACTGTATGGATCTTGAAAAGAATTCTTTGAGAATGATTTAGAGTTTTTATGTTTGCTGCATCTTTTATGGCTTCAAAAAAAATTTCTGAAATATCAAATATGCACCCTATTTCTATAACACATTGTAAAAAACAAGTTATCAAGATAGTAGAATAAAAATATGTTGCAACAATCGGATCTAAAGATAAATTTATTTTTTCTGAAGTTTTAGAATGATTGCTTGGTAACTTTTTTACATTTTTTAAAGCCCATAAAACCTCAGTGCAGAGAGAATAACGAACAAAGATGCCCTGTTGCAAGAGAGTTTTTAAAAATCATATTGAGCAAAGCAACAAAATAATTATAGAATGCACTAGAACATAAAATTTAAAAAATGATGTTCAAATTTTGCTTCTCAACTTGACAATATCGTATTAATTCAATAAACAATATACAGTGTAGCACAAATTATTTGACATGATATTTAGGCTTATCTGTTTCTTTCAATTTAGAAACAACCAAACATTTTAAGCCAAGAATTACAAATGCTGTGATTCTATCTTTGATTATTTTTTTTATTGCTCTGGCACCTTATTCATGTTCATAAGCACAAAATGAAAAACTCTTTCACCATCTTTCGTTTAAATCTGTCCTTGGTAGAGAAAACCTAGGTTGGTGTTATATGACTGCTATCACCAGATAGAGGTGTATTACTCTGAAAACAATAAGGGACTGCCAAGGCCACGCTATCCAGTGATGACAAAGTTGTCAATTGTTTTCAATATTTGTCTGCCACCTTAAATAAATTATAAATATCTGACAGTGTTGACCCCAGTTTTTGACATAAAATAGTAGCATTGATAATATCATATTTCTGATTGTTAATGTTAACTGTTTAGGGCTCTTTTTGTATGTATAGAAAAGTTCAAAGGGATACACATCTTTTGGATAAACCTTGTGAATAGATTGGATTTTTTAAGCCTCTTTTTGTTTTTGTTTTTACCACATGATGATAGAATTGTAGCATGCCCACATGAAAAAATTGTATAAATACAAATCTCAGCTATGGACAGAGCTTTCGAGAGCAATAGATTCTCATGAGCTGATCATTTTTAGTAGACCTACCAATAAGTGTGTTGTCTTTCCAAGGTGTGGGGCTACAGCACTGATGAAACTAGGTTCACTTTTACTTCCACTAAATTGAGGTCTCATTGTCAGAAACTCAAAATTTAGCCCTGACTTGTGCTGTATATCTTTGAAGCCTCACCATTGTACCCTCAAAGGTTGAGAGCTAATCAGAGCTTGCCTCAAGGGAAAAATTTAAATCTTTATACTGTGAAACTGACGTTTATCAAACTTATCTGGGTGTAGACTTTTTCAAAAATGTTTGAACTAAGGCCAGGCAAGATTTCCAATTTTAAGATAAGCCTGTTATAAACCCATGTTGAGTACCTGTTAGACAGCAAACATCCTACATCAAAGTGGCATGAGAGGGTTAACAAGAAAGAACTGAGAAATCATATGACTGCTGGCATTTTGTTCCTCAGTGTTAGTAAATGAAATGTTTTCATTCCATAAGATTACATTGTTCATATTTGAGTGTAAGCTGAAGATCTATACTATGCATATAGCATACTTTATTTCTTATCATAATCAGCTCTGTACGCTTTGCATAGTGGCAAAAATTGTATTAACCAGTGCAAGTGGCAGGCTAAAAATAATCTTCTGACTGCTGTCGACACCAAGCTTGCACATATTCTGTAAGATTTGGGAAAAACATAAAAAAAAATTTGGATAGGACAAGATTTGAAACCTTCGGCATTAAATGAGATTTTTCTAATTATTCTCATCTGCCCATCAGCCATGTAACTTAAAGGCTGTTTGATTACATGACTTCCTGTCAGTTGCTCCATCCTAATTTGATTTGATAGTGTTCCAACTGAAAACATCACATTAATTTTTTGTAGTTTATTCCCCATCGAAAAATATTTTTTTATCTAGAAGATTAATTTTAATATGTTTCATTTTTTTGTCTTTTTTTGCAAAGAACAATATTGGTACTTCTCTCTCTCTCTCTCTCTCTCTCTCTCTCTCTCTCTCTCTCTCTCTCTCTCTCTCTCTCTCTCTCTCTCTCTCTCTCTCTCTCTCTCTCTCTCTCTCTCTCTCTCTCTCTCTCTCTCTCTCTCTCTCTCTCTCTCTCTCTCTCTCTCACACACACACACTCACATATTCTCCATTTCTCTTCCAGTTCATACTCCAAACAGCAGGTTACTCCTAAATCCAGATCATATGTAAACTGCAAGAATCATCTTCCTCTGATCATTCATTATTGAATGATGTGATGCCTCAGTTATGGCGTTTGGAAGCATCTCACTTTGTTTCATGGTGGCAAGAATTCCATGCGGTTCTCTTGACCAATGAATCCGTCTGCATCAAGAGTTGCGGTCCTCTCACTTGATGAATGACAGAAAGAAGAGAATTTTCAACTTCAATGTACGAGTGCATAAGAGACCTACAGGTCACAATCAACTTATTGGTTTGTTCCTTTTTAATTTTTTGTTTAATTGTTTGAAAAGTGGCAAACAAAATTCATAATGGCTTATTTTGTCTTAGGTATGACCAATGAGTTTGAAAAAAAATAAATGTTACTCTTTCCTGAAATTAACATTTGCAGAAGTGAGAAAAATTCTTGTATGGCTTTGAAAGTGAAGAAAGACAGTTATGATTACATAAAATCATAAGTGCAGTGCAATCTTCATAATTCTAACAGATTGTATGTATCATAAATACTTCATAGTCATTCGTCCCTTTTGTTATTATTCAGCAGGTGCATATTATTAGAGCTTGTAGTAGAAAGGGAACACTTACAAGGTGTACACCATTGGTTCAGGTTGCATATTAGTGTGGACAGTCAACACTTGCACAACTAATAATGTATTTTAATAACTGAATGATTTACAATTAGGTAGAGAGTATGATAATCATGACTAATATGTAGATTCCCATTGTGATATGCTTGATTTTTTTCAAATGCTTGAAGTGCCTTAAATAACGGCGGTAAAGACCTTTCTTTTTTTAAAAAAAAAACAAATCTAAATCTATGAATCAGAATTGATTGTCAGACTGAAGCAAAGATTAAAGGAGGCACCCAAAATAGAAACAAGAAAGAAATAAGGTGACTTTAGAGAGGGGAAAAAAGAAAATTTTGTGTTTATATTCAATAGATATACATACAAGAAAACATGTGTATCTCATTACTGGAATTTGAAAATTGTAACATATCTTACTAAAATTTCTTTGACTATTTTCACTATGTTAAGTATCCTCTGGCTAAAGAAGTACCTGTAAATTTATGAATTTATTTTGTATGTGTGTAAACAATTAAGTAACAGTTTGCTTCTGTTTTTTTTTTAATTTACAGATTCTCCTGAGGATGCCTTGTTTTAAAGATCTCTGCTCAGCTTATACCATAAACGAGTTTTGAAGATTTTTTTTTTATTTTAAGCAGAATAAAGCTAAAGATTACACAATGGCTGATGTGGCAAGTTCACGTGGAACTTCATCTCGGTCAAACACAAATGCAGGTCCTGATATGCCAGATGGACTTATTCTTTCTCCAAGTGTAAAGGAGGCAATGGATCGCATCCTACCCCATTCTGCTTCTCAGTTGTTGCAGCACAGGCTTTCATTTGAAGATATCAACTTACAGAATGGCAGGATATCGTATGATATTAGAGAAAATGGTGATAAAAAAGACACCATGTCCAGCAGACAATTGTCTTTGGAAGAAGACCTAGAAATGAAATGTGGGGCAAAGAAGAGGATTTCAAGAGCAGATTTAGAGATAATAACTTCTAGGGATGTTGGTGGAACTTCGTGTAATGAAAGAACTTCAAGAAGATTTCCACTGGAAAAACAGAATGACTGCCCATCAAAAATGCATTCAGATTCTGATGATGTCAGCAGACCTTTTGCAGCCATCAGGGAAAAAAAGAAAGAAAAACGCAAGCGAAGAAAAAAACAGACAAAAGCTTCTTCTCAAGAATTACAAAATAGTCATACCAGTATTGGGGATTTAGAGGATGATTTTGGCTCTCTTGAAAGAAAAGGCATCCAGCAAGTCTCCCAGACCGAAAAGTCTAATACTAGTTCAGAATTCCCACTTTCTGATATTGACATTGTTCCAAAAGTCAGTAACACTTTATGTACCAATGTGAGTGATAACCAGAATGTAACTCAAAATAACTTATCACCATCCTCACAAGGAGGAAGTGCAAATAATAGTGGTGTAAAAGAGTTTGAAAGACACCAGACCTGCTCTGCCATTGATGACATGTCTAACAACTCTTTTTCTTCCATCAAAGAAAACATGGAAAATAAAAAAAGGCTAGAATGTCAAAAGTTGCCACGGCCAAAGCTATCTTTTTATAATGTAGTGAAGCATAAAAATAAAATAAAGAAAACATTCCCCCCTTGCTATATTGTGATAGAGCAAATATCAGCACTGTTAAGGCATGCAGATTCAAAAAGTTTAAATTTAGCTCTTCTGTGCAAAGACAAGAAGGAAGAGCCAGGTAAGGTCCTCCCACTGTCAGTTAGACTGAGAAATTTATCAAACGGCTGTGCAAAAGGGTTGATATCCTGTAGGAAAAATAAGAAATGCACAAAATTATTAGAATCAAAGCACAAAGCTCTTTTTGAAAATGTATATGTTCCTGATTCAGAAGATGACTTTGAGGTATCCAGAGGTGGCAGATCCCTTAGAAAACGAGATAAGACTATTTGTTATGTAGAGCCAACAGAGGCTGACATTTTTCTGGAGTTCAAAAGGAAACGTCCAAGAAACAGAGCAAAAGAGGATGCTCTTGAAAATGAAGATGAAGCTAAAAGGAGAAAACTTAACGCACAAACTGAGGAATCGGAAGTCCCACAGAACTGCTCTAGCAATTCCATAAATGATAAGAGCCTTCCTAAAGACTGTGAGAAAGCAAAGTTAAACAACTCTAAAAATGAAAATAGTCATGTACATGACTATGCAAAAGCAAAGCCACCACTAAATAATGGACCACAAGAAGTTGTTGTTTATCCTAAAGGACCTATCAAGGACTCTGCAAACAAAAATTTCAAATCCAAACCTGTAGAGATCAGAGCTGCACCTGTCTGTTTGTCCACTTCATCAGCAACTGCAGTGCGATCATTATTAACAAGTCAGCCTTCATCAGGGCTTATCTCTACTTTTTCCCCATTTCTCACAAGCATGCCTACAACACCTGGTGTGCTGGGTGCCACAACACTTCCCAGTAATCCTGTCATTCCCACGGTAGCTGCCTCAGGTATGGTTAGACCTCAGTTTTGCATGGTCAAGATGGATGGGAAAGATGTGCTTCTACAGGTTTTACCTCCCTCATCACCAGGTGCAGCTACCCAGGGTTCCACGCTTCTCCTTCCTGGAGGGAAGAGGCTTGTTGTACCACATAACCACCACCTCTCTCAGCAGATCAACCAAGCGCCCCGCATCATGAACTCACCTTTGTCTGCGATGCCCATGCCACTAATCTCAGCAATGCCATCCGGGCTGGCTGTATCTAACACTCCTTCCATCAGTAGTGCTGCCACTCATTGCGCCCCATTTTCTGTACCAAGCATTTCCACTCCACAGTCTTATAGTATCAGGGGAATCCCAAGAACATCTTTGTTACCCAACACAAGGACTGTCACACCAGTGACTGTATACCCACCAACCTCTACACTTTCATCAGCAACATCATCTCCCCTGACCACTGCTCTTCAACGAGCCCAAGCTCCTGTAGCCATGGCCGCTCCAAATTCTACCACTGTGGTGAGAAACATTCGTGTTCCTGCTTCCAACTTAAGAGCAACAGTTCCAAATCAACCTGGAAGTGTTCGGGCTGTAAGAATATTTGTTCCAGGTTGTCAGGCTACAGGTGTCCCAGGAAGGTTTGCCACTCTAGGTAGTGTGGCAAGTAACTCCAGTGCACTTACTCGCCTTACAGCCAGCAGTGATCTTCTTCCTCAGAGGCAACAAACCAAAGATACATTGACTCCTGAACAAAGAGCAGAAAAACGAAGAAAACTTGAGAGGAAGTACCCTCTACCCCCAGGGGTTGTTATCAAAACAGAGCCCTTAGATTCTCCTTCACAATCCCAGTCGACAAGTACTTACAGCAGATCATTGCTTCCTGGTAATATCCAAGTTGTTTCTGCATCTAGACGGCCAAATGTTACTGGTGTTCAGAGTATTCGATTCCTTAATCCTGCTTCTGCGGCAGCAGCCCTTGGATCCAGCGCTACCATGCCTCTCACAAACTTAATTGTGCGGGCAGCATCAGCTGATGGAAGACAGGCTATTATCATTCCTTCTTCCTTAAGCATGGTTACCTCTAATGCTTCTCTCAGGGGCTTAACAACAACTGCACAGTCCATTTCATCTACAACACTCATTTCTTCTGCAAGTGCAGGATCAGGTGGCACCATCAGTATTCTGCCTGCATTCACCTCTGCACTTAGCAATAGCAGCACATCTAACTCTACCTCTTCATCTGTGACCAGCTGTGACAGGTTGCTTTCAACAGGAAATGCTGTTAACAGTCAGCCTAGAGATTCAGATCCTACAGTATCCAGCTCGCTTGGTGCAAACTCTTCATCTCCACCGCCATCTTTGCAGAGGAATGCAGCAACAACTCAAAGTACAGCAACTGTGATGATAAAACTGAAGACAGAGGTAGAGGCTGTGAGCAAGCTACTTGTTGCCCAAGAAGCTTTGGGACTGCGGGGAGATAGAATTGACAAGCTAAAAGAGTTGTTGAAAAAGAAAGAAGACTCTTTAAAAGTTTTGCTTGCACAGCCTGACTGTCAAACTCAAAATCCATCTGCTAATAATATTACTGATAACAATAAATCTAATCCTCCAACTCAACCTGCAGCAGGCCAATCAGAGGCTGAGCCCATTGTCATTGAAATAGACTGAATGAATAAGGATTACTTTTATTCTTATATCTGTTATTTGAATGGTAAATATTATCTCTCAGCTTGCAAAATTAAGCCATAAAAATGTGTAAAAGATGTCAAAAATTAATGTCAGAAAGCTGTGGGTGTGGGTTTTTTTTTGTAATTGCAGTTGAGTGCTAGTGAGTTAATGTTTCTTTATTAAGCTTTAGTTGTGATGATGGATGAAAAATATTTAGTTTCCATTACAAATCCCTGTTAACAATCTCTTTAGAATTTATGATATTTCTCCTCATGGCCATGTACATTGAGTGACATTAGGTATGCGTTTGGATTTTGTGGAAATAACTATGACATAAACCATGGTGTACTTATGATTTTTTTTTTATATTTTAGACTCAAAAGTTGTTCTGATAGATACAGAATTGCGTATGGAAAGTTTCTTAGTTGGTTTTCGCAACCCATCTCAGTTGAAACCATAAAGTCTCTTAATAGATCTTGTGTCATCAAGAGAAACTTAGTTAGCCCTTTTAGAATTGTAAATGCTATGCTCAGTAAATCATGTATCTCAAAACTTACAAACTTACTTATTTCTTAAGATTTATGATCTGAAAATGAGAAGTCTTAAACAAATGTGACAATATACTCATACTAAAAAAAACTCATGGGTTGTAGGGCTAGTAAAAAAAATGTCAAGATGTTTCAATCTTCTTCTACTTTATTACTTTAAGGCATCTGCATGATCACTTTGTTTTGTGTATTTTGTTTACTTTCAAACGTTTGTACCTGACCTGATAAAGGATGCAGCAAGGGCTATTTTGCACTAAAGTATCTCTTTTAGAAGATTATAAGTTCTTAAAACTAAATAACTTTTAATTAAAATTTTCTTAAAAAGATTTGATATCTTTGAAAGATGAACATATTTGAGGGAGAAAGAAATTATCAGTTTGTAGCTTTGTTTACTAGTTGAGTAAATGGTCTTTAAGCATTGAAAAAGAAGTGTATGAATGAAATGTTTGGGTACAATTAAGGAATTTCTTTCAAAGAAACTTTGTAGAATTATGTGATATTAAAATATGTACTTATTTCTCAAGTTATTGTCAAAACCATTTATCTAACTGGTTTAAGATCAGAGAAAGAGAACCAACCAAATATGAGTTTGGGGCACCATGTTAAGTTGAGATACAAAGGTGGCTTTACCTTAGTATTTTACAGGAAATGTAGTGGTTATCATTTTAAATGATGCAGAATCGTTAGGAATATATATGGGTTGGGTGACTGAGATATCTTTTTAGTGGAATGGTTTATATATTTTTCAGTAGTCCGATCGCCCATTGGGTAATCACTTAGAATTTAAGGCATTTTGAAGCACAGGCGGAAATGAACAAAAAAAAAAGCAAAAAAGTAAAAGCGTTCTTGGCAAACTTTCTGCAGATAGGCTATCTAGGTAAAATGTCCCTTGCACAAGTTAGCATACTATTAAGTGTCCTGCACCGTGCATCAGGACTCAATAATATAAATAAATATGTTAGTTTTAACTCTGCTGCACAAGTATCCTGGCTTCCCCGTGTAGGGAGACTTGCTGGGTTTTTCCCATAACTTTCCACCTAAAATCTCCCTTTAGTTAAACAGGCAGAGAAAGTGAACTCAGGAAAAATGACAATATTTAACAAACAATGCTTGCTATATCTATTAATGTCAGTAGAACTCTGCTTATCATGACACAAATGGTTATGTTTTAAATTGTTGTGTTGGAATGACAGTTGATACATCTTTCATTATGATTAGCCACCTCATATAAAATTTTACTGAAGTGTATGTTTGGATTATATGTGTTTCATGTTTCCAGACTGGCTTGTTCATCAAATTCCTTTTTGTACATTGCCTTATTAAGTGAAGGTGTTTTATTCAATTCAAAAGGCATTTTGATTAATAATTGACAAAACTTGTTTACTGAAATTAAATACTTGTTATTTTTTAACTGTAAATTTTGTAAAAATTGTTCTTAGTCTTGTATATATATTTTGAATATTTTCATTGACATTCAGATTGTATTTATCATAAACTATGATTGAATAGAGCATATGGTGGTTGGCTTTTTTCTAGATTCTTCTTAAAGTGTTTATTTAAGAAGAGGAAAAAAAAAGAACTCATGTCTTCGGCAGTGTTGGCAAAAAGTTAATCACAAGATAAAAAGATAGTGTTTTAACACAGATTAATTGTGTTATGGAAATCAATTCTGCTCAAGAACTGCTTGGATAGAAGTAATGAGTCTAGAATAAAAGGTTTAAGGGTAGTGAAAGTATAAAAAAATTCAGTGCAGTCAAGTAACGAAATAATTGTAATATTGTATTATGATTCCTTAATGGTTTGAAAAAAGTGAGAGGATGATAAGAGCTCTAATACAAAATTTACCCTTGCTATGTTTTGAGGTTGCTTTTTCCATTTCCTAGATAGAGATTTTAACTAGACATCAAAGTCCCACCAAAAGTGTGTGAGCTTGATAAATTAATAAAGCAAAGTAAACGTTTGGAGACTACCTTGTGCATGGTTCCGCACAAAATTTTCATCAGTAACTTTGTGAAAGGGATGTATAATACATGTATTATCTCTCTTTTGTACAGGTGTGGTGAATGACCACAAATAAGATAGAAAACAAGGGTTTTGCTGGATCTTGCTACTATTTAAAGGGTATGTGCCGTTCATAATATAGTGGGCTATAACGCGCATACATGTACTAAAGTATTGAATTGATTTGGACTACTACTGTATTCACTTACCACTGGCATTTAGTATTTAAAGAGCAGTTCATGGGGAAAAAAGGAAAGGTTCAAGATTATAAATATCTTTTGTTTGCTTGTAATGATTTCTAATCTAGATTGAATTTAGACATTAAGAGGAATTTTTTAAAAGTTTTCTGATTTGATTTATCAAATGTATTTCCATTTTTCTTTTTTGTAAAGCACTAGCTATTTGGGAGGGGGTGACAATTTTTGCCACTCACAAAAAAAATTGCTAATGGATCCATTAAAATAGTTTAATGATGAAATCAATATTTAAGCATCAAACATCTTTGGATTCCACCACCAGTTTTAGATCTAGATTGATTTTTGAGAAGATAGAGGAGAAGCATTTAGCCAGCTGAGTCTGGAGATTAAAGTGATTGCCACTGTATGTTGCAAGTCAAAATAATTTCCGCTTTGTGGAAAACATTGTGAAAGCGCACGTTCACTTGACAATACTTCATGTATGTTACACCACAGAAAAAATTTTGTCCTTTTAAGCTGTAGTGCAGCACTCTTTTCCGTACTGGCTAAATATTAAGATCAAGAATATTTCATGTGATGATGCTTTCATTTTTGCCAGTTTTAACATGGGTATTCCATAAGTCAAGCAAAATCCATAGCTTAAGCTCATGGAGATGCAATCTTTCTCTGTACTTGAATCTCTCCCACATATTTGAAAATGAAATGCTGACAATTAGGGTATTGGTGGTAAAGAGAGAAAGGCCCTAAGGGTCAATGTTTCAGCCACATAACATCTTGGAAAACGACTTTAGTTATCAACAAAATAAGGAGTCAGGCCACTAGGAAGTAGTTAAGATCTTAAAATGAAAAATGCATTTTTTACGTCCATTGATAAGTGCTGGTGTTAAGTGACTGTACTGATTGTATTTAATTGGTCTAGATCTTATAATTCAAGTCATCAAGTCACCAAGGGCAGTTTAGTTAGAAGCTTACCTTGGTTATGATATGAAACTCCTTTTTAACAATGGCATGATGGCAAATGTCATTGCAACTCCAAGCCATTGATAGAGAGCTTACCTTTAGTGAACATCACAAAGCATGCTATTAAGTAACTTCTGTGTAGAGTGGTGATCCAGAAATATACATTGCTTCAACAAAATGCCAAAATCCCTAACTTAACATTTTAAAAAAGGCCAAATTATACAGTGCCTTTCATTAATGTTAAAGGCTCATTTATTAACTCTTTGTAATATTATTACCAACAACATAAGATGAATACTTTGTATATGATACAAAAAAAAAAGTCTCATCCAGCTAATTTCTAGTCTTCGATATCAATTGCATGAAGATCTTAGATACCTGTAGTTCAGTTTGATTTCCATTTTATTTTTACAGATTTTAATTGTTATATAAATATGTTACTATTCTCTTTTTTTTTTTCATGAGTCAGTGGCTGTTTTTGTGTACATTTTGATTTTGTGCCCATGAATATTGCATGAATTTCGAAATTTGAAAGTGAGTGATCATATTTCCAGAATACAATGTATTTAAAACATGTTTTGTTTGTAAGTAAGTCAAAACGTCAAGAATGTTTACATACATGATACTAGTTGATGCTTTTTCACAATTATGTACATTGTAATGTTGAGAAAATGATCAACATTGCTAATAAAAGCATAAGATGTAGGCCTTATGACTCACTTTATTGAATGATCCACCTGTTTTTGTTAAAATCGAACCCTGTATTAGGACCTATATGGCAAAATATAAATCAGGTTTTTTAGTGCCATGGGGTCTTTGTTGAGAGATTAACTTGCTCAGAAATAATGCATACCAGTACCAGTACGTACAAAGCGTATCTTTAAAATTCAAGTAATGTAAGAGGTAATCTTATCTGAGTGGGTTATAGATCTATTTGATTGTGTGATTCATTTGTATATTTAAGATACAAGCATGGTTCTCCTCTCTCTCTCTCTCTCTCTCTCTCTCTCTCTCTCTCTCTCTCTCTCTCTCTCTCTCTCTCTCTCTCTCTCTCTCTCTCTCTCTCTCTCTCTCTCTCTCTCTCTCTCTCTCTCTCTCTCTCTCTCTCTCTCTCTCTCTCTCTCTCTCTCTCTCTCTCTCTCTCTCTCTCTCTCTCTGCCACACATATGCTCTTATCCACTAACAAGGAGTCTTGAACAATACACTGCAAATTGTCATACTGGCGCATATTCTATTTTTACTTTCCTAGTTTCAAAACTGCTACATAGATCTATATATACTAGATATTATTCTGATTATGTTCATGCTACCCACAGGCTTTCTTAATCATCACCATTGAATCAAAGACAATACAATGTACGAAATTTATGAATAAAGTATGGTCGTTTAAAAAAAAAAAAAAGAAAAAGAAAAAACAACGTTCATGAAGCTATGACTTCTGCTTCTTATCAAAGTGACATCAAAGAAGGGCGTTCCCTATATGATTCTTCAAGAAACTTAAAACTAATTTCAACAAAAGGTAGATTAGTCTTAAAAGTTATACATGCATTTATATACGTACTCAAAAGTCCAACGTGGGATGTAAAATGTGCAAATAAGAAAAACTTTATCGGAAAGATCACAATGTACCTTATGATATATGCTTGATCTTGTCAGTGGGAAGAAAAAACGGCTAACATCAACTTTTCGTAACTCACTGTCACCTTGGCTCGTCTGAAAACGGGCATTGGGGTTAACAAACTCTATTGACTGTCTTGTAAAATTTCAACTTTTAGGCACTTTTTTTTCTACATGTAAAAAATTTGTCATTGAAGTTCCACTTTTTTTTTTTCACCAGTTAATTTCACTCTATAAATCTAACGATTATTTCTAACTTATGCAAAATTGTGGGCTTTATTTGTCACAGTGCATATTTTCAAAAACAAAGGAATCAAATGTTTCGTTTTCCTTTTTTACCGCCAAATATGAAATTTAATACAAATGCACTATTAGCAGTCAACTTAAGATGAAAAGATAGACAAACATGACAAAATGATAGGTTGTGGGAAGGGATGGAGGGAGGGAGAGAGAGAGAGGTAAGTGAGGTGGGGGGGGGGGGGGTCTGGCAGGGCAAGATTCCTGCTTACCTACTATGAATGCTAAAACTCTTTTAAGTTAATTTTACCCTGTCGGTCTGACTCTGAGATTATAGCAGCTGCATCAATACATGTATTTTCATTTTTCTCTCTCTCTCTCTCTCTCTCTCTCTCTCTCTCTCTCTCTCTCTCTCTCTCTCTCTCTCTCTCTCTCTCTCTCTCTTTTATTTCAAGTCGGCGAGGACAGCTATAACTTTTATTTTGCAGCAGCAAACAGTCGTAGGGAATTTTAGGGTTGTTGAAGATAAAGTCAAGGCTGGTTAGACAAGGTCAGACCACATCAGATCTACAACCCGATTAAATGTGGAAGCTTTGTATTGTAATTGTAGCACTTTCACTAGTGCTAAGATAACCAATACTGGTCCGTAACATTGTGAACAAAAGCACGAATGGAAATCTACATAATTCTGTGCTTTCATAATCTTTTTAAAGACCCTTTTAATGTGAATTCCCGCAAAAATTACCTAAGGTGCGCAGTGTTGTGGTATCCGGTAATTCATAGATGCCATTTTACTTAAACTACAAGATGCTCAAAGTTAACGTGCAAAAGGATCTACAAAAAGATTTTGGATTTTACAAAACTAGCTACAGAGTATTTTATTCTTATTACGGAACCAAAAAACTGTGTTTGCGAAAGTACAACGATAAGGCACCGCAAAATTATGTTCAGACAAGATTAAATTCTGGTACGACTTGCGTAATACAAATAGCTAAGCGTGGACTTAAACAAAAATTGTCATAGAATACGAGAACAAAGTTTTTTAAATAAAAAATTTATTCGAGTACAGTAATTTTTGTTTCCTTTAGATACATGACATTGTATTGTGTTTGAAGCATGTACATATGCCATTTTCAAAATACGCTGCATTTCAGATGAAAAACTCGTAAAAGCCATCACGGTTTTTTATTCCGTAATTAAAAGTTGTAAAGTGCAGTACGAATCTCCGAAGGAAAAAACATGTTTTAGTGTAACGAGACGAAATGAACATAAAAAAGTTAATTACTTACGAAGAAAAAATTCCTAATTATATTAGTTTTGCATCGACAATACTTGGATCAATGGATATAACTTATCATCACCTTAAAGACGATAAGTAAATCGAGTATCATTACTATTGATATTAGATTCCTAACAGACGCAAAACTTCTCATAAAAGTTATAAAAATCTTATCAATGATACTTTAGATTCATAATGACGCAAAAATTTTTTTTTTTTTTGTTTAAATTCATGTTGATAAAAATCACGGTTGCCAGTACATGTACTTCTAATCAGAGTGGGGATTATGTTTTTTTAGCCTCTCTCTCCAGTAAATGAAATATTGACATCAGAAAAAGTAATAGATTGTAAGCATATTTATTACTTTCTTATTAATCCAAGATATATAATCATCAGTTGTGCCCATAACCCAAACAATGATTGTAAACTGCCAACTTCCTAGAATGGTCAACCCGAGAAGCGATCCATGGGGGTAATGTAAAACTTGCTGATCAGTGGAAGATACAGAAGAAGTAGAATCTAGCTAGCTTCTTGAGCCATAACATTTCCTGCAATTTTTTGGTAAAAAGATGATGTTTGATAGATATTTTTTTTTATTTATTTTAGCAGGGTAACCCGTGTTGAGGAAAGGAGCGTACAGGTTGAAGTGGCCTTTCTTGGGTACATGGAATGAACTGATATTCGTTTGTTGAAAATACATGTACTACTACTAAAAACTATGCATGGACTCGCATGCAAGAGAGCCACTTTTCTCAAGGAACAATGCTGTATAAAGTTCAACATTTCACTCTTGCTAAGATAAGGAGAAAGGAATCTTTGGTGGGATTTTGCAGACAGTAATGAAATTCTACGAAATTCCACACTGCTTCTGTTTCATCGGTAAGTACCGTTTTGCGCAGAGCATGTTTCCCGCGTAGCCACCCAGGCAAAGATTTTTGCTCAAGAATATGCACCATAATTATACTTTGCATGTAAAAAAAAAAAGAATAGCATACAGCCTTAGCATTTTCCTCTGCAGAAAGAGAGTTAGCATGCGATGCTTTTCTCAATGAAGTCCTTTGCTGAACATTTTTTCACTATTCAATCAGTACTATAATATGCTGTACTTGGTTGTTGAAGAACTTCAGTGCTCAGAGAGCTCGGAATATACATGTATCATGGATATTAATATGGCACTTTTTTGACATATCTTGCTTTAATTATTCTTGGTCTTAGTCTTATCAACTTTCCTATGTAATCATCACAGATTTACCTTGACCATGACATGCTTAGTTGATATTTCTCTGTCATGCCTGTACCTGCAGCTTCCTGTTGCATTTCCTGTTCTACTAGCTGTCATTTTCACTCACTAATGGCAAAGTTCTGTATTAACATAAATCAAATATAAGTGACTTTGAATGATTTGGACTTTGGGTGTATATAGTATTTCTATTTTACGCATGTAAGTGTGTACTATAATTTGTCGGTGTTAGATAAAAGAAGTTAGATTTAACTAAGGCAAGCATGACCCAATTCATCAAGTCACTGCTTTGTCTTGATAGATGACCCTAGCTATGACTGGTGCCTTTATTTGACTTAAATTTGGAATCTCTTTGTATTTGTGTTCCACGTTTCATTTACATATAAGAGGACTTACATGCATTTTTATTACCATGGACACTTCCCTTGTCTTCAAAATCTTGCCCAGTGACTTAAATATCGCCTTTGATTTTCCTGTCCTTGACTGCTTCCATTCCACCATTAGTTCCAGCAACAAAAGGAGTCGAGTTTCTTAAAATATGATCTCCCCTAACCTTCAATAATTAACATTACCTTTATTACATCTGATTTTAATTGTTACATAATTAGATGAATGGTTTTAAAAACAAGAACAACCACTTTTTGTCTTTTCCCTAATCTCAATGCTTTTCTCTCTAGACTGCAACCTGTGGATTCCGCCGATTTCAAGTGTGTGTAGCAAGTACGTCTGTATTTCTTGTGCAATACGGGAGAACCTGTCTGCAGATGATGTGCGAACATTACACCATTCTTCGACGGAATTAAAAAAAAATGTTATCCATGCATGAGGTCATGAAACAGCAGAATGCTTGTACTTTTGTAGATTTTCTTTCTTTGCTTCATCAATTCTGGGCACCTGGTTCAGGTGCTTCCCAGCACCTAATCTCTCAAATCATTTGTCGAATTTATGGTGTCTCTTTTCTTTTTTTTTTCTTTTTTTTTTTTTTTGCTTACGTTTTTTAAAGCAATAACCCATTTTTTTTTTTTTAATTTTGAGGTCCCAGAACCTATTCATAGCCGCCTCGTACGCTAGGAGGATCTAGTCACCACACAAGAGATTTCCCTTCTCATTAATTACATGTATTACACTAACAGCAACACAGCGCAAATTATGCAAAAGCAGTTTTTATTTTATTTATATTTTAGTAGGTTGGATTTCAGGTTCGTTCGAAAGTAAATACATGCAATTTTATATACACGACTTAATTCTTTACAATCAACATTAATAGCACTACAAAATTGCTGTTCGTATTAAAATTAAGAAAAAGATTGCTTGAAGTCAAAAGATCTTTAGCAACACACGGATCCTTAGCAGCTATTAAATCTTTACGTAATAGTAAATAGGTTACCGATCCTAGCAATATGTCCTTTCATATTTTCATTATCTACCTCTGGAAAAAAAAGAGCTAATTAAAAAAAAATGTAATGCAACGATAACAGAAAGGTGAAATAAGCCGTTGAGGGACAGAACCCACGAACCTAGTCTCAGACCTACGAAGGTTTCAGGAGGCATGAGACACAAAAATTTACCCAAGTTTTTCTTTTGTATATGTACTTAATGCATTGACACATCCTTTAAAAGAACACTGATGCATCGAACTCGAAGAATACCGGTACATGACACAGTCGATTTGAAAAAAAAAGTCATACTAATATAAGCGGATGAGAGGATGAAGAGATTTTTTTCTTTATTTCTTTCGGCAGGAACGAATTTTCCATGCGATATCGTTTGAGTGTATGTGTATCAACTATGTATACATTTTAATAGTTTTATTCTAGCTTTAACTTGAAATGGATGAAAGTTTGAACTAATTCTAACCTATAATGTGAACTGTATTTTCTGATTTTAAATTCTTGTTTTTCTACTTTAATTGGTTTTAATACTAATATGTGTAAGGATTTTTGGCACGTGTTTTCTTTATGTTCGAGGACAAGTTCATCAAACATTCCACCTCGAGCTTCCGAAATGAGCAGATTTATTTATTTATCAAAGTTCCTACCACCAGATACTGGCGTGATATAGATGTGAAGTTATAACCACAACCTCTATTCGGTATTTGTTTACTTGGATTGAAGTCCGCTATTATCATAATCTTTTTTAGAGTTGTACTCTTTCTGGCTCATGGCTGGTTTTACTAGTTCTTTTTCTTCTGGTTCTAATGCTGCTTTGGTTTAGACCTCTTTATTTTGAGTTTTAGGCCAATAAAATAAGCACTAAAAACAAACCTGGTGCCTTGATGACTACAGTTATTAGTTGACGTCATCAAATCATTATAAAACACAATAACATCATATCTATCTCTCTATCTATAACTTTACATTAAAAGAGAGCACTCCATCCGACCCACCAGGCCAAAACTAACATGCCAGGTACCGGTAGGCTCTAACTTGTAAGACATGCGGCAATTAATTCATTATTTCCCTTTGGCTGACTAAGAGTAATAATGATTTTTTTTTTTTTAATGTAAGAAAAGGAAATTAAGTTATGTTCAGCATGTCCATCAAATTCAGTGGAATTTACCGTGCGACAAATTTGAGACTAGTCCATCTTGTCTTATATGACTGTAGTCTACTTCGTCACACAAGCTCCTCTAGTTACTCATTATGACAGTAGATACTCTCTCTCTCTCTCTCTCTCTCTCTCTCTCTCTATCTATCTATCTATCTATCTATCTATCTACCTCTCTCTTTCTGTCTCTTCTCTTCTTTTCTCTCCAAATTTCTCTCTCGTTTGTTTTTGCAAAAATCCCTACAATTTTGAAGAAAAGGGGACATAGCAGTTCGGCTTTTTCTGCAGGTAAGACTAGACCTTTTTAGCACCCCGCCGTTATCTTTTCACAAAAGGGCACTTCGTGAGAGATAGATCTAAGTCTGCTTTATTTTAATGAGCAATCAACAATTACATAATAATAATAAAAATAAGCTCCTTCACGCTCAACAAAAAGGAAGCGAGTTGGGCGACAAGCCAATTTTGCCACGCCCACACACTGTTCCAACATACCTGAACAGGCGCCCCTCTCTCTCTCTCTCGTCACAACACAGGTAGCCTGAACCGAACGTGACAGCATGGCACGTACACACACACACACACACTGATTCTGCCGCCAGGTCCAACGCGCTCAGTGTTGCGAGTGGGCAATGTTTACGTCTGATCAGGGACACCTGAGCCACTCAAAGTTTGTAAGGGTCCCAAGACGGAAACTTTATCGGTACTCGGCCAAAACAAGAAGTTGGGCGTTGTTTTTCTTACGGATGTGTTTTTTGTACGGCCAGGAAGGAACTTTAGATAAGAGTTTAAGTTATCTTTACAGCATTAAAACGAAAGGTAAACACACATTGTCCTTATAACATTTAGATCTAGCTCATTTTTAGTTTTTGCACTTGCAGGAACAGACAAGTTTCTACCTAGATTTTGATCTAGAAAACAGATCTAAATTAGCCTAAATCTATTTTAGATTACACTAAATTAGATGATTTAGGTCAATGATGTAGATCGAGATTAGACATTGATCCATTCTAGATCTAGATTCTAGATTAAGATCTAGAGTATCTAGATCTAGATCTAGATCTAGATCCAGCCACTAATCTAAAAATTCTGAAAAATTTTTTTAGTTAGAGCTATCATCAAGTACGATGAAGATAATAATTTTATTAGTTATAACTGCAGTTTCTTTGAATGCAGATCTAGATCTAGATCAAGATAATTACTAGACCTAGCCTATCTATTTAGATTAATTATAGACTGCCTATCTAACTTAGACAAATCTCGTTTCTAAGCAAAATGATGAGCTTTATTGAATTTTGTGGTTTTGTAACTTTTGCTGTTTAGATTTAGCATGATTGCCATGATGTGCAGTATTGTTCTGTAGGCTATTTTATTTTTAGTAAATTGATAGTTTTTAAAGCATCATAGTATATACATTAGATTGATATTTGTAGTGTGAACTTACAAAACAAACAAGGCGCTGTATTATATATCGACATAGATCTGGATATATCCATTTTGTAGTTAATAAAAGTTGAAATATTTTCAAAGCAAGTGCCTGTAGCAATTTTTTTAACTATCGCTTTGCTTAAGATTTTCTTTCACCATGAAAGCTACTCATGGAATTATGATAGTAGCAGTATGTACAGCAGGATACAAGATCATTAATTCATTTGATTTTCTTGAAGGTATTTTTTTGAATAATTAATTCTGCCAAAAAACAAACAAACCCTGATTGGATTAAATCTAGGTGATTCATTCCACAAATACTTGAACAAAAGTTATATATAAAAATTGAAATGTATAATACAATATTAATCTAGAATCTGTCGATCATCAATCACAATTAGCCTAGATCATGATTTCTTCAGCAGATTTTCAAGAGCCAAAAAAGATTTAACCCTCTGCCACAAGTATTTAACACTGCTTAGCTTACCATTTTTGTGGTCCATTTAATCATCTCAGTGAGTTTAAAAGATATTTTTCTCATTTTAAAGCTTCAAACTTTTTTTTTTCACTTAAAACAATCACATATTAGAAATTTTTTTGTCCAGTTTCATAGATGTTTTTGTAACATTTCTAATTTATATCTAATATTACAACTTTTGAGATTGCTTGTGTTGTCTCTGATATTCATGATTTGAAACCAACTACCTTTGAATATTGCTTTTACTCTCACGCAAATTTATCTTTTAGGTTGGGATTATTTAAAAAGCCTTTTTTTTCTCTCTTACTTTGAATGCCTTCTTTTGTCTGATTCAGCCTTTCTTGATCAACAACATATAATCCTTTTCTTTGCTGGAAAAATGTAAAAAAAATTTGATATTTGATACTGGAAATCCGAGCAAACTCTAAAGACTTATTGAGTCTTTTTTATTGAATAGGACACTAACTTATTCAATATCAGTGGGTCCTCAAGTGGAAGATCTTGACCTCATGAGGTGAAGGATCTAGGAGTTCTCCTCAAGGCAAATTTGTTAGCTATTGATTACACAGTATCCCGGAACAAGTCATAATTAAACAGATATATTGTCTTTACTCATGGTACAAACAAAATAGAAAAAAGGTGTTGATTTACTTTTCTCTTTAAAATGAAACAATTAATTATGTATCCCAAATGCTGAATGATTCGAGTCACTGAAAATGTGTGAACAAATGCTTCTCAAGATTGCAAAATGGTGTAAAAACTGTAAGAAGTTGTGTTTTCAAAAATATCAGTAGCTTTTTAAATCCCTCTAAATTTTTTAACAATCCATGCTATTATTCTTTTGAAGAATATAATTATGTCTCGATAGTGAGAAAAAGAGGAATTTATAATTCAAGTGCAAACTCAAATTTCCTACATCAGACGGCGAAACATGTGACTGTTAGATAATTTTATCTTGTCTTAATTTTTACATTATAAACAAATTAAATGAATTGATGCAAATTCATAAACCAAATGTATGTATTTGAGACATTCTAAATTAAGACCAAGGGGAAAAAAAGGGTGGTGGGGTTTCGAAGGAATATGACTAATCTCATTGACTTTTTATAGGATCTTGATATCATCTTATTTGACATACATGCAGACTTGTAAAAACTCACCCTGATATCTGCAGAGACTTTCGGTTGTCACTAGTTTAGGCCATTTTGCTGCCAGCCTGCCAATTCTGTAAAAGAATATTTTTCCTACATATATTTTTTTTTACTGTTTCTGTCATTGCTATAAATTATGTAGTTTTGCATACTATCTCATTACCTGAATGCAAATTTAAGTGCTTTTTTTTTCACATAAGTTCCTCTTCGAGTATGTGTGAAGCTTTTATTTTGTGCAGTATTTATATGTAAAGTTCTCAATCTCAGCCTCTAGTTTTATTGAAAAAGAGTACTGTAAGTAAATCTCGTCATCATCATGATCTTTATTATTATTATTATTATTATTATTATTATTATTATTATTATTATTTTTATTATATTTATTGTCATCATTATCACCATCAGTATTATTACTACCTGTTATTATTATTCTTAATTATTAGAATCAGTAAAATCGTCATCCCCTTGAGTAATATTCTGAAACTTGTAGAAGACAACTATATAATGATGTTCATCGAGCATTGCATAATATAAAAAGAAGTGGAAAAAAAGGGGGGGGGGAGGCTGGGGGTTAGAGAAAAAAGAGGCTTCATTAGGACAATAATGACAAAACTTTAGTGAGCAAGAGAGAGAGAGAGAGAGAGAGAGAGAGAGAGAGAGAGAGAGAGAGAGAGAGAGAGAGAGAGAGAGAGAGAGAGAGAGAGAGAGAGAGAGAGAGAGAGAGAGAGAGAGAGATAGAGAGAGAGATAATGTTTCAATACCCAATGACTTACCTTTCCCTTTGCTCTTCAGACACTTCGTGCGCTATTTGTATGTTAAGATTGAACCCACATGGTTAGAAATCTGAAAAAAAAAAAGGGACACAATACAATATATTGTTACTAGTGTCTGTCTTCATGGAGCATTGATAATTGAGGCAGCTGTCCTTTTGCACATCAAGTGGCTTAACAGGGCTTGGGAGCGTCGGGTTTAACACTCACGGGGCCAAAACTCTTCCCGTTCTGAGATACATGTACGATAATTAATGGGCAGGCATGCTCTCTCATTATCGACTCCCCGTTGTTTGTTGCTGTAGAAATAAGAGTCTGGAACTGGTGGTAAACCGACATTGTAATTCCTAGATCACGGATTATAGTTGCTGATCAGTGTACACACATACACACAGAGTGATAGATAAATTAATAGATTTCGAGGACGGATTTTGGAAGATTGCGTGAAGCTGTATTTTGAAATATCCAATGTTTTTGTCTCGTGAAGTAAATATTTATTTACAAAATGGTATTTTAAGGTGTTTTGTGAATAAAACGCAGAATGTTTTACATCCCTTAGAGTTATAGTCAAGAACTTTGATGACTGATGTTGTTAGGAAATTTAAAAATGCATTTCGAGCACGCAGTCGAGGTGTCAAATTAAAGTCAAATAGATAACAATAAATAAAAGTAAATTTGAAAAGAAAAGTTTTAGGATCCCCTTTATCTCTCATGGAATTTAATAGAAATGCAAACGATTATTATTTTTTTTTTCGTTTAATTTCCCCACCCTGCCAAAACAGTTCATGAATGATGGCGCTGACACCAAGTCTCTCATTTTAAACAAAAATCAATATCACGTATGTTAAAGAAAGTTTAATTCACTTTCGGACTTTTTACTTATGTAACTGTGAAAGAGCAGGGTCTGTAAGTAAAATTGATTTTTTTTTGTCTGCAAAGTATATCAGGAGAAACAAAAATAATGAACTTAGCCATATCTGAAAGATAATTTCATTTTTCTTACGGCCTGAAAATATCATTTTGTTGTAGTTTATTTTCATCTTATCCTGTTTCATATCCGTGTCTGTCTGCTCCTGCCCTAGTGTCAACATCCTCTGATTACCTTGAGTCTCACCTCTGGTTTTTCTTATTGAGATATGAACTAAAGTCACTTTTTTTTCCTTTTCTTCTCTCAATTAGCCGTTTAAAGTTATGCAGCCTTTGGTTTTTTTTGTTTGTTTTGCCTTTTTTTTTTTTCGATAACGAAACATAAGGTAGTCATCTTTTCATGATCATGACAGTATGAGCACCAATAACCAAAAATGTTTTTTAACTTCAAATAAAGAGCCATAAAAGTCGTGCATGAAATTGATAACTATCTAGACTTAAAAAGTATCAGTATAAGCAGTAAACAAGAATTTTTATTTCTTTAGTGTCAAATCTTTTTCTTATCAATAGACTTCAGCGCGATGCATCTTTCACACCATCATGCAATCCTGTCTGAGCTCATTCGCCGCTAATAACTGGTCCAAACTCTTTCATCCAATTAAGTCCTGTGCCGCATTTTTTTTTTTTTTTTTGCATTCTTCCTGCGCATTAGTTTTTATGATTGTTTTTTTTTAGTTTAGTGTAAAAGATATGTCTGCGAAGCAGAATACATCTCACACAAACCATAATATCACTGAGCGAAGGCAATTTAAAGTAAAAAAGAAAATACCGTAGTCCTTTTTTTCTTTTTAAATTCGAAATGTTTTTAACATAAATGGCTGCTAAAAACCTAAAAAAATATTTAAACCTTACACCGACCAATACATGTACAAATTTTTTCATCTGCAGAAGTTTATACAGGAGTGTTATTCTGAAAGAAAATAGAGAACTAATTTTAGGTTTTGATATGCTTTTGATATTTGAAAGCTCCTGCTTTCGAACACAATTGAATTTTATAGATGATAATTAAATGTTATAAATTAGGTCTGCCTCTAAATATTGTTGTTCTCTTTTGTTGTTTTTCTTTTTTTTTTTTTCTTTCTTTCTTTTCAAATCTACCTAACATTTCTCGCGATCAAAGATATGGTTTCATTATGGTCATAAGGTATTCGAAAAGTCTAAGGTAATCTCAACATTTCAGTATGTCGGCATGTTTGTGGCTACCGTATCTTGCAAAATTTAATGCCTATATATGGTTATCAAATTGTTATATAGCTTTCAACTTTTGTTACAGAATGAATTAATAATTATACATGTACGCACTGCTTCAACATAAAAATGAAAAAAAAAATGTCTGTTCTCTAGTTTGACCATAAACGAAATATGTATACAAAGCAGTAGTTAAAGCTGAAGAGAATGTTTTGAAGGCATACATTATGTGTGTGTGTGTGTGTGTGTGAGAGAGAGAGAGAGAGAGAGAGAGAGAGAGAGAGAGAGAGAGAGAGAATGAATGAATACAAGTCATGGAAATCAGAAGAGTTAAGCCGAGAGAAAGGTATCACTAGGTATTGCTGTTAGTATTGAATGATGCCATCTCTGTATGCAGGTGTGGAAGATATTTCATGTGTTCGACATGCGCATCGTTTAGTTTCCCTGTGCTCACTGCTCAATTGAATTTCACAATTGTTGTTCAGCATGATATTAAAACTTTTGTGTCGCTTTCGCGATCAAAAACCCGTTGCTCCTTTGGCACCGGTTTTATTTGACTTTATCATATGGTGCTGATAACCAGTAAAATTTCCAGTCGACCTTATATAACGTCATGGAGCCCATCGGCAGTCTAATTTGAACAAGCTGTAAAAGGATTTAAAAAACATGTATCTTGATTTGGCAGAAAATAAAACAAAAACGTGGATATATTTTAAACTAGATGGAGCGGATTCCTCATTCAAAGATGATAATATCTATCTATCTGTCTATCCATCTATCTATATATATTTCTATCTATCAATCTATATTTGTGTGTGTGTGTACGTGTGTTTCTTCCCTCTTAATATGTAATTAGATATTTCCGTAGGCCATATTATAGTGTGAGATGGCGAAAAATTCACTAATGAAGATGACAGAATATTGATAAATAAGGTAAAAAAAAATTATAGTGAACTTTGCATTTCCTGTATGTCGAACCGTAGATAAATAATTACATTCCGAAGCGTCAAGCTATGAAGGAAAGAGCTCTGCCAACACAATACACATAATCCATCGTTGCATTGATTTTTGTTTACGCACCTCATCGTTACATTAATACTTACAATGTTCTGTAGGATACGATAAGCTTTACCATCTTATGTTAAGATTGGATGTATTTATTTCGCATAGTATTTCTGCCACCATAAGGTAAAAAAAAAAAAAAAGAAGAAAAAAAAAAAGGAAAAAAAAAAACCGCAACAATTTTTTGTTTTGTAATATATTACTGATTGATCCTGTTGAGGTGTAGCTCGCTAGACATGGCGCGTGCGGCTGGCAGGAAGACCCATCTGTTCAGATGTGCCCTGTTGTATCGATATGTTGAAAGTAAAAACTAATTGAGCTTTTGGTGCCGACCATTTGAATGAAGAACGAGACTATCAGGACAGTCAATGATCTTAAGTCGACAAATGTGTGAATTACAGAAACCGCCCCATTTCCAATCTCTTCCCTCTTTTTTTCTCTTCGCAATTTTTATCAATGAAACAACTTCTTTTTAATTACAAAATATATGCAAACAGAATTTTAGGATATATTTTAACTTTATGAATGATCATTTTTCTTTTAGTACATGTATATCTCTAAAGATTTGCCTGAAATCTCCTTGAGTGCACACCACCTCCCGAGTGAATCTCGGGTAACAAAACCTTAAAGCTGCTTGATTCGAAGAAGATAGGATCTGGCTAACAAAACCTTAAAGCTGCTTGATTCGAAGAAGATAGGATCTGGCTAACAAAACCTTAAAGCTGCTTGATTCGAAGAAGATAGGATCTGGCTAACAAAACCTTAAAGCTGCTTGATTCGAAGAAGATAGGATCTGGCTAACAAAACCTTAAAGCTGCTTGATTCGAAGAAGATAGGATCTGGCTAACAAAACCTTAAAGCTGCTTGATTCGAAGAAGATAGGATCTGGCTAACAAAACCTTAAAGCTGCTTGATTCGAAGAAGATAGGATCTGGCTAACAAAGCCTTAAAGCTGCTTGATTCGAAGAAGATAGGATCTGGCTAACAAAACCTTAAAGCTGCTTGATTCGAAGAAGATAGGATCTGGCTCAGTGTTGGCGGAAAAAAAAACCCCGACAATCTCAACAACAAACAGATCTACATTAAGCTGCGTATGGGAAAATCTAGCTTTCAAAATAGACTGGTATTGCTCAGAACACAGTGTAGGTTGGACATTTTAGGAAATGTGAATTTACATTATAGCCTCCCTCGTAGTGCTTCCGAATTTTTATAGGCAGCTAAAAGCTAATTACTCTCTTGCAGATGTGCTGTAGGCTGAATCTGATTGGCCATTTAGAATATGGAAACAAATTCATGTTGTTTTGTTTTGTTTTGCTTTGTTTTTATTTTGGGTATCGCTAATATCAAGTTTAGTGTTGTGTGAAAGTCGTAACACCTACAGGTCTGTTGCAACTACTTATTTCACATTGACATTTTACACCCTGGCTTTAGGCGTCCTCTCAACAGAGAAGCATTTTGACCTGTTACAAGTGGGCACTCTTGCGAGTCTTGGAGCACCGCACTGGAATCATCATATTATGCTCTGTAGGCCTACACGTTCCGCTTCACGCTTCTCTGTTGACATAGCTGTTGGGAATATCTTGGATGTAATTGTGCGTGTTATGTATATGGTTTGCTTTTTCATAATCATATACGTGAGACTGGCTTCCGCGTTTGTCCCCGTGGCAGAAATTTTAGAATTTTTACTGAAGATATTTCATCCCCTAAGTTAAGAGAGAGAGAGAGAGAGAGAGAGAGAGAGAGAGAGAGAGAGAGAGAGAGAGAGAGAGAGAGAGAGAGAGAGAGAGAGAGAGACAGACAGGCAGACAGACAGACAGAGACAGAGAGAGAGAGTGAGTGAGTGAGAGAGAAAGAGAGAGAGACAGAGAGTGAGAGAAAAAGAGAGAGAGAGTGAGAGAAAAAGAGAGAGAGTGAGAGAAAAAGAGAGACAGAGAGAAAGAGAGAGAGAGACAGAGAGACAGAGAGTGAGAGACAGAGAGTAAGAGAAAGAGAGAGAGAGAGGGAGAGGGGGAGAGAGAGAGAGAGAGAGAGAGAGAGAGAGAGAGAGAGACAGAGAGTAAGAGAAAGAGAGAGAGAGAGAGAGAGAGAGAGAGAGAGAGAGAGAGAGAGAGAGAGAGAGAGAGAGAGAGAGACAGACAGACAGACAGACAGACACTCACTTGAAGTTTTTTCCCCCTTTCTTTTCTCTGGATTGTGGGAACACAAAACTGTATAATTACTTGCTACAAACGTTGCTCTTGCTCACTGCTAGTATTTTATCTCAACCCTCTTAAATCTTCAGTGCTTGTGATGTCAGCTTCCCGTCGGTCATCTGGCATTACCATACTTCAGGGAGACTTATTCTTTTATTTGCATCAGAAAATAAAGGATACAAGTTGCATTATCCCGTTTGGAACCTTCAACGAAGAATTAGGAGTTTATTTGTATTCCTGAGCCTTTCTAATGCTTTGAGTGAAGATTTCTTGTTGGTGTGAGTAAGGAACAGTGTGGACAGTAAAGCTGTTTTAAATTAAAGTGGGTTTTTTTATATTTCGCTTCCGACGGGACCAGTCACTAATCTTATATATATGTTTATTGGATCGATTTCCCGATGCAGATTCAAAATTGAAATATTATTATTCTCAACATTTACAAGTCATGTATACATTAGGAATCAAGCAATACATTGCGAAAGCTTTTTTCAAAGTCTGGGTAATATGAATTAATCATCAGTCTAGGAAGGTACATGTCACAATGTGTAATTTCGTACATGAAAGAATTTACTCGAGCCAGATGCATTGAGTGAATGCTGAAGATTTACTAGAGAAAACTGTGAAGGGAAAAGTTGAACAAAACAACACTTAAAGCGAAAAAAAAAAAATCAAACTATTCCGCCACAAAGGAAAAGGTAAAAAAAAAACATCTTAAAACGGACAGGATAATTGCAATTAATGCATAAAATACCCGCCGTGAGCTAAGGTCGTCACTTTTTGCGAAGACCTACCGAGGATAATTATTTGCTTTATCATCGAAGCGTTATCAAGAAACACGCACACGCTCCTAATCAAAGCTCTCGTTAAGGGCTTTTTCATGCCGTTCAAAATTACTTCATATATCATGCAAAGTCAAACAGAAACAAAAGCAAAGAAAACAAGCGTCGCCTGAACCGGAAAAAAAAACCGAAGTGGATTTTCCCCCGTTATGCTGCCAAGTGCTAATATTCTGGATTATCATTTACCAGCTGCTGGTGGCGGCTTTCGGATTAGAGGCAATTTTTTTTTTAAAATCTGAAGTGTTCTTTCCCTTTCTTACCTTTTAACTTGTCTGCCTTTCTCCTATACGCGTTATGTATTTCTCTTTAGTCATATTCACGATGGACAACAGAATTGAAAAAAAGAATTGTATTGGTAATATAACATTTTTGGGTACACGTTCTGAACTTGAATAGGAGGCCTTACAACCACGGCATGTAAAACTAAACCTGGTCACTCTGACTCCAATTTGCGACGTACAAGTACTAATTTAAAGACAGATAAAAAAGCTACAGAGAGATAGAAGACTTCATGAATGTACTTGGCGATAACACTATTACTTGAAAAATGCGGCTTTAATAACATACAGGATGCTCAACTTCAGGCAATGTACTTGGCACGACAGGCTGAGCTAAAACAAAGCGCAGCCGTTACACACCCGCCCACACTCTCATCGTGTGCCTAACTAAGAACGGTATTTATGTTAATTGTATACTTTTGCGGCCTCATTTTCTGCCGTACAACGTGAATATGACTGGTCTGTTCATCGTATCACACTCTTTTATTACTTTCTCTGCATTGTAAATTACAGTCGGTTTGACTTACATAATGCGGCATCATGCAAACGGTTCTCTGTCCCTAGCGCAGTGAAAGGCTGAAATTAGTGAACGTATTAGAATGAGTAATTAGGGTTTTTTTTATTGTTAGTTTCAAACTGGCGAGCAAAACTGCGGAGATTTTATTGAACCTCACCCAGTATTTACAATGCAGATCAAAATTCCATCCGTCCCGCAGGATACACAGCACGTCAGACAGCCGGTCAATGCTGTTGCAAAGCTGAAAGAACACAGATCTAGTAAGTTGAAAATGTTTCATTGTGGCAAATACACGCTCATTCTAGGTCTCTCTCTCTCTCTCTCTCTCTCTCTCTCTCTCTCTCTCTCTCTCTCTCTCTCTCTCTCTCTCTCTCTCTCTCTCTCTCTCCTCTCTCTCACACACACACACACACAAACACATAATCACTCGGACACAATCTCCCTTGACTCGCAGTGTTGTAAATGTAAATAAATAAACAGTGGTGAATCATTTATCTAGAAATGTTATCAAACGATGCAAAAGATAAAGAATGTTGTTTACTCTTGCAAAAACTTTTATGTGCTGTAATTCCATTAAATGTATAAGATATTGTGATTAAATGCGAAAACTCAGAAAATAATTTCCTAGCATGAAATATGTGCCTTTGTTGGTTTTTGAAAGGTTTCCAGGATTTTAATTTCATCAGACTTTGATTGTAAAATGCTCGAGCGGTAACAACAATGAATGTCAAGCACAGTTTATTTCTGTTTATGAAACCCTTTGAGGGAGGACGTTGTAGAGAAAAGGGAAAGGAAAAAAATTGGGACACCACAGATGCACGAACATATTTTTTTAAAATCATTCTGAGCAAAACTTTTGTCACAAAAATATCGGAAATATAGATGAAGAAGCGAAAAAAAAAAAAGAGGAAGAGGGAGAAGAAAACAAGAAAAAAAAAGAAGGAGGAAGAGGGAGATAAATAATGTACATGGTTGGAAAATCGGAGTATATGGAAGACAACATCAACAAAAGGTACCTTTCCACAACTGGGCAAAAGCATGAGTAATAAACTGCGTTTTTTTTTTTTAATTTTTTGTTGTTTTATTATAAATTTTTTTCGCACTGCGTGTAGATTTGCGCTGTATTGCATTTTTTTATACGCAGGGATTCTGATGATCGCTCTCATAATGATAATAATAGCTTGAGATCATAGTTGCGCAAAATTCTGCAAAGGTTTGTCTGGTGAAGTCAGCCCATCCCGTCCCCTCCACCTCTTCTCTCTCTCTCTCTCTCTCTCTCTCTCTCTCTCTCTCTCTCTCTCTCTCATCGTGCAGATCAGATTGAAGCTTTTATTAGAGAGTAAAATCATTGGGTAGATCGAAATCGATACACATTGAAACGAGCCTAATCCTTAAGATAACAACTAAGGGAAAGTTCAATTTTTGTGACAATAGAATGAGGGGAAATATATATATATATAATATTTTTTTTTTTTTTTGTAAATACAATCTTACACATTTTGCAAAAGATTGATGCTTTTGTAATAAATGTATAGACTGTGATTTCTGTTGGCGAAAGACAATAGGATTTGGATGGATATCATGTCTATTGATTTAAGAGGTTTTTTTAGACGATTGCCTTGACTAGTTTATTGAGATAAAGTTTAGCGTAGGTGACTATTTTAAGTATCATTCATATTTTATTGTGTTGTACTATAAGTATAATCATTCAAATTGGAAGAACCGATGCCATTAATCGCAAATACAGCTCCACGCAGCAATTGTATTTGTTAGCATATAGGGGACTATATGTTTGAATGACTTTCCAATACAACAACATACACATGAGGTAGCTCAGTTTGTAGATAGCTGGACTGACATGAAGGCCCCGGGTGACACATTGTTGCATCCCATTTCATCAACCCTACGTCATGCCGTCTTGTTTATATGAGATTCTTCGAGAAACGTAAGAGGGAAAAAGATGTGGGAAGGGGTTGGAGAAACAAAGTGCAGCCCTAAAAAACTTTATGAGTGTGCATGAATATGAAAGTAAACTCCTACTCTTTGGTTCATACTGGTTCTTCTATGCAGGTTCGAAACCAACCTTTGTGGTGAGGAATTTTGAGATCTCATTTGCTCAGCTTCTCTCTTTGTTAATGGGACTGGTTCATTAATTTTACAAACGGCGGATAGGCTGTACCGAGCAACCTTTCCAAGACTGCGTGAAGCAATGAATATGGGTTAACTGAGAGGAGCTGAGGACAAGAGTCGCCGGTACGAAAAGGAATAAGGTTGCACAAAAAAAGTAAGTTGACTGTTCAATCAATATAGTATTACATCCCGTCGACTTGTAAGTCAGCTCTTCTGTTTGTATGACTGTCTGTCCGCTCTCTCTCTCTCTCTCTCTCTCTCTCTCTCTCTCTCTCTCTATCTATCTATCTATCTATCTATCTCTCTCTCTTTCTCTCTCTCCATCTCTTCTCTCTGTCTGTCTGTCTGTCTGTCTCTGTCTCTGTCTCTGTCTCTCTCTCTCTCTCCGTCTTTTTCTTTGATTCTGGCCCTTCTCGCTTCATCTAAGCTTATCTTCTAATTCGGTTGAAGTCTGATCACAGGCGACTCAAGAGGAGTCGTATAGCACGGCCAGCTGCTTTCACACTATCGCGCGTTCCCTCACCTAGATGGTTGCTGCCATTTGTCCTCAGAGGCAGGCTGGGCAGGGCACATTTGAAAATCGATCAACTGAATTGAAGTACACACATCGGTGGAGACCTAATCACGCTTAAAGAAACAGTTCAATTTTGATCATGAGAAGAAAATTTCATTTGAACGTTACAAAAGGAATCTTCTCTACAGGAGTATTTTTTTTCTTCCTCGATCACTTCCTTCGTTTCTTTTTTTTTTAATCCCTTTTTCTTTCCATCTCTATATCTCCCCCTCTCTCTTCTTGCCTGGTTACCTAGCCTCTGTTTTTGTCTGTCTTTCCTTTTGTTTCTGCGTCCTTGGCTTGGCAGATCCACGATATTGTACGCCGTACAAAGCAGCGCAAACTTAGCGATGCGTTCCATCAATTGTTACCTCTGTTCTATGGCTTGTGTGTCAGCTGTATTTGTCTTGTGAAGAAAAGCGGAAGGTTTTGTGAAGATTTTGTCCGGAAATTGCAGAAATTTAAAAAAAAAAACAACAAAAAACCACGTCTTTTGATATCTTCTGTCTTACTGTGCTTCAAGCATCAACATTAGTTTTGATTTCATGGGCGAGTAGACGAGGTTGCATTTTTTTTGTGTGTGTGTGTGTAAATGACAGTGCAAAATAGGGCATTGTGTGACCTGGTCACATTCACGTGACTTATCGATGTTGAGGACTGGGAAGTAAAACATGAGGTAAATGAAACACATGTACATGGATATCTCTACCGGACACGCGCAGTTAAACTACTGTAAGCTCTTCAGATTTCAGGACAAGTTCGTCTCAGTGCCGCTGCCCCCACCCACATTCCACCCTCGCTTTTTCTTTCAAAAGCCACTGAAACCAAAGGCGATTAGAATAATCATCTGTTCAATGCATCACCTGATTATCTCATCAAATCATGATGTATCTTCGAGCTTCGTATAAATTAAAAACTATCTCGTCTCACATTGCGATAACTGTTGCCAATGTCGTGCGTCGCAAATCAGCATTCACCAAACATTTCGGAAAGCTAATCGATGTGAAGCACCTGGTAGATCAAATCGAATCAACCGCAGGAAACAAGCAGGATTTGAAGCTCAGTCTGATAGAGGATTTTTTTGCATTCACGGCTTTCATTATATTTATAGAGTCGTGAGGTAGACATTTTAAAATAATATGAACGTGAATTGAACTTCTTGACCGCTGGTTGTTCCTTCTACAAGCGAAGATCGACTAATGGCGCAGGAAGTCACAACAAATGTCGTTGGTCTTTGGTCAAAGCAATTCCTTATAAAGTCAAGTGAGAGACCAAGATTAAGTCCATGGAAAGATTATTGCCCACACAAATGGAATGTCACGACTTTGAGCTTAACTTTTATCAAATTTGTTCAAATGTTAATATACTTCATAGCAAAAAATGCTCAGCGGGATAACTGAACCTGTGCCTTTCTTTGCCAAATGATAGAATATGATAGATCACCTTAGACATATTTCTTTGCTCTGTTTTAAGATAAGATATTTTATGCACTCGCGTCGACCACTTTAGAACGATTACTCTCCTATCGATAACGGAGGTCCGTGTATCAATACCAATGTTTGCAATTCCACCGGTTTGACATATAATCTTAACATTGTAGACGCAACGCTTAGTGCAATTTCAATTCCATAAAGTATTTTCTATCTGTCTCAAGCGAATGAACTGCCGGCCTTTCTATGCGCACCCTGTAAAGAGGTTGTCATGATAACCTGCTTAACTTAACAGGTTAACAATATTCCATTAGTACCTTGTTTCCATTTCGGCTGCAGTGTAGTAAGCGGCTGTATTAATTTTTCTATCTATGCTAAAAAAAAAGTTTAATGGGATATAATAGTTCGTGGAGAAGAAATATTAATATTTTCGAAACTGTGAGATAGCAAAATAAAAAAAAAAAATACAATAACTACCAAACGAAAAACATAGTGTAATTTTCGCGTTTAGTAATGCCGTCTGTTCACTATTGAAAATGAAGTCGCATGCCTGAAAAGTGAAAAATTTATACTATAATAATTACACTTTACGTATCTGTTTACTGGTGTTAGCAAGACATAGTTTCTTAGAACTGTGTTAGGATGTTGGCATCTAAAGAATTGATCAGCGTTCTCATCAATGTCCCTTATCTATCAATTATTAAACTTACCAAACTAAGTTTTGCTCTATGTTATTGAAAGTGGAGTCAAGCCACTGCGTCATAGATTTGTCTTTGTCTATACAGCTAAAAAGACAAGCTACAATTATAGTCCTTTTTTGTCAATAAAACTTATGTCAAGTTTGTCTATCATTTCTTCACGGCAAATTAGTTATTTATGGTAAGCGAGTTTTTTTTTTTTATAAATTAACTAGTGCTCCTTCTTAAGATCAGACACATCGGGTAAAATACAACTTTGTTTATATCATGATAAAAATATTGTGAATGAATGAAAGGCGTGATAGTAATATTTGAAACCTTTATTGAAAATCTGCCTGCCAAATGATTCCCCCAACCAGAACTTTATAATGATTTTCGAATCTGTTTTGAAAAGCATCCGAACTGCTCGCGGGGTGTTCTTGATTTCGGATGATACAAACCGCTCAGTGCGAAGAGGAACGATAAACATGGGGTGGAGATAGAGAATCATGCGTCAAGATTGAGACCAGTGAAAACAAATGGTCTCTTTTGGTTTTAGCTTATCCAGGTCTAGAATGCTGGGGAAAAAAAAATGATGAATTGTAAGTGCGTCAACCGAAAGCAAAGTAATCTGACAAATCCTGGCGTATAATGATCTTACTTAGAAACTCTTGTTTTGTACCTGTTAAAAGTGTAGCAAATCTTGGTAAGAGAATTAAGGCTCTGTAATCGAAGACCATATTTCGTTTATTCAGGCTATTATAAATTGATAAACTCTCTATGGTAAAAAAGCAAATTCTTCCATTTTCGTCATTTATTGAGAAGAAAAGGAGACCTTAGTCTTGTCAATGAATAATAAAATTTTCTTTTTGGCTTGCGTATGCCTCATGGGAATGCGAGGTTTTGAGGAACAGATTACAATTAAGTAGAAAAGAAGTAAAGAATTCATCTTATCACACTTGTGTGAACATTTTCGGGGCTCCCTTCTATATCTAATGTGTCCTATAAATATTTATGTCCGAGTAACGTCACATTCTATTACCATGGGAGTGGATAATCATAATCAATGCTACTGCATATCAGATGTACCTTAAGCAGGATCAAACCAGGCATACATTTCCTGTAAGCTATAGATTAGGCTACGACCCAAAATATTATGGACTAGTAAATTGTATCTTAACGAGTGCAGTGTCCTCTTGGCTCAAAAGATAGAATAAGATTAAACATCGCGAGCCTACAAAGGTTCTGTGGGGGGTTAGTGAGTTGAAGATATTGTAAGTGAAATGCCGACCATGATTTTCCCGTGTAAAATCTAAGCGATTTTCTACTGGTTGAGATTGTATTTTTTTTTCATGTTTTTATAAGAACGTTTAAAAACAGGCGTCTAGTCTTTTTCTATCATTACAGTTATCTTTTTCTTCTTCATTCTCTTATTTCCTTCTTCTCTCAATCTTTTTGTCTACAGATGAAGATCAGGGTAAGATTTCGCGGGAATGAATCTTGATAACCTTATGTGATTTCTGTATGTGTTACATACTGCAATATTGTTTTTGAGGTGCAATTAATGTATGACTATGTGAAATCCCATCTTTTGAGGATATCCTACGAAATTTTTTAGTCTTATTGTAAAATGACAAAGTTTACTAGTTATTAATAAAAAAAAAAAAAAATAAAAGACAGTATTTGTACTGTAAAAATTTTGTTGATTTTATTTTTTTTCTATGTTCTTCTTGTGAACCCTTCTGATCTTTGGCAAGTTATTCTCTCGTTTGTTTATTTGTTAGTTTCACGGTGATAATACGCTAATTTGAAAGTAAGATGCCGTTCTGATTCTATACCATGACGATTATCCGGAAAATCCGAAAGTAATTAATAAATCGAGGTCCTTTTTTTTTTAAATTATGTATCTGCAGTCCCGTTTTTCTCGTGGCTCAAAAACACGCACACAAAAAAAAAAAGAAATTAAAAAACTTGATGCATCAAAAGAGAGACAGTTGCTTAAGAAGAAAACATTAATTATTGCTTGGGATTCTGTGAGGCCTATAAATTATGATTAGTATTATTTGGTGAAAGGACTTAACCTTTGTTGTTTTTTTTTTCCCCACTGTCTCCTTAAGCCTTGAGTCACCAAGCAGTACTTGGTGAAAAGTGAGAGGCTGGGAGCGTGCCGCTTCAGCTACATCAGCTCGTGTGATTAGACACACCACGGTACCACCTTGCTAAGGATTCTTTAAAATGGCAGTATCTGCCTTTTTGTGTAGACATCTTGACCTTAGTAGAACCATACCTCTCAAAATTAGATAATTGATAATAGGAAGCCCATCGCTCAATACAGTTTGTGATGCCAGCAGCCAAGGATTCCAGAGACAACTCACACTGGCCCATTTAGCAAACACAAAATTCCTTGTTTGAAAAATTATCGTCTTGTGTTTCCTGCTCCGCGCACAAATAGAGTATTGGTGTCATTCCTCGCATGGCATTTTCTTCTATTACCCTAGATTTGCTTTGCTTTCTAGGCTTTGAAGAATTTTGTTGACTCAGTTATATCAATTACAGTCTTGAAATAACTTACCAAGACACTGCAATATTTTAATCTATTTAATTTTTTTTTACCCCTGTTCTTCTTGTTTTGATTTACGATGATACAGTTTTTTTTAAACAGAAATCACGTCTCGTTACGCATACACTACACACCGCTGGGATAAACTTCTAATTGATGGAATTATGATTTAAAAAATTAGGATGTTTCCCAGCATTCACGCCTTTAGATCACAATTATAGTTCTGCACTGGACTAGCCAGTTCTCCATTTCCCAATACACTTGAAAAGAGATTGTGTTCTCGCTGGTATAGTTATCTGGTGCAATAGTTTAAAGAAGATGATGGGGAAAATTGTTACGTTAATGGACAATTAGTCAAAATAAGCTTTGTTTATTACACTTTTATGTTTCATAATACACGAGCTGCTTTATATTCAAAGAAAGTTTAGATCTTTGGACCAGATCGTATGAATTATATTTAAAAAAATAGTTGCATAAAAAACATTACTCAAGCACCAACAATTGATGGAAATGTACAACTCATAAGATATTTAGAAAAGTTGGCTTCTTTACAGGAGCTCAGAGTCACCGTGTCAGCAAATTTGAATTTATCAAAAATGTATATGGCATAAACTGATTAAGGATAGATTTTGGTCGAAAGGGTGTGGGGGAAAAGGGGGGAAGGGGGAATGGAAGTGAAATTGATATTGGAATTGCGTGAAGTTCAGAAGCTCCAGAGGTCTTTTAGAAACATTATGCAATAACCAAGCGCGAGAGATGATTGGGGCAGGTAGCGAAACGAATGTGATCGATGCCGAGGAAAATCGCGCTAAAGCGGGATTAAACCTCCATTATAACAAAGCGATAATAAATGGTGGTTTCTATGAGGCTATCGACTTGCATAATCCACGCCAGCTTTATAGTTACAAGCAGTACGTTCTACCAGCTCTGCCTCTACCTAGATAAAGGGACTCTGGTTACAAGCCTTGCACTTTCTGCGCTGCGGTCATTAGACCGTCATCAGAGAGCGCTGTGGTCTGCCTCTTTACCAGCGGATAGTCACCGCATGGGAGTAGGAGGGAGAGAGAAAAAAGGCCATGGCAACCATTGGACACTGGTTTGTGCTGTGGTTGTTCATAGCTCTTTTATAGTTGTCTTTTTCTGTTTGTTGAAATTTACTCTCTGCCACTGGTTTGTGATCTTAAAGCTTATTATTTATATATATATATATATATATATATATATATATATATATATATATATATATATATGAGAGAGAGAGAGAGAAAAGAGAGAGAGAGAGAGAGTACCCGATGAAACTTATTGCAGAGTAAGACGGAGGTTCTATCCAAGACTCACTCGAACTCTACGTGATGTCCTAGTGGACCCCCCTTACCCCCACTGAAAAAAATTTGGGGGGGGGGGGGAGAGAGAGAGAGAAGAAAGGCGAAATATCTTGCGGTCTTATAGATTTCTCGAAAGCAATTTTAACCCCGTACCATTTTCTTTAATCAAAAAGGCTAATCATTTACATGAATTAAGTACGAAATTTCTTATTGTAGTTAAACAAACCAAGAATCTGTCGGCAACAGGTCTAATTAAATTGAACTTTAAAATACAAAATCTGGGAAAACAATTTATGGGAACCATTGCAGATAATAGAACGTGTAAGAACCTGCAGCAGAAGGAAAAAAAGATTATGCTCAGGTATGTTTTACTTTGAAACGATGTTAAACAAAAAGTTACAAGGAAACTTTTCGAATTAATTAAAAAAAAATTTTTTTTCAAGGTCTTGCTTCGGTAATACTCTGCGACAGAAAAAAAATATGTGTATTAAAAAAATTTTTTTTCTCGTTTTGTAAGAACAATCATATTTTTTATAGCTCCATAATCACTTAAAAAATAAGAAAAATAGCCATTAAAAAAGGAAACAAGCAGCAACATAAATAACAGCAAGAAAAACTGCGGCACCAGAGAAAAGATCAACGCACGTTACGTTCTCGACAACCAAGTTCCAATAAGAAAAATAAGAATTCTCATATTATACTTTCTAAACTAAGCTGTTGTAAAAGTCAGTACCTCTCTGCATCAAAATAAGAAAAAAGAAAACGGCTCTTTTTTTTTTTTTTTTTTTTTTTCCGTTGGCTAGAGATTATAAAAAAAAAGGAATTTTAGTTAATGTGACGTAGGGTGTTCTTGAAGCATATAGTTATTGAGGCACCGAAGTCTGTCTAAAAAGCATGATAATGGATATTTCTGATTGATGGCGATGTTAAAAAAAAAGAAAGAAAGAAAAAAAAAACTTCAGGTGAAGGAGATGAAAATTTTTACTTTGGCTGACTGAGAGAGAATACAGCGTTGGTCAAAATCAGGGATAGTTTATAGCATCAATACTTACAATTCATTTTAAGCACCCTTATATGTGTTAGGAACGCGAATTAGAGTTCCATTTTATACTTCCGCTGCAATGTCAGAAATATTATTTTCAAAGTTGGGTCGTTGTCAAGTGCGCCGAATTGAGACGGATTAAAAATCGCAGATTTTTTATTCAACGTTAATCAAACCTTTGGCAAGCAAGTACATGTCGACGCAAACTTCGTGGTCGTATTTTGTTGCGAGACTCTGGACACCACCACTGCAGCACGCTTAGAATTGACTGGCGGTAAATTTTCGGTTTTCCATCGATGACACATTTTGTAAGCTTATTTATATATTACGCTGGCTGTTTTCGAAATCGATCATGAATGACCCGTTGCTATTCAAATAGAATGTTTCAATATCAAAAACATATTAATTATCGGTTATCATGCCTGTATTCCATGTTGTTTTCTGATGGAATAAATGTGATTCATATAAAACAAAAATATTACTTTGAGTTTTCAAAGCTGTTTACCAGCATTAAAAATTAACAAAAAAATTTTATTGCTTAAGCGAATTTAAGTAGGCCTAAATGAAAGCTACATTTTAGTATCTTCTCGTAAACAGCCTAAGATGCACCAGTGCTGTTTCATTGCGACTTTAAAATATTCCCGCCCCCTCTCTTCTATTTCCTCTCAGTTCTCTAGCCTCTTTGTCTTCATGTTTGTCTTACAGGGATCATGATCTCTCCGCCTCAGCCCAACTAAAGCTCGAATCTAGACCTTGTCTCCGATCTTAAACCGAGAGTGCCAAGGCGGTGGAAGTCGATAACAATTTCAAGTCAACTCAGAGCTACAGAGTAAACAGTGCAGGCACGATCTCAATCCAGACAGGCGTGTCCTCCGCTGCAGCCCGTGATCTCAGCCCAGGCAGGTACCAGGTAGTATATCAATATCCTTTATGACTCGACGACGTTCTGCGTGTTTATGCTGAATCCCGCTGCAGTGCCATCATTGCACCAACCCACAGCACAGCTGCTCTTGGATCTGCAATCGAGATTAATACGTCGTGTCACATAAGTGATTGTTGTTTCAACTTGATTGATAGACTATCAAATTCGTTGGATTTGTTTCATATAAGGTAAGGATTGCTTCCCAGTTAATGTTGTGAAAAAATACTGGTTTAAACCCCGGGTGTGGTAGATCGACCGAATCATAATCTTGGCATGTGACAAACATTGCCATCCGTCGTGAAAAAATTATGCATGTTAAGCGCCTAAGGGGAGAGAGGCAACCAATTACACGTACATTGTCGTTCTTGAATTGGTATGACGCATGCGTACATGTAATATAATATACAAACAATAGTGAAAATGTGATAAGTATTGCACAGTTCTTATAGACGTGCTATGTATGTATACCAGCTACCCGTTCAGATGTAATTTCATCCGTAAATTCAACTTATGAACACGATCCATATTTAAAATTAATCCAATATAAAAATGTTAAAATTTATCGCCTGTGATTTCTTTCTTTTCTTGCCCATATTGTTTGAATGAAGTTTGGTAGAGATCAATGTTCTCTCTAAATGAAATAGGGCTGATCGCATTTTTGACATAATTCATAAATGTAACCGCTGAAATATGTATAAACAAACTGGCCGCTCTAAGAAGAGCAAAAATCGATGATTAGGGCTGGCGAACTCGGTCCTCAAAGTTGTAACCTCTAGGATGTTTTAAAGAGGATGCATAGGCAGTTATCGAAAGTTGCAACAACCGGAGTGACGTCGATATCAATTTTTGATGTGGTACTTGATGGGACCCGGAAAGGATGCGCGCAGATTTACCCCGGTCGCTTCCCGCGGTCTTTTTGTGTGGGGATTTCTGGCTGTTTATCATCATACATAAATTAGGAAGGAAGCGTATTGAAAGTGCCAAGAGAAAATTGTGTCAGTGTCATTTGCACCTCGGTCTAAGTAGAAAGGTTTCTCTCTCTGAAGTTAAAAAATGCTGCGAAAACAAGCCGAAGGGTGGAAGTTCGTTGAAATGGCGTATTTTTGGTTTTACGTCTGAAAACTCATCCTCAATATGAAACTTTTGCTAGGAGAGAGTGCGAGTTGCCGCATTTAATGTACAGCTTTCCCATTCTATGATTATCTCGCGCTTTATTGGACAAGAAAGTGTGAATTGGGGTTCTATTCGTCAGTGCATAATTATGGCATGACAAGCACAAGACAAGCGCACACGTATAACATCCTTTGGCTGATTTGTATACTTTCTGTCATTCCTCACTGCTAGTTAATCACCGCAGCTTATTTCGTATTCAAAATTTAGATTTGATTTTTTCAAGCGCTGCTTTTTGGACTTCAATCACTTTTGACTGCTCGCATTATATAGCAGCTGTTGTTACAAACGAGACAAACACAAATCTACATTGTTTCCATTTACTTTGATCGAATTTTTTCATCATGCACATATTTTCAGGAGGTCTTTTTGGCGAAAATTTTATTTCATTCATGAAAGTACTGGAATAATGTATTGTCAAAGTACCCTAACTTAAACTTCATGATAGAATCACATTTTCTGTATCTTACAACAGTTAAATTATACGCATCTTTTAAATTATGTTCGCAGCCATATGTGCCTAGAATGGATCATTGATGCAGGGAAGTGTTTAATGGTATTACGCAATCTATGGGCTTTATTTCAAAATTGGTTTTATTTTGTTATTGCAGTGTTGGTTTTTTTTTAAGAGCTAATAGGCCTTCACGCCCTTTTTACGATCCACAGCTTATATAATATCATTAAAAAACTGTTGTGTGTTGCACTTTAAGTGCCGGAGATACGGTATTGTACATGATGACCTAGCGCTGCATGCTGTTTATATCTATTTATAGCTCTCGAAATGTTAAGTGGCGCGAATCATGGAGCTGCTTATTCAGTAAGTGATATAAGCAAAAATGCCTTAAAACATAACAAGAGGAATAATGCTGGAATAATCAGCGCTTACCTATTAAGAATATACGTTTGGCTAGGTCTGTCAGATATCCTGACCACATGACATAAAAATGCATCTGACTAACTTTTTTCTTGCTTTAAATTCTATTTAATTTTCCCCTACTCATTCTGAATCTAGAGCCTAAAATTATTCCCACTGACAAACCTAGGTTACATACGGGTTTTAAGTGCATGTACAATGTTATGACTCGTCTCGCATAAGTAACAGCTACTTGCAATTCTGACATGTGCTCATTTGTCTTTACCTACTTTTAATTTCAGTTAATTCATTCATATAATTATACAATTATATTTATAGATTGGAAGAGACAATTTGTTCTTCTTTGAAAATAATTTGTGTTCATTTTGATCATATATTGGCGCGTTATCCTAAATACTGTTGATTTTTTTTTTTTTTTAAATTTCTTTCGAAGCCCCTCATTCATTTGTAGCTTACACGTTTGCCGTAGCTTTCCATGAATCCCGCCGTTGCCAACCATTTAAGTGTCCCATTACATCTCTCAGAATTTTATCCGTGGCATTTTCCCCCGAAACTGCACCCAACCAAGCCCCTGGTCTCTCCCATGTCGATCGCTTGCTATCCCTCTCATGCCACATATTTTTGCGTCGAGGGTATACTGTACCATCTGGTGTGTTTAGACTATCGAGTATTCCAGTTTCTGTCTCTTGATTTATTAAAGAACGAACGATTTTGTTTAGGCAACTATATGTAAATAATCTCTATCCCGAATCTTTTATATCAGTAAGATTGAAAATTCTATAGACGTTCTATAAAATGTATTGACCGAAATGCTTCATGTTGTCTTTTTGTAGGGGGTAGAGATATGGCTTTTCTTTTCTTTTTTTTTCTTCTTTTTTTTTTTAAAGTTTAATGAAATGACAGAGAAAAGCCTTTCACCATGACAACGTAGAGAACAAGTCAAGACATAACTTTTTCGAAACGGAACAGGCTCCAAGTATCAACCTGTAGATTTTCGACCCATAGGAGCGAGAATATTCTGTAATGTAAGACATCAATAGATTTCAGAGGTGACAATTCGTGGCACCGATTGTCCACGTCCAAGAGCTGTTCAAAACCAACATTTTCATCTCAATATTACCCAGTATGTACGGAAAATGGTTTTGGATTAACATAGATTCTATTGACTCATGGTGACCATTGCAGATTAGCTGGAGCTGGTCGCATTATGAAAGCTTTTAGAACTCCATTATTCAAATGCAGAAGCACTCCCATAAATGTGAAAATACAGAATATAGACTAACTGAATAACATAGTACGATTGCGATGTTGTGCGTTATGTGTGGGATATTTTTTTTTTGCTAGTCACACTCTCTTATGCAAACATTCTTGTTCCTCATTCTGCCGAGCCATATTTTAGCACAATAGCTCTCTCGGTTGAGGCATGTTTGCAGTATGAATATGTGCGATAATTATAAATATTTATGTACGAATAGCTAAACATGTTGTTCTGAGCATTGATTTTCTAAAAGATCAATCAGACAGGTGACATCATGACATTGAACAAATCGGTTTTCTAATACACATTTCCTGACATACTTCGAGGAGATGGTGAAAAGTCCTCTCCTGGTTTTAGCAGTAAATTGATATGTAATGTTTAGTTTTCAGTGTTTTCCAGCAAGTAATTCCCGTCAGAGCTCATGTGCATATCATTTTAATAACCATTTTGTAATCCTTTCCCTCCCTACTTAACTGAAATGTCCTATAGTTTTTATTTGCTTGCAGGACGGTACCTTTAGTCTTAAACTGGAATCGCATAACCGAATGATAGTTTTTAAACTACATAGTTTGCAGTTAATTAGATAGAGAGTAGGTGAACATCTATCAGAGTAAACTTCTTCACATTGTTGACAACAATCGATGATGGCCACATACTTTTACTGTGGAGATCTGTTTTGAGCACCTCAATGGAATCCGACAACAAACGATAATGCTTTGTTAGGCTGTTTACTCGCAGCTGAAACCTTGCCAACGCGAACTTTATGCGTCGTAAGTTTGATTCCACAGATCTGTACCCGTGACCTTTGAAAACTACACCGCATCAAATATTGACGCGGCCAAGACAAGCAGGAGCTCTTTAGTTCCTTGTCGTTCAGTCCTGTTGAAAGCTTTTAGCATGGCCAGAGATTTTCAAGGCTCGCTCTGTACAGCTTTGAAAAATTTTTTTAATTTCTATTTAATTTTTTTTCTTCTGGTGCGGAATCTCAGATTCCCATTAACTTCAATATATGAGACAAGGCACTAATTAATAAAAAAAAACTTGATTTTTTTTTCAAGTGCACTGAATTTATTTCAGCGTATCCCTCCTCCGCTTATCACTCTCTCTCTTCTTGTTTTCTTCTTTCTATCCATTTTTTCCATTGTGTAGCGATGTAGCCATGGACACATCTGTTTATTCATTTCTCCGTTTGCCTCTCTTTACCTTGTAACTGACGACACCTCTTCCCTTACTTTTTTAATACTGACCTACCCAGTAAGTTTATGCCTTTTGATCCATCTATCTATCTGTCTACTATCTCTTCATAATATGAGCTGATTATCAGCCCATATGCCTTTCGATCCGTCTATCTATCTATCTATCTATCTATCTATCTATTCGTGTCACTTTCATGTATGTCTTAAATTAATCCGTCTTTTTATTATTCTCTTTGTCCATAAGTTTCTTCAGCTTTAAATAAGTTTAGCCACAAGCAGACTCAGGCCATTAAAATATTTCTGCTTTTTATCAAATGCTGATACTTTGCTTTCTTGCTCTCATGACATTTTCCAATAAAAATCGATGTCGTCATTTCCAAAAAGTACGTTTTCAATATCGAGGAGGTGAAATTGAAGAGTTTTATGGAAATTCCATATGGATTATAAAACCTTTTATTAGTCTACACTAAGATACAAGATGTCGTCATCAAGTAACGCAAACTTAGAGCAAACATTACGTTGAGTAAATTTAGATGACATCTTTCATCCTACACAGACATTAATTTAACCAAAGTTCCATCTCCGTATCACTTTAAAGAAAATTCAGAAATGCGAAGTCGATGGATGCTCCATTTTTATCTCCCCATTCTTTGCAACATTATTGTGCAGAAGATGATGATATTTATAATAACAGCGACAACAACATCATCATCATCAACAACAACAACAACAACAACAACACTAATAACACTAATAACACTAATAACACTAATAATACTAATAATAATAATAATAATAATAATAATAACAACAACAACAACAACAACAACAACAACAACAACAACAACAACAACAACAACAACAACAACAACAACAACAACAACAACAATAATAATAACAATGATGATGATGATGATGATGATGATGATGATGATGATGATGATGATGATGATGATGATGATGATAATGATGATGATTATGATCGTACTGTTAATGAAAAGAAGACGAAGAAGAAAAAGAAGATGGAGGAGGAGGGAAGGAGGAGTAAGATGCAGAGGTGGACAAATTGCAGGTAGGAATAAGAGGAAAAGATAGAGTTAAAAGAAGAAGGAACAGGAGGATAAGAAGAGAAAAGCGAACAAAAGGAAGGAATTATACCTCTAAATTCGCATAACTTTTGATATTTTACGCGACAACGATCTCAATGTGCCATTCCAAAATTAACTCACGCTGGTCGATGGGGTGCTTCCTTTTAATGAACCAAATAATAATTATGCTCAACTTGAATGATGAAAAAAAAAAGAGCCGTGTCCATTAAAACCGTTTCATTTCCCGAGTTATGTCACTCTGTCACAGACTGAGATGAAGCACTTGTTTCTGCTTCTTTTCAATCACTCATATAGCCGTTTTAATTGAATTTTTTTTTTTTTTTTTTTTTTTTTTACTGCTGTGCTAAGCGAAGAGACACATTTATTTTGAATTCTAGCTTTAGAAGCGATACAATGTGAATGGAAAAAAAATCGTTTTGTCTCGATTCGTTTAAGTGGAAATATCTTGTGAAAGCAATGCGAGATTTCGCGATCATCTTTTGAAAATAGTTTTCTTTCTTTTATAAATTACTCGGTGATTAAACTTTTCAATCAATGACATTTGCAGAAAATATTCTGTTTTATGTCAGGCGAGTTTAGATAATGCTTATTTTGGTATTTCTCCCTGTTTGTGTCCGACACAAGCAATCATCATCATCATCATCATCATCATTATCATCTGTTTAGATTGTATCACCATTACTGCTGCCGCTGAGAATAATTTTTATTAGATTTTATATTCTAATCGTTATCACCATTATCATTATCCACTCTCATGAATGAAATTAGGATGCATCCTTCTTACTGCAGCCAGTGTATCTGATTAGCAATTCAAAAGAATAATGGCTTAATCGCACTAGACGAAGATGTTTGATCTGCAGTTACACTAATGTTGCGAAACTTTAGAGAAGCTCAGTGGGCAGCGCGGTGGCATCCACCACGAGCTAGTTGAAATGTTACATGTATTTCCATCGTATGACTAGTCTTTCCGATTTTCCTGTTCTGAGATTTACTTCGCTCGGCTAAAGTTAACATAGAACTTTTAATCACAGTGTGGAGAGAATGATTGTTATTATCGTCACATGCGACGTTTTAACAAATATGACACAGAGCTGTGGGTAATTGCGAGCTATCGTCCATGTTGAAGCGTTACGCAGTAGCTGCTGCCTGTGTCAGTGAGTAGCCCAGCACCTGCGCCGCTAAGTGCAAGCCCGTCAAGAGTGAGCTATAATGGTCTCATCATCAAATATTGACGACATGGATGCTGCTCGAAGACGATACTGCATTCATCGTGTTACCTCATCTAAAATTATTGAACCTTTGATGAGATAAAGCCACCCACACATACCTTTTCTCCTGCCTGCATGCATAAACACACGCGCGCGTACACATGCATGATCTTTTCCGCATATTCACAAGCATTAGGACTGTCTGTATATTGAGGGTAATTTATTACATTTGAAACTCTTTTTTTTTTTTTTTTCATTCTTCAGTTTCATTTGAGTTTGAACTGGTAAGTCTTTTGAATTGCTACTGAGTTTACATTCTGGTTGTGGTTATTTTTACTATAAATGCTTATTATATATATACATGGTTTTGGGGTGGCTCAATTAAGTAACTTCATTTTCTGAATGAAAAGAAAAATCAGGATACTTGAACACGATGATGCAGATACATGTGAACGCGTAATATTTAATAAATGTTGACTTGAAGATACGGTAAGTTTTACTTCAGCACATTATAATGATGGCTTATTGATATTTATCAATATATATTTGTCGATCGCAATGAGAAAATGGATTTAAATAATGAACTTTTAATTTTAGAATACAGAACAATGTTATGATTATGTTATTTGGGTGGGGTTTTTTACGGTCTCGAGTCATTAGATCTAGGCAAATATATCTCCACACAGTCTAAATAGTAAGAAAGGTTGCAATAACTCAATCCTTTGGAGAGGAAGCTTAGCTTGCTTAGCTAAGCCCTAGCTAATCGTTTACAAAACCTTCATGTCATCTGTTTAGCACAACTGCAATTCATTTCGTAGCAAATGGCAAGTCTGAGTGAGAGCAATTTATTCTTTATCTCGTTTTTTGTTTAGTTGCTGTTTTAACGGTAGATTGGTTGAATTTAAGTGTCAAAATGGTATATCTTCATCACGAAGTTGAAGGAGGTGTGTTATAAGTTGTAGTCAAGATTTTCATGAAAACCATCATCGTCATCAATATCGTCATAATCACTACCAACACCTACACCAATGATCAACTTGACTTTCGTTAATAATAACGTCACTGCGTCTGTCATCATTATAGAAGTCGGAGGATGAAAAATATTCGCAGTAATGGTCCCCAACAAACTGCAAAGACAAAGCGTGGCTCGCGGATAAAAAAAAATAATTTAAAAAAATGGCATTTTCTCGATCTAATGAACAAGAAGTTGCTGTCAAGTTAAAACGGAAGATATGTCTGTTTCAGGAGGTTATGCTAGTGCTACATACTGAAATCTATTTTAAACCTCAAAGGCCATAATACGTTTTTCTCTCGAACCAAACGTGACAATGCCCATCTCATTCTCCATTTTTTTAAACTGCTTTTTAGGAATTCCCCTATGTCCAAGTATCAATTGTTTAGCTGAATGAGAAGATATCAATAATCAAACAGCCCCAGTCCTTTAATAACCTTTGTGTAGCGTTGCCAGTTCAATCGTTTTGTGAGGGTGAGGCCTATTTCTGACTCATAACGTGATTGGCAACCTGCCTGCGAACCGCAGTAGTCGCTATCTCGTTTATCTTTTCTTTTTAATTCACTGTTCTCGGATGTATCGCACTTTCTATCACTGAGACTATTTATATGTTTGTCTATCTGTTTGAGTCGCTATCCAGTTGCCCGTCTCTCTCTCTCTCTCTCTCTCTCTCTCTCTCTCTCTCTCTCTCTCTCTCTCTCTCTCTCTCTCTCTCTCTCTCTCTCTCTCTCTAGCTTGCTCTTTTTATCTGCAGTTTGTTCTCTTGCTTATGGTTAAGGGGTTCTACATCAACTGAACTCAATAACAACTGCTTCGTTTTTTCATGGAAGCTTATCCTATCTTATTCACTCACGAAACAATATTTAAACTTAGAAAGTGCCGTACACACATGTACCCATTAGAAGTGTATATTGACGTGCAAAACGACGGGAGATTAAAAAAAAAATAGATAACAACATAGCACGAAAAAATGTTTAATGTATTTCATGAGAAACTCACTAATTCAATTTTTTTTCTTGCTGCTGCGTTGCCCATTGATAATTTAATTAAAAGTGAAGTTAAAAAGAGAACAAGGAAAGAAAAGGGTAGGAACAAGAAATAGAGAACCAGCACGACAACCTTCACCATTACAAAACGCCAGTTACCTTTTTTTTCGGTTGGGAAGAGGAAAAAAGAAAGTAAAACATGCCTTCCGTAATTACAAAAAGAGCCAATAATGTTTGAATTCCGGAAAAGGAAAATTAATGCCACTGGGAGCGGCTGAGCTCGCATGCGTGCCTAGGCGGATCAAGCGGAGAGAACCTCATAGATTTCTTCCTCTGTAAGCTTCTCCTAAGCTAGGACACCAGGGCGTCTCTTATCAATAACTTTGTCCGTAGACTTAGGCGACGAGTCAGTTACATATGGACTGCTTCGCTGAAAAACTGGACATTGATCTTCGGTTCACTAGCGACAGACTGAGGCAAGCCCGACCTGTGCAACGCTTCATCGTCTCCTAAGTCGCGTAATAACCATATTTCCTCCTAATTGTTCCAACGTTTCCTAAGTCTTGTAATAACTTCATGTATGGCGTACAGATGGGGTCGCCTGGTCCCATTTTTTATAGGTTTAGCCTCCCCTCCCGGTGGCTATCGTTAGTTTATGTCTGCTGCTCACGAATTACATCGCCAGATTGCAATTTTAGCTGGTCGCTTTTTTCTCGTTCATCGCTTTCTGCACGCCAATCAGATTTTGTCCTTTCTGTATTTGGGCATTGCCTGGTGATTCTTCTGCATGAATGCAAGTAAAACACGTGAGCACCGGCTGCATTAACATGATTGTTGTAAAACTAATTAGATTAGGAATGAGGTTTTATGTTTGGCATGTTGAAATAACTATTTGGTGTGTCTCTAGTTAGCGCGGCTGGTGTCAGTGGCCAATATTTTGCCGTTTGCCTGTCCAGAACGTTCATGATCTTCTTCTCTTGTTTCCTTTATCTAGAGTGTGTCCTCCATGATTGTCTCATGGATGTTGCAGTAGTCAGGGTGTATGATTTGATAAACACGAAGATGGAACTTCATGTAACTCTGCTGGACAGGGTAATGCTAGTGCAGTAGCTGCTAGGAACTAACAGCAAATCTTCTTTATTAAATGAAAGCCTCACCATGTTGATGATTTCATGCGATCTCCCAAAACTTAGACCTTAATACATTTATGTCCTCCAACTTTTGGTGTTTCACTGAGGTCTTGACTCCCTGTGATATCACATTAGTAGTAATTGTACCACTGCAAATCTTTAATGATTTCTTGGGTTCTTCTACAGGCCTGCAAAGGTAGAAAATTACAAGTTGCGATGATTGTACCTTGTTTAGCTCCCTTGATTATGTTGAATTCTCCAGTAATTGACTTCTCACTCTTATTTTGCGCAATTGTTGGTAATCTAGGCCACCATTGATCCGGCATGACATTTTCTTCATTTCTCAAAGCCTGGCGGCGCCTTCCTTCTCTCCAAACTCCTTATTTCTAGCCGATTGTCACAACTATGACATTGTCACCATCATTAGCTGTTGATTCCTATGGTAACACCCTTGTACTATCTAATGGTTTCCTGTGCCAATGGTCCACTCACCCAGTGGTGCAGTGAGAGCACTACTCTCTTTTTTTGTTTACCCCTTCAGCTGAAGCAATTAACCGGAATATGGCGCTAGGAACCATCGCAATGAGAGTCTCCGATGACTGGCTCATACTAATTTAATGTAATTATTATACAGATACACAAATGTCATACAATGACAACCACAAAACCCTTGCCGATTCCAACATCGTGATCTAGTTATGAAGACTTCTGGCACAAGCTTTTGATAACTTGCTGAATTAATCATAATGCTGATTGTATACGCCCAAAATAAAGAAATCCTTTATTTTTTTAACGCAAATTAAATAAAAACCGTTTACGCAGATGGCTATATTGAAAGTTAAATAGGGGAAGAATGAATGAAGAAAAAGTTAATTAATAAGCATCGAATAATGCAAAAGACCTACATCTTTAGCCTTTGAAGGGCACAAAAACTCCAGGAATAAGATATAGTCTCTCTCTCTCTCTCTCTCTCTCTCTCTCTCTCTCTCTCTCTCTCTCTCTCTCTCTCTCTCTCTCTCTCTCTCCTTTCACTTTTAATCATGTACTAACGTTAGTCTATCGGAAATCTGAACGCCTCACATAGTCTAATACACTGACTAGAACTAGATCTAGTTGTGCAATGTTTTCACGAAGTGATAATTAGCGAAACTGCAAACATATATCTCTCCATTATAAAATGCTAGAAAAAAAAAGAGAAAAAAGAGGGGGGGGGGGTGGATGTCAAGGCTCAAATCAAATGCATAGATGCAGAGTCAAAATAGGCATGACTACTGTTATTTACTCTTCTCATGCACTAGGGAGGACTTGTAAGAGGTAAACAAACCAAAGAGTTAAGTTAAAGTCACCCGACAATTACAAGATCTGGGCATAGATTTATTTTTTTTAATATGTCGAGTTTTTCTACCTCTATCCAAGATCTACACCTAGACTTCCCGGTAGATCTTGATCGTCTTTCATGTGAAATCCGCAGTTTCGTCGCCTCGTCTCTTTTCCTGCCGATTTTATGTCATGGAGTCCGTAAAGAAATGCGTTGTATATCAAGTGCATCTCCTCCTAAAGTGCCAAAAAAAAAAAGGTATATCTAAAAAAAATACACATGTACTTTTATAGCAGAAACATTCTGCAAGTGAGTATGTTTGAGCTTGTGCTCACAAATGCGCGAAATCATAATGCGATGCTGTTTAGCTTACTGAAAAAACAGTCATTGTCTTCGTGATGAAAATATGTGGAACGGGATATAAAGTAACTATAAAATCAACAGTTAATGCAGATTAGCCAAAGAAAAATTACAAGAAGGGGTAAATTTTAAAGTCCACATTTTACCTATATTTTCTCGTTATAAACCTGTGGACGCCGACGGCACAATGGCTTTCCCGGTGCAGTGCTCTTAGGTGCGAAGTCTAACCTCATCTGTTTTGATTCTTTCGATTCCTCATCAGTCCTAGTCTATTATGGAATGTCTAACAGGCTCTGACACTGAGGGAGGCGGTAAAAAAAATTACTAGTCTTTGTGACAGTCGAGACTTGTCAGTTCTAAGTTATACATGTATTGCTGGAAAGAAAGCAAACTTTTTTCATTCTTTCTGTCTCTCTCTATCTCTGTCTCTCTGTCTGTCTGTCTGTCTGTCTGTCTGTCTGTCTGTCTGTCTGTCTCTCTCTCTCTCTCTCTCTCTCTCTCTCTCTCTCTCTCTCTCTCTCTCTCTCTGTCTCTCGGTCTCTCAGTCTCTCTCTCTCTCTCTCTCTCTCTCTCTCTCTCTCTCTCTCTCTCTCTCTCTCTCTCTCTCTCTCTCTCTCCCCGGGAATTCAGATAACCATGTTAGAGTAATTTTTTTTTTCGCAGCGCAATAGCCTCAAGACACTACTTGAGTTAGGAATTCAATGCGGATTTATGTAGGTTTTTTTCAGCGCGCCATGCTGAACCTCCCATAATCCCCTGACCAGCTTATCCTTGAGCTTTGTATAAAAGATTTGTTGATCATATATAGATCTACTTGACTGTCTGAAAGGCTCGTATGAGTAAATTTGATCAAACGATGTACGGCTTTTAGAGTTAGATTTAATTACGTCAGACATAAAGAACAGCTTACTCCCACAGACCTTGGGAGGCGAATCCTCCAACTATGTCTCACTGTTCAGTCTTCACCATCACGCGCTCTTAATCGGTGCATTGCTATGAATATGGCATAGAACTCCGCATATGAGTAATTTCCAATGATCAAAGACAAAGCGGCTAAAGCATATTGCTGTCCAGGGAACCGAAATAAGCTTTAGATGAGAAATCCAGAATTAGACTGATTTGGGAGGAAAAAAAAAAACGGAAAGGAAAGAAGGAAAAAATATTCAGGAAGTATCGATAGAACATTCTTTTTCCAAGCCATATACGTTTGAAATGCATAAACTCAACAAAAAGAACATTCCCTAAAGTGTGCATGGAAATACTTTTTGCTCTCTGAGGGTAAACTGAATGATTTGCTTTGTTAGAACAGGACAAAAGGGGCGCGTTAGCTTAATTGTTGGACAAAAACCCAACTTACGTTGAGGGAGGTAAGAAAAAAAATTTGAAAAAAAAAAAAAAAATAGAAAGACGGGCCAAAAAAATATGTTATGAAAGATAAATACATCAAGACAGAAAAAAAAGATAAAGATTGAGTGATAGAGCGATATTTAGGTACAAAGATATATAGATAGGTAGATAGATAGACAGACATAGATAGGTAGATAGATAGACATAGATAGGTAGATAGATAGACAGACATAGATAGGTAGATAGATAGACAGACATAGATAGGTAGATAGATAGACAGACATAGATAGGTAGATAGATAGATAGACATAGATAGGTAGATAGATAGACAGACATAGATAGGTAGATAGATAGATAGACATAGATAGGTAGATAGATAGACAGACATAGATAGGTAGATAGATAGACAGACATAGATAGGTAGATAGATAGACAGACATAGATAGGTAGATAGATAGACAGACATAGATAGGTAGATAGACAGACAGACATAGATAGGTAGATAGATAGATAGACATAGATAGGTAGATAGATAGACAGACATAGATAGGTAGATAGATAGACAGACATAGATAGGTAGATAGATAGACAGACATAGATAGGTAGATAGATAATCAGACATAGATAGATAGATAGATAGACAGACATAGATAGGTACATAGATAGACAGACATAGATAGGTACATAGATAGACAGACATATATAGGTACATAGATAGACGGACAGACAAATAAATAGATAGATAAGATTGATCGACAAATCTAGATGGAATATTTTGATGCAGAGAATACGCAATCATTAGAGAGTGTTTGATTGGTTCAAAATCAGAGGGCATTATGATTTTGATTGACATTTTATGTTTAGAATAATTTTTTCATCCTCTTATTAAATCTATCGATGACTTAAACAGCTTAGCCCTGTCAGTCACATAGCCCTATCATACGCTCTAATTTGCAGTGGACTTCGCGTGCTATGATCGATCAATCCTTTTGACCATTGAAATTCCAAAGAAGTTTACAATGACGTGAGAATAAAAAAAAAATGAAATTGGGACTGGGAGGAAAGAAGGAGAAGGAGAGAGAGAGAGAGAGAGAGAGAGAGAGAGAGAGAGAGAGAGAGAGAGAGAGAGAGAGAGAAGATTTACATTCCAATTCCAAGAGTAGTAAGAATGTCCAGTAAGGTACACGTAAGTGGGAAATAGAGAATTATTGTATTGATGAATAATTTGATATAGCCTATTCACAACAAACTTATCTTTTGCATTTCGTGAAACCATCTCTCTGCGTTTTCCTGCCCTCTTCTCACCTCTCTTTCTTTCTCTCTCCCTCCCTCTCTCCCTCTCTCTCTCTCTCTCTCTCTCTCTCTCTCTCTCTCTCTCTCTCTCCCCCCTCCCCCATTTTTCAATATTTCCTTCTTTTTTTGCCTCATGAGGAACATACCTAGGAGTCTGCAATGCCTCGTTTTTCTTTCAACTTATTCTTCAGATCTCTTTACATTTCTGAAACGTCAAGAATATTGACCTCCACGTTGACTAGTCCAGCCTTTTAACCCGTGTTCCCGTCTTGATAGATTTTTTCATGTCACAGGGCGCAAAATAGTCTCTGTGGTATAGCGGATGACTGACAAGCAAGAGGTCCAGGGTTTAATACCTGGCTAAGACTATCTTGTGACGGAGTAGGATCTCATCTAACCATCTCTCTCTCTCTCTCTCTCTCTCTCTCTCTCTCTCTCTCTCTCTGTGTCTCTCTGTCTCTATCTCTCTCTCTCTGTCTCTCTGTCTCTCTGTCTCTGTCTCTGTCTCTCTCTCTTTATATATATATATATATATATATATATATATATATATGTGTGTGTGTGTGTGTCGGGTTTTGGGGGGGGGGGGGGGGGGAGGGAAGAAGGTTGATGGCAAGTCGTTGTCTTCGATTAAGATTCGTCAGGATTCAAATGAAATGTAAAACAAATCAAAGACATTACAGTATCAACGACGTTCGGTTGAAGTGTGCCAAATAATTTAAATAAATATTAAAAGTGTTTTTCATGAATAATCGAAAAACTGAGAACGAAAAAAAAAGGTCTTCATTATCCGATTAGTTTAGTAACTTAAAACATATCAACTAACAAAGAGATGCCAGCACACTAAAACAAACAATATTTTAAAGAATATATTAAAATACAGTTTGAATTTACCCCGTCTTTGTCCCTCCCACTCTATCTCTGTCTTTGTCTCTCACTCTCACTCTCACTCTCCATCAATCGATCAATTTGACTATTTATTTCTCTCTATCTATATATTTAATTTATATCTGTCTATCCCCCCCTTTTTTTCCCCCGCCCTTTTCTCTCTTTCTCTTTCTTTTTGTTCTTCTAGCTTTGTCTTGTTAATTTTGCTCTCTTCGACTTTTTTTTAAATTTTGAAATGAAAAACGTTTATTTTCTCTTTCTCCCCAACAGTTTGTATATATAGAACCTATTGCTGAATCACAAAGTAATGTATACGAAATGAATAAAAGACTAACCTCCTACTGAGAACGCAAAATAAAATACTTGCATTTTGTGGTTATTGAAACAAAAGTGGTTATAAGACTGTTTAAAAAAAAAAAACAATAAAAAAAAAACCAATTAAAACTGCTGAGACTTTTTTTTAAATGAGCCTTTTCCTTAAACATATGAGAAGAGAAAAACAAATTCATTTAACACCTATTCTTTACAGGATCTTGTCTCTCGATTATGAACATAAAAATAATTGGGAGGCTAGTTTTTTCATCATAGATGATCCCCGCTATCTCTCAAACAATAACATAATTGCGGTTTCTCTCCTGGTGGAAAAAAAAAATACCCGCACTGTATACAAAATGGGCGTCACGAAAGACAGTTCCTGCCAGCAGCAATCTGAGTATTATAAAATTTTAAAGATGGTCGATAGACTTCCATTTAATTTTATTGCAGGCCTCAAATTGTGATTGGTTATTTTCTTTCCTGCTGGCCAGCGTGGCAAGACCTAAGAACCTATTCATGGTAGTCCAAAATATACAAACAATAAAATGAAATGTCGTTTCCTGACTGATCCTACAACATATGATTTCCAAGTTTATAATGTTGCTAAAATATCGGAGATGATATTTCAGCATCTTTATCGCTGATAACCACCCTTCTTGTTAATTTGTTTCATGATAAAACTCATACCTGATACCACCAACTCAGATGATTATTATGTGTTGGCATGCCATCATCTTACAATGTAGACGTATCTGTTACTAGCTAAAGAGAGTCTCGAAGCTCATCCCGACTCAGGTATCCATGCACTGGCATACGGTCAAGAAAATGTACCCTACTCTGCGGAGTAGTGCTGGACTGACCAACGCTATGATCATGCCATCATTACTAGAGCCAGCTGTTTTCGTGCCAGCTGCTGTACGTGAAGTTTACGAGATGGACATAAAAAAAAGTGTAAATTATACACTGGCGCATCTTTCATATTGCAGTGACTCACGGGAAACTCAAGAATTGAGATCATAACGAGATTCTAACATTCATCGAAATCCTAACTTGTCATATAGCAGCCTAGGTGGAGCTCACCAGGTCACTCAATAGTTCTCCGAGCAATTATATCCTAACTCGTTACTCGGTAATTTATGGGATGTTGTAGAAATAATGATCGAATCCGCTGCTACAATTATCCAGCTCTAAAACGCTACCTTTCGTAACATGGTGTCGAAACAGCTCCTTATATTGCTAAAGAAATAATTGCACATGATATCTCAAAGCGAAGTAATATTCAAAATATTATAAATAGTCGTTGCAGTTATTTATGACTTCTTTTGAGGATTACTTTTTCTGAGACATTTGTGACACACGAAACAAAACTAAATGAAATATTTCAAAGATTACTAAAGCAAAATTACACGGATTGAACAATTATATTCTCAAAAAATTTTGCTTTTCAAATTTTTTAAATAAATATTCGATACCAAAGCGAATAGCCCTCTGTTTTTTCGATGCTCACTCCCTTTTCAAGCCAGTAATTACATTCTATTGGTAAAATCCTAAACAATCACCACCTTACATGTAAGCCTCGATTGTTTCAACAATGACATTCTAACATTAAGAAATTATTAAGTGTTTCATAAGCGTTGCCAATGTACTAGTAATAATTAACAAATGTAATATGGTAACACATTGTGACTCACATCGAGGTAAATTTTATTATTTTTTCTTGTTCTCCTCCTCCCCCTCCCCCTCCTCCTCCTCCTCCTCCTCCTCCTCTTCTTCTTCTTTCTTTCTTTCTTTCTTTCTTTCTTTCTTTCTTTCTTTCTTTCCTCCTCCTCCTCCTCCTCCTCCTCCTCTTCTTCTTCTTCTTCTTCTTCTTCTTCTTCTTCTTCTTCTTCTTCTTCTTCTTCTTCTTCTTCTTCTTCTTCTTCTTCTTCTTCTTCTTCTACTTCTTCTTCTTGCTCTTGTTCTTCATCTATCCTTTTATCCGCAGGCACAATCTTTATGGGCTCAACGCCCAAACTATCGGTTAGTGAGTTAGGGGCTTTAGATTATTTTGCAGTTCCGGTGGTGTCACTGCTCGATGAGAGCTTACTTGATAAGCCGAGAGGCTTAAGTTCATCTTGTGAATCGATTACATCAAACACACAATCAAACAAACAAATCTTCTTTTATTTCCTACTTACTCTTTACCGCGCTCCTGTCCTCTAATGTTTAGGGACCCAACACCGCTGACTTGAAATTCACGTCGCCTAAGTAAAGTTTGAAGCTGTGATCTACTCCTTCTTTGCCCTGCCCAATGGAGCTTGATAAAATTCCTAACGAGGGGAAAGGACAAGAAGACAAAGATGTCCATATGGACTGGTTCCGTCGCTCAAACAGTGAATAAACTCTCTTTTATCTTTTTCCTTAATCTGTTTACCAGTCGTAGACATTTTACCACCAGTATCTTCATTGTTCTCATTTTGTACTCTTTCTTTTGAAAGATTAGTTCTTTTTGAGGTTACAACAGTTTTGAAGCATTCTGTGAAACAATCAATAATTCAGTGCACAGTGTATTACTAAGAGTGCTCCCTATAAAGAAAAGGAAAGCAGGGATCAACAGCTCATCATGTTGAACAATGGCATGCGTTTGACACATAAGCGGGAGATTCGTCGAAAGATCTGTATTGCTTCCACACCAATAGCCTAAACATAGATCTAATATCAATATGAATTTCTTTTGCTCTATTCATTTAATACTTCAAACACAAACAACCTGCTTTTGTCTTATTAATTCAAGTCGCCTTTTCCGCATCGAACTGATTTTTTTAAAAACAAATTACGGCGGATAATGCTAAACAGCGCTAAAACCCCTGGAGGATTTTTGTCCCTTGCCGACTTTGATCATACCTGCAGGGTGAGATTTGGAACTCTTTGTTGTTTCCAGAGTGTGATCCCAACAAAGAACCGTGTTGCTTGCGGGTAAATATTATCTTTTTCTTGGGGACAGCTTTTCTTAAATTATGTAGAGTTACGATTTGTTAAAGAAAGAGCTACAAGCAAGAGATGTTTTTCTCTGAGATACGAAAGCTCCCATTATTTTCTTCTCCTCTTTTTCAATCATCAGCAGCGGTGTTATCATCACTACCTGTCTGGCTGGCTGTCTGTCATCGCTCTCTCTTTGTGTGGCTATATTTTTTGTCTTTCATCTCTCTCTCTCTCTCTCTCTCTCTCTCTCTCTCTCTCTCTCTCTCTCTCTCTCTCTCTCTCTCTCTGTCTCTCTCTGTCTCTCTCTCTCTCTCTCTCTATCTATCTATCTATCTATCTATTTATTTATCTATCTATCTGGTAAAGTTTTTTGTTTTCCTTTTTTTCTCTCTAGGTCTTTTCTTCTTTCATCAAGCATTTAAGTCTCAGTCTCAGTGCTTTTGCCTCCTTTTAGCTCATTCATTTTTTACTTCACCATCTCAATGTTAGATTTATCATAAACGTACAACTTCATATTTCCCGAGCTCTTTTTAACAGCCTTATGCGTTTCCTCTTATGTTAGGAACTTTCCTTGACAACTGCAGTCACTTGATTGTAAACCAAATGGACTCTGGCTCGAGTTGGAAAACTATGCGTGCGTCATGTCGAAGACATAATTGCATATCACGCATCCTCTTAAAACCGGTCTCAATATTCAAAGTGAGTTTCATTTTTTAATATTCGCTCAAGCCGGTCTTTGCTTCTTTCTAGACTTTATCCTGCAACTTGTTTTCCCAAACATATTTCAACTTTATATCTCGTTTTGTCATTGCTAATGCACGTATAGAAATACTGAGTGCGAGCTTGAGATGTCTGGGATGAACTATACCTTATAATTATTTCTCTTTATTCCATATATTCTTTTGAGAATATCATGAGTTCAAAAGTGTCAGGTTTTGCGAAGAAATTTCCAAACTATGAATTAACTCTTGGACAACAAACTCAAACTTTCCAGTAAAAGAAAACGCAAAGTAGCTACACCCTAGAATAGCTCGCAATATCGTATTTGCAGGGTGCGAATTCTCTGTGTTCTTTATTGCCATTGAGCTATGTACGATGTTCCCTTTTTATCTTCTTTCTGTGTATGACTGTATTCCCATAAAAATCGAATTTCACCTAAAGTATCTATTTTTAGGTGTCATGTGTGTTTTTTTCCCGCCTTTCCGCTATATTGTATCGGCTATCTATCTTTATGACAATAGATCAAACTTTCAGTTATAAAAAGAACACTTTCTTAATTTAAGAGAGTGTAAAATTTGTTGTCAAAAGGTTAAGAATTTAAGTATAAAAAAGACCTAGGCAATATACAGTCTTAAGATAATGTGCATCATAATAATTTGTCCAAACAAACATGGCATTCAATCAATTTGAGTAGTATCGGCTCTGCATTTTTGTGAATAGCTTGCAGTTTGGTCTTTGTCATTGTATTCTCGAAAGAATGGCTACGATATTAACTTATTAGACACAAAGGATGGCAGGTCAGAAATAAAATCGGATCTGTACTCTCATCCTCATGACAAGTACTCGCCATCATTCTCTAAGTTCGTGAGTCGATACTCGCCATCATTCTCTAAGTTTGTGAGTCGATCATCTTACGATTCTCCGCCCACCAAAGTGTGCTCGCGTTGTATTTCATGCCAGGCACGGCAAAGCACAGCACCATACGTTACTCCCCGATTGACTCAATCATACAGCCTCTGTAAGTTCTACAAAACGGAAAGCATTGTTTGCCAAATATCGTTTTTGCATTGCTGAAAGATGACCATCATATTGGCCCTAGAGACAATCGTAAAACCAAGAAAGGTTGGAAATGCAAGAGTTTGTTTTCTTCAGTTGAAATTTAATCTGATTTGTATTTAAAAAAAAAAAGGAACAACAAGAAAACAAAAAAGAACTTCCTAGTAAAAAGAACTTAGTGGTTTTCAGAAGGCAAAAAACATTTAAGGGTTATATTCAGTACATTTTGTTTCCAGTTTTATCCTAATATATCCAAGATACTGTTCTTATATATATGAATATATGGTTTTAACAATCTTAGCCGTTTCCTCAGCATACACATATTTCGTTCTATCTCTGGATTAATAGGTTCGTAAAGCAGCCGTTGGAACAGACCTTGTGGTTTCTCCTCCATCTCATCTTCCTCTTCCTCCTCCCCCTCCTCCTCCTTCTTTCGGCTTCTTCTTCTTCTTCTTCTTCTTCTTCTTCTTCTTCTTCTTCTTCTTCTTCTTCTTCTTCTTCTTCTTCTTCTTCTTCTTCTTCTTCTTCTTCCTCCTCCTCCTCCTCCTCCTCGTCCTCCTCCTCGTCCTCTTCTTCTTCTTCTTCTTCTTCTTCTTCTTCTTCTTCTTCTTCTTCTTCTTCTTCTTCTTCTTCTTCTTCTTCTTCTTCTTCTTCTTCTTCTTCTTTTTCTTTTTCCGCTTTCTCCTCGTCCTCGTCCTCCTCCTCCTCCTCGTCTTCTTCTTCTTCTTCTTCTTCTTCTTCTTCTTCTTCTTCTTCTTCTTCTTCTTCTTCTTCTTCTTCTTCTTCTTCTTCTTCTTCTTCTTCTTCTTCTTCTTCTTCTTCTTCTTCTTCCTCCTCCTCCTCCTCCTCGTCCTCCTCCTCGTCCTCTTCTTCTTCTTCTTCTTCTTCTTCTTCTTCTTCTTCTTCTTCTTCTTCTTCTTCTTCTTCTTCTTCTTCTTCTTCCTCCTCCTCCTCCTCGTCCTCGTCCTCCTCCTCCTCCTCTTCTTCTTCTTCTTCTTCTTCTTCTTCTTCTTCTTCTTCTTCTTCTTCTTCTTCTTCTTCTTCTTCTTCTTCTTCTTCTTCTTCTTCTTCTTCTTCTTCTTCTTCTTCTTCTTCTTCTTCTTCCTCCTCCTCCTCCTCCTCCTCGTCCTCCTCCTCCTCCTCCTCCTCCTCCTCTTCTTCTTCTTCTTCTTCTTCTTCTTCTTCTTCTTCTTCTTCTTCTTCTTCTTCTTCTTCTTCTTCTTCTTCTTCTTCATAATGTAACTCTTATAAAACATTATTATTATTATTATTATTATTATTATTATTATTATTATTATTATTATTATTATTATTATTATTATTATTATTATTATTATTATTATTATTATTATTATTGTTATTATTGTTGTTGTTGTTGTTGTTGTTGTTGTTGTTGTTGTGATTCGTTCCTCCAGTCAGTTAAGCCTAAGACATTTAGACTTGAGGTCTGTAAGATGCTGATTGTATCGATCGAATTCTCTGTGGACTATGTATATTTTCTGAGCTAAGAGAAATGGTGAATATTTGTTCTGCCCTCCGCAAAGACAAATTTTTGTGACATCTTATAATAATAGTTTCAGACAGTTGAACCCTGAGTGAAGCCTAAATTATCGTTTACTCTTTCCGAGGTAGTAGGTGGATTGGATCATTGCCGTTATAATCTGTTTTGTTGCTAATCTACCTCTACTTTGAGTCTTGAAATATAAGGAATACCATTTTATTATGTTGAGGAGTGTGTAAAATGACATACACTGCATAAAACAACGAGTGGAACATAATTATGATGTCGAAAGACTTCCGTTACTGATAATGAAAAAAACACACACAAGCACACACACTAAACAAAAACCAGCACGCTCACATAAAACAAAAATTGATGTTAAGACTTGTACGATTCATGTACAACATGAATCGTACAAGTCTTAACATCTATTTTATGTTTTTCACGTCTTTTGTAAAAGACCTTAATACTATCGTTTAACCTTAACGAGATTTTTAATTGATTTTAAGAGTAAAATGTTTCACTCACGATTCATAATGATAAAACTCCAGCCATTATGTCTAGTTCAGCGAGGAATGCCGTTTAACGTTGAGTCCAATTTTTGTTAAAGAAAAAAGAAAGAGACACTAACGAGATCTCCTCTGTGGAAGAGGATGGTAGAAAGGATATGAGATGGAGAGAGAGAGAGAGAGAGAGAGAGAGAGAGAGAGAGAGAGAGAGAGAGAGAAAAGGAAGAAGGAGAAGCAAAAGCTGTGGTATCTTTTGCATAATATATGACCATTGACAAGTTGTTGCTCTCGGGTGAAAAATACGCGTTCATAGAGACAATACAGAGTGTGCGTGTACAAAACCAGCGCATTGTGAATTAAGAGTATAATAATGTGCATAGCCAAAACCGTGAAGAAAATCATGACCGTATCGCGAACATCAGCTGCAGGATAAGTCCACCACACTAAATAATTATATTTTGGAAAAAATACAAACCGTATTCATACACTCTGCATCGAGTCAAAGATGGCAAAAATGGTAAAGAAATTCTTACATAAAGAAAGTTCAAGTTATCATACTGTCTTCCTTGTAAAATTGGTATGTGTAAACGGGTTAAGATAATTATATCTTTAATCTAAGACTGAAATCATTTTTAAGGAAAAGACAGTGCCTATACTCTATTTTCTCATAAAAAGAAAATAGAGAATATGTTTGAGGAAACATTTCACAAATATATTCAGAGAAAAGCATGTATTGTTAAACTTTATTAAGTACAATTGATACAATGTCATCTCGTATCCTAATAGATTGAAAGGAAACGGATGCTTTTTTTTTTAATTAACATCAGTTTTATTATACAATTACAGCAGTACAAGTAAACTGAGAGAGAGAGAGAGAGAGAGAGAGAGAGAGAGAGAGAGAGAGAGAGAGAGAGAGAGAGAGAGAGAGACAGACAGACAGACAGACAGACAGACAGACAGACAGACAGACAGACAGATAAAACAAAGAGAAAAAGAATAAAAAGCACAATTGTGATGGATATAGAAATGATGGTTTTTAAATGAAAACATGAAATTGAAAATCTAGTTTCATCATCTAACAGTTAAGTCATGTTTCCTATGCACGCAACTGAATGAAATGCAACTGGTGTAATGAATGGATCTGAATTCAAAATGAATATGAATTTTAAAGTGATTAATAAAAGAAATTAAAATCTTGCTAGGAGTTCCAAAATGAAACATGCCACTCCGATAATCAGTTATCGAGAGAACTGATCTTCCGAAAAGGGAAAATGCGAGGCAGATAAAGCCTTAGCAAAACAATCTTCCGCAAGCTGTAAATTGTTCTGTGAAACTGATTTTTAATCACCAGCCTGGTAAGCTGGATCTTACGATAGTTTCATGCGTTGTCTTCGCGCCTCGTAATCTTTTTTCACACTTTACCACCCCGAACTGCGAAGTGGCTGTCACATTCCAGCAGAAAAAAATGCTAACACCATCTTTATAATGTCATCCCTGTCGTCATTATCTTTCTCCATCAAAATGATATTTGGTACAGCTTAGCTCTTCTCATCCTGTCCCTCCTTTTGCTGCCCGATAGACAGCGAAGGGAGGGATGATATGGGAGCATTTCTCACCATGTCAGAAAGCGACAGCTTGAGTAATCTTTTGGATAATATCTGAAATCTCTCCCACAAATAACGGCGCGTGCCGTCCTTTTGCCAATGGATGCTCTGATGACCTGGCACTGATAGCTGCTTAAGAGTCTCCTCACCTCAGACAGAAGTAGGATTTTTGTGGTCTTAGCGTGTCTCTTCTCTTTCAAAATTATCCCTGGTTTTCCCTTTCATTTTTGCATGGCCTTTTCAAATCTCTCTCTCTCTCTCTCTCTCTCTCTCTCTCTCTCTCTCTCTCTCTCTCTCTCTCTCTCTCTCTCTCTCTCTCTCTCTCTCATTCTCCGAGTCAAAAGAAAGAAAAACCACAGAGACAAGGAAAATATTTCAGAGATAGAAAAAAGGTAGATACCGTAAATATCATAATATTAAAATTAATAATAGAAAAAATAGCGAATATTTGCTGCATTGTGGAGTGCATAGTCGGATTTTAAAAGGCTCCAAATGACCATGATGACAAAAAACTAGATAGGCCTAATGCCTTATTTCATAGTAGTGACTGAATGGAATTAAGAAGACAATCACTGATTAGTGTTAGATTGTTTTTGAAGTTCCAATAAAAAAAAAATCCTCCGAACTCCTCTGTCCGATAAAAATTTGTACAATAAACTGCATGTACTGAAGAAATTTCCTTGTGCCCCTTGGACAAAATTCTGAACTTTACAATACAAACATCAGGTACATTCGAAAGGCGTATCAACTTAATCCATGTTGCAGGATCCATAGAGAGATAATTAAAAAAACAAAATAGAGGGATGAAGATAACAAACCCGCCTCATTGAAATCACTTATTCATAGCAGCGTGCTTGAAATTGAAATGCCTGAAAAATCGGGAGATATAGTTTCTTGCAGGTCACCAAAGACGTGGCGCCTTCTAAATTCTGAAATTTTCAGCCCTAATAGTATAAATCATAACAGTTTCTACACCGTATGCTTCTGTAACTGTCTTGCTGGTCACAGTCAATTTCAGTCTTATTGTTCTGGTGAATTCGCTGATAGCTGCATAGTATTGACGACTCACAGCACCTTGGGCGTATTATAGATACACTTCATCTTTCTCTTCATTTTCCTTTCTGTCCGATTTATCCCAATTTATGTTTTAAAACTTATCTTATGCTGTAAATAATCAATGAGTAATTTGATAAGAAAAATAGCTTTGGAATTCTTTTCTATTTTCCAGGTGGTTTGCTGACTGCATCGAAGGCCGACAAGCTCACCAAGGATTACTGGCATGTGAAGCATTCTCCAGCTGCCCACCAGCAGCAACGTTGATCTTAGCGTTTGGGAAGGCTAAGGTCCCGAGACACTGGCCTTCAAGAGCAACTGTGCTAGCTGGGCGGTGCCATCTATGGAGCAGGGTGCAATCCCTGGAGTTGCAGGCCACGCTTTTGGCACCTCCCACAATGCCTCAAGCACCACCCACACAGCTGTACCTGCCATTGTGGCATGTGCAGGAGTTGATGCTTCTACGCAGGGAGGAGTCGAGAGGTGTGGCCTCCAAGGGGCGGAACTTCTTGATGACAGTGTAGTGGATAGGCGTGGCTCAGGACTCAGCGACGCCTCTGATGGGGAGAATATTGCGGACCGGCTCTCCACTTTCACAATACGCAAACAGACCTCCTACAGGTAAGACAATATCTTAGGAACGAGTATCCAACCTGCATTCAGTTTCGACGCACTCAGGACTTGTAGTCTTTGAGACAAAAATCTAATTTGAACTCATCCGTTCAGGATTATGTCAACCATAGTTTCCAATCAGTATTCTGTCATATTTAGATTTATATACACAATGGAAGCGTATAACGTTTTCATGAACTGATAAACTGCCCACTATCATTTCCAGGTTATGCGATTTGCTTCTATACAGTAGTCTTTAATTAACTGTCATCTACCAAACATATCGCTAACTTTTCGTCCCAGCTAGCAGTCTGCTTTTGCTTCTAAAAATAATTCAAAAATATTAACAGGTTGACCGCTCTTCAGGTTGCACATCGCAAATTAATAATTGGAATTTTTTTTTGACTGATAAACAAATCCCTACCGCAAATGCTGCGATCTGAGCTCACCACTTGAAATCCTAAAGATTTCATGGTGAGTTTTTAAGCTTTAATTTCACAAATCTATTAACAAAAAATTAAGCGGTTTTTTAGTCGCTTGTACCTTTTTGTCACAGGGTACTTGAAGAAGGGATCAAAGACACACATACACACACACATACCAAAAAAGAAAAGCCTCATAGCACGGGACAATCTTTACGATTGCTCAGTAGTTTAAAAAGGGTTTGTTTGCGCCATGAGCGGAGGGAGAGAGGCCTCTCTCAGGTCTCAGTCTGAGGCAAATAAGAAATGATTATTTTTGTGTATAAACCTCGTGACTGAAAAGTGAATGTCTCGATCGCCGGTCATCAGAATGCATCTCTCTCTCTCTCTCTCTCTCTCTCTCTCTCTCTCTCTCTCTCTCTCTCTCTCTCTCTCTCTCTCTCTCTCTCTCTCTCTCTCTCTCTCTCTCTCTCTCTCTCTCTCTCCCTCTCTCTCTTTTCCCCTCCAGTAAGCTCCATAGTGTCTTTCAATCGGCATCGGGGTTTTCTCTGTAGTAAGCTTCAAAATTCTGTCCTTTGAAACTTAATGCCCGTAACACCGCCATTTCGTTAATGGATGTTTTTACAGGCTTGCTTAGTTTTACGTTCCTAAGTTTCCCAGAGATTTTCAAACGCTAACGACAACTGTCCGTCAAGCCAAGGATAGGGTTTGCTGGATGGAATATGACCCTGCCGTCAGATAGCTCAGAAGAAGATCAAACCCAAGACCTCCTTAGTATCAGTCCATTAGTCTACCGACTGCGTCATCTGATGCGCCTTGCGTGAACCTTCGAAGGCGCCCTTGGTATTTTGATCGATAGCTGGACAATAATGAGTTGGCTTACATTATAAAGTCTGTCGGAGCTCTTTAATTCTAACGGATATCTAGGGTAACATAAGGGACGTTATTGAAACCGCTACAAGGTAACGAATAGAAAAAATATGTTTAAGTAGCTTTGGAACAAAATAATATAAAACCCAATACCCAAATGTGCGTGCTGACGACTAACTCGCAGAATGAAACCATCCGCCTAATTAAGCTTTAAACATCACATGATCGTGGGTGCAGGGCACCAGGGTGGCAATCACATGATAGAAAGAGAGGGAGAGAGAGGACGAGAGATAGACTAAACGAAGACAAACTGAGTGAATAAGAGACAAAATAAGAGTGTACAGAAAGAAAGAGCCAGGCACAGAGAAATAGACAGATAGAGGGAGAGAGGAAAAGAAAGGAAGATACAAATAGACAAGAGTATGCCAAAAGACGTGCAGACTGGGAGAGAGAGAGACAGAAACAGAAAGAGAGGAAAAGGACTGAGATGCAGATAGGCAGTAACATATTGAAAGATATACAGATTGGGGGTTGGAGAGAGAGAGAGAGGAGAGAGAGAGAGAGAGAGAGAGAGAGAGAGAGAGAGAGAGAGAGAGAGAGAGAGAGAGAGAGAGAGAGAGAGTATTTTTGCGCTGTTGTCTTGATCGATGCCAATCGGCTATTATTATTATTTGGCCGTATTAGACTTTGTGAGAGACTTAGTGGACGTTAACCTCCATAATAGTCTCTAGCTGCACGCCTATTTCTGATGGGGACGACTAAGTTTATAGCTACTAATGGAGAAGGAAATAGCAAGGGAATGAAAAATGTCCTTTTTGTCTTTGTATTTTTTAAATGTTTAGAAGGAAGAAGCTTTGAGTGGGATTCTATGATACAAATGCAGATTTTATTGGAAAGCATCCTTAAATGAGCATGCATGTATGAGCCGATGGTATCAGAATTATATACATAAAAGAGCAAAAGGACTAAGAAGAAAAATAAATGGAGAGAGAGAGAGAGAGAGAGAGAGAGAGAGAGAGAGAGAGAGAGAGAGAGAGAGAGCTAGCGCACAAGATTATTGAATATCTAAAAGAGATTGATTATAATATGATTTTGTAGGAAAAAAAATTAATATCGAGGTCCCTCGACGGAGTTAATACCCTTGAAATTACGTGCAAATAACTTACTGCTTGTTTATTCTATGGGAGGTAATATATGAAGGATTAATGAGAGAGAGAGAGAGAGAGAGAGAGAGAGAGAGAGAGAGAGAGAGAGAGAGAGAGAGAGAGAGAGAGAGAGGAGGGGGGGGGGGAGGTTAAAGAGCGACGATACATATTAGGGTCGCATTATTACTTTCACAAATTTATTACAAAGCTAGTGTTACGGCTTTCTCCGTCAGCCTCTTTTTTTCCTTTACCACTGTCTGATAGCATTTGATTGAAAAGGGAAAAAAGACCAAAAAAAAAAAAAAAAAACGGGTCTTCATATGTTTTCCCTCTCAAAATCTTTTCTTGATTTATATTCTCCCGGCAATCTTGAGATAATTATCGATATGCTTAACCAATATCGATTATTGAATGGCGTTTCAGGTTCGCTGTGCCATTACACTCTCGTGTTTCCTGGTGGCGGTGACACACCCGCTCGTTTGTCGGAAATTATTGGAAGCCACAAGGACAGCCCAATAATTATTCTTTCGCCTATACTGGCTTGATACTTCTAGCAATTGGATTGGAAGCCTACTGTCTCAGCTTTTCTATTGCTTTTGGTTGTTTTTTCAATTCCATAGCACTGCAAACACAACATTTTAAGTCTTTCATCGCGTATTTCTTAAAGATAGTATAGGCATTTGAAACTGCACTAATTATTCAAAAAAAAAAAAAAAAAAAATCGCGCAAGGCTTAAGCAAACCGTTTTTATATTGGAGTACTTAATCCTGTAATATTACCCGTTCGTAATTTAGAAAAGTAAAAAGATTAAAAATATTTTGTAAACCCCTCCCGCCTCTTTTTTTTTTTTTATTTTTTTTTTTGTAACTGACTGGATTTTTTAAATGCCAAAATTCTCAACGGGCATTTAAGGCTTTGACACGCCCTTTCCACCTTCTAACATCGTTCAGAGCATTTATAAGGATTGAGCCGTTTCACAGGCTCCAGGCTAAGACATACTGGTGATATTTCCTCTGTAGTTAGCTGCACAATAGAAACATACGTTCGTAGATATCCGAGCACGGCACCTTGGACCGTTAGGGTCCAGTTCCGGACGTTTTGTCCCAAGGGGGTCCTCTAATGACTTGACCACGACTTTCCCGCTAGGAGGACTGATAAGACCGTGCCCAGTGCACGTCCGACCCCATGGTGTCCGTTCACCTCTGATTATCACGAGCCACAACAGACTCGAGATGCCCCACTTTTCAATGAAATATTTTGTAAAAGCTGAGAACTTATTTCTCACAGATGTCAGTTTAAAAGAAAAAAAAAAATCAACAAGCGAAAAAAAATGTCGAATATATTTGTATCTTCTTCTCCTACTGTCATCCTCTTAGCTGACGTGCGAAAAAGTAAGAATTATGGGAAATAAAAGTTTTAATAAAGACATCTTTGAAAACAGAAAGCAGATCATTTGTTTTATCGTTCATAAATTCCCTCTCTAATGTAAAAGGGAGAGCAGAAAGGAGAAGACGAAATGAAACAAGATGCGGAAGAGGAAAGGAAACGTTGACATTCATGATAAGCGCGCATCTTTATGTGTGTGCGTGATTTATTTTCAACATTTGTTTTTCTTAGTCGTCCCGTCGACATACGTACAAATATACACACACACACACACACAAACACACTCATTGACTCAACTATTATTGATAATTCTAAGGAGTTAAGTTTCGCTTATTTTAATTTGAATAATTATGTCTTGAAATGAATAAGTGAAAAACGTTATTTAAAATCATAATAATGCCCTTTGAAATGCATCATTATACCAGACCCGAACATGGATCGGACCTTCACAATAAAATCGTTGCAGGTTTGAAAATGCACACACACACACACACATATATATATATATATATATATATATATATATATATGTACAGATATATACAGATATATATATATATATATATATATATATATATATATATATATATATATATATATATATATGTAAAATATTACCTCTGACTCCCAATTCAAAATTTGAAATTATGAATGTAATGGGTTTCAGCTATCTTCAAGGCTGATAAAAAACTTAAAATTAATTTTCCTACGATTGTGAGCTAATGTTTTTAAAATAGTTTATGGTGCATTGTAAAGTTTTTGCTCAGCTATCAATAACGGTTCTAGCCTTTATGTTGCTAAGGGAACGAAAACCAAGACAGTGGTGGAGAACTTGACGAACAAAGAGAGAGAGAGAGAGAGAGAGAGAGAGAGAGAGAGAGAGAGAGAGAGAGAGAGAGAGAGAGAGAGAGAGAGAGAGAGAGAGAGAGATTGAGATTGAGATTGGCAGGTTAAACGACGGGCATGTACACGTTTGAATATATTTGAAATACCGAGTTTAAATTTGGCTCTTTGTAGTTTCTAACGCTATGCTTTCTTGAAGACAAACACCTAGATGGAAGTTTTATGTACCAGGTGCAGATGTTGATAAACGTGTATTATCACTGTAACAAAAACTATGTGTGGCATCAGAGGCTTTCGAATTTCCTGAACGCTTCTAAATACTAAAATTATGTGTCAGTTCAAGAAACATGTCCAGGTGTGAATGAATGTGTGACTTGTTGCTTTGTGCCATAGAGAGCGGGGGACTTGAATAGAGGGAAAAGGAAAAAGAGAGGGGGAGAGATGGACGCATCAAAACTGTATGTATCAGTAAACAGAAGCTCGCGGGCATGTACACCGGCCATCATGCTGTTTATAAAGTCAACCAATATGTAAGTGTTTATCCCAGACAAGAAAGCCGAAACCCATGCTCACATTGCTTAAGGTATGTGATCAAAATATTACGTGAAAACAGTGAGCAGGGAGGGTCAGGGCTGTAGCAGACCACCGCTCTGTCAACATGTGTCTTGGAATGATATTATGTTTCTTAATCTTTATATGGGGTGGCGGTGCTTTTATTTTTTTCAACATACCTCAATGTATAATAATTATGTCCCCATTATTAAAAGAGCGAAGATTCACAGTTTTTGCAATAATAAATTGTGCTACGTTTGTAAATAACATTTACGTGAGAAGATAATTATTTCAATCCTTTATAATTAGGATAATCTATGTTTTACTGTTTCGAACAAGGTATCTCTAACAGATAAATGTTTCACAAATTTCAGCCTGCCACCATTATGGCAGAGGAATTTTTCAAGTTTTAGAATATATTCTGTTGAACAGTGGTAATAATTCACCTTGATTGTAACGCGTGAGAGCGATTTTAACTTGCACCACATAAAGGAATCATTTTCATTACTGTAATTTTTTTTGGACTTGGTCTCCTTTCCAAACTTGGTAGGTATTAAAAATCTCTTGCAGCTATGACTGTATGAGATGAGATGACGTGGGTTATGGCTGTGATAGACCATGGATACTGAAACTGGTATTTGATAAACCCAGTTATTGAATATCGAAGGAGACAGATGTGGATAAATGTTAAGGATTGCGTTGATGAGGAACTTCTACCAGAATATGACCACAAGCTCCTGTTTCCCCCGTTGTTTCAAATTTTGTCGATTAGATGCATAGCTGGTTATGAGATTTCAAAAACTTTGAAGTTTGTCAGAAGTTTCAACTGTAACTTTGTTGTAAAATATCTTATTTTGCATTAAAGTACATTAACTTGAATTTGCGCACCTCTGGGCATCGATATTGTTGATGCCTCCGGATGGTGTATGTACCTCAGTGCGGGCGTTATTACTGGATGTAACTAAAATGATAAAATAATGTCATAGTCTATGTAGGCTTTTCGAAACTTTTTAAAACGGGACAACGATTGGGTTCTTTTTTTTTTCTTACTCTCACCAATTGCAAACTCAAGTTAAGGAAGTAATCACATATCATCTGTTTGTGAGAGAACATTTTATTACTATTGTATTCACTTGGTACTTTAAAAAGTTAACGGTCTCATCTTCAAAGAACTTTAAAAAAAAAAAAAAAACTAAAAAAAAAAAAAGACAGCCTTTGGATTCTCGCTTCTGTAAGAAGATCAGGCCTATGCTTTATCAGGTCTAATAACACAATTACTTTCGGCAGTTAATTGACCCCCATAAGATTGAGGGGGGAAAAGCGAAAGCGGTGGAGATAGTGTTGTTTTTGTGGCATTGTTCGGTTACCACGCACGAAGTTCTGTTTTTCAGGCTGTTGTGTAACAACGGCACCCATGGCTGTTCATGTGTTGAGTTGGACGTACTATTTTGTATGGATCAAAAGTCAAGATCAGTGAAAAGGTTTCTGAAGGTCCCCAACGCTGTTATTTTAGTCTCTTTGTCTTTATAGAGTTATACCCTAATAATGGTTTGAAAACTCGAATAGGTTTATAGAGATTGTCAGATAGGCAGTGTGAGTTCTTGACTTAGTCAATTTCAATCGTCACACTACTTGTGAAATCGATAGTCGAGCAGAAATTAAATGGGTTCTCCTGCTCAGGTGGTTTCATGAGAAGATTTTCTATTGTTTACACCAAGACACGAAAATCGCTTTTCTCGTGTTTGCTTTTCATTTAGAGGCTAGAATCTATAAGTGCTGCAAGGAGGCCGGGAAGATAGTGTATTGACCTGAACGAGAATTTCGTTTGGATTCACGGTGTCTTGTAAAGCGGTTCAGCCATTGAGGGCATTAGCTCAATAATGCGAGACAAAGTCCGAGCACCTCTTCTTACTGTCTACATGATCTTGAGAGGATGGCCCGCTCGCGATGGCTTGTTTGATGTTGCCACTCTAAACTTCTTTTATACTTCGTCCCTCACTTGCGTTCGATCGCGGTTTTTTTTTTTACTTTCATCTCTCTCTCTCTCTCTCTCTCTCTCTCTCTCTCTCTCTCTCTCTCTCTCTCTCTCTCTCTCTCTCTCTCTCTCTCTCTCTCTCTCTCTTTCTGTTTCTCTCTTTGACTCGCTCTCTCTCTGTCTCTCACTCTTTCTCTCTTACTTTTTTGTCATAATCCACCCTTTATCTGCGGTCACTCATTTTACAGCCATTCTCTTTATTTTCAATTAATCTTTCTATTTATCGATCTATTTATCTATCTTGTCCAACTATATCACTCTTTATTATTTTTTTTAAGCACCCCCTCCTTCCTCTCTTTTTTTTTTACTCCTCAATATCATCTACTTTATTGTTCTGAAATGATGTGGGTGTTTTTTATTCCATATTTTCCAATATCACCCTCTCCTACCAGTTTCACTTTTTCCTGCTCAGCTTTATATCCTCTTAGCTACAAACTTCTCCCATTATGTTTTAATTTACTGTCGTCCTCCCTCTTTTATCACTTAATGCTGCTTTTTTTTTTTTTTTTTTTTTTTTTTTTTAAATTTTCTATTCTTCTAGACCAGTAAATTTCTGTTTCCCTTTGATAAAATCGCTGTCTCTACTCTTTTCGCCCCTCTTTCCACTCGTGGCCTCTTTCTTTCTCTCCTTCTCCTTTCCATCATTATATTATCCATACAGTCCCAGAAATCAGTATACAAATGTATAGTTTAGGCCTACTTTCTAGTTGGGCGGGGTGTTCTTACGATATCGACTTCCTATTAAACCTCTCTTTGTTGCCGCTTCTTGCACTTTCTAATTCTCGCCGCTTCCTGCCCCTCCCCCGCCTCTCTCTCTCTCTCTCTCTCTCTCTCTCTCTCTCTCTCTCTCTCTCTCTCTCTCTCTCTCTCTCTCTCTCTCTCTCTCTCTCTCTCTCTCTCTCTCTCTCACTGTGCAATCTGCTTCCTTTTAACTGACAAATCTTTTTCCGCCTTCTTTCTCTATTCTCAGTTCTTTCTATCCACACTCTTTCTCTCTTTCCCAGAACTTTCTCTCTCTCTCTCTCTCTCTCTCTCTCTCTTTCTTCCTCTCTCTCTCTCAAATCTGTTTCTTTTTATTGACTTATCTTTTTCCGCCTTCTTTCTCTGTTTTCATTTCTCTCTCTCTCTCTCTCTCTCTCTCTCTCTCTCTCTCTCTCTCTCTCTCTCTCTCTCTCTCTCTCACTGTGCAATCTGCTTCCTTTTAACTGACAAATCTTTTTCCGCCTTCTTTCTCTATTCTCAGTTCTTTCTATCCACACTCTTTCTCTCTTTCCCAGAACTCTCTCTCTCTCTCTCTCTCTCTCTCTCTCTCTCTCTCTCTCTCTCTCTCTCTCTTTCTTCCTCTCTCTCTCAAATCTGTTTCTTTTTTATTGACTTATCTTTTTTCCGCCTTCTTTCTCTGTTTTCATTTCTCTCTCTCTCTCTCTCTCTCTCTCTCTCTCTCTCTCTCTCTCTCTCTCTCTCTCTCTCTCTCTCTCTCACTGTGCAATCTGCTTCCTTTTAACTGACAAATCTTTTTCCGCCTTCTTTTTCTATTCTCAGTTCTTTCTATCCACACTCTTTCTCTCTTTCCCAGAACTTTCTCTCTCTCTCTCTCTCTCTCTTCCTCTCTCTCTCAAATCTGTTTCTTTTTATTAACTTATCTTTTTCCGCCTTCTTTCTCTGTTTTCATCTCTCTCTCTCTCTCTCTCTCTCTCTCTCTCTCTCTCTCTCTCTCTCTCTCTCTCTCTCTCTCTCTCTCTCTCTCTCTCTCTTTCTCTTTGTGCCTTTGCCTCCACCTTCATCTTTTAAACCACCTATCTAATTCCCACCTCACCCCTCCTCGCTTGACAATTTTTTCTCTTCCACAGTGGTTCCTTTCTCCAGGTTTCTCTCCACAGCTTCTCTCTCGACCTTCTCTCAGTGTGTAATTATCAGATATCCATTAATGAATAGACAAATAGATATATATATATATATAATTATATATATATATATATATATATATATAATATGCACATATATATATATATATATATATATATATATATATATATATATATATATATATATCAGTAGAAAGGCAAGGTGAGAGGATGGTAGAGAGAAATAAAAGTGGTGGAACAAAAATTAGCTGCAGATCTATATGGTTGCCTAGTAGATAAGAGTCTAGAGGATCAATGCGCATATAATCGAAGTTAGATGTGCATCGCCATGTTACGCTTCAGAATCTGCCTTCTTGATACCTCGCTGCACTGTGAGCACATTCACATTCAAGCAGATGAGAAGGAAAACCATGTTCGAAAATGTGCCAAAGTGTAAAATTTGCACTGAATTGCGACAGCGCCCCAAGGAATGAGAAGGCTGAACCACTCCTCCTCTGAAAATCATGAAATGCCAAGTCCATTAACCTCCCTCTTATTGACTCGACGCACTGGTTCAGTTGTCTCTTGAGTTTGGTTTTTTTCCTCAGTCTTGCTTTTCACTTTCTTTGAGGTGATCTGTCCTCGTAGTTGTCCCATTCCTTCCCCACTGTTTAATTCCGTAATTTATCATTCTACCCGCGGTGTCCCTGCCATATCTCTGTGCCATCTGATCGCTTTTGCTTGAATTTGTTTTCCCTTTTGTTGCTCTCTCTCATTCCCTGTTTTTGTGTAGCTGTTTATTTCTTTCTTTCTAATGGCTATGCCTCAGCTGTAATAGATAATATTCAACATGGGTGAATATGATGGCTTTTACCCCAAAACACCGCGGTAATAGTGGCTTACAGAGTTATTGAATTCTACAGATAAACACCCCGTGTTGTAACCCATTATCCCCACTTGACAACGTAGGAAAGCGACGCAGTAGAACAATTCAATGTATCGACGTTTCTATGGCAACGAAGGAACGGCCACTATGGAACGTATACGTTCGAAAGTCCTTGTTTAAATGAGATCAGTATGGTTGGTTTTTTTTTTGTTTTTTTTTTTTTGGCTTTTTTATATCGATAATTTTTTAAAATTTGTCCAATCTACTTTACTTTCAATAATATGGTTTTCATTAGACGTCGTTACAAAAATAAATATATAGTGTCCATGAATAAAAGCAAACCATTTATGATGATGGCAAGTTTTTTTGTGAAATATGAAGTTAAATGGGAAAACACCAGCAACAAATCAGGGTGGATTTTGAAAGAAAAAAAATTGGAGAGACAAAAACAGTGGAGAGATGGCAGAGATGTATATTTGTCGTCCAATTTGTTTATTTATAAAAGATATGAAAGGTAATCAAGTATGATGGCAAGTCATTGGTCTTTCTGACTGAACAGGTAAATCTTTCACATTTTTATACTAATTGTAAATGTTCAGGAAGTTGGCCGAGAAGACATCATTTATGTTATATCATGTAGTAATACATCATTTATGTTATTGCATGTAGTATTACAGCATATATGTTATAATTACCATGTAGTAATACATGATTTATGTTATATCATGTAGTAATACATCATTTATGTTATATCATTTATGTCATTGCATGTAGAAAAACATTTATGTTATATCATGTAGTAGTATATCATTTATGTCATTGTATGTAGGAAAACATCATTTATGTTATATGATGTAGTAATGCATCATTTATGTCATTGCATGTAGAAAAAATCGTTTGTTTTATATCATGGAGTAATACAGGTATTCGGAAACGTGCTCTCTCAGTGCTATGTTTAGCAGATACCTGTCAGTTTTAGAACAGTTGCTCTCTTTCCATCATAGTTATCAACATATCTTAAGCAGTCATGGTGCCAGTTGCCATCACGACGCCTGGATTCTAAACCTTTTATAATCTATGCATACTCAACAGCAAATTTACCCCAAGGGTGTTTTAAAAGCATAAATATAGTCGGCCAGTTGTTTGGGGGAAACAGCTGGGTTACTTAAAAACTTAAAAAAGCGAGAAAAAAGGGACGTTCTGTTTAGTGTAAATGTATTACTAACTTAGGGGTAACATTATAATATACGGACAAAGACCGTTATTGCTCAGATGACTTCTGATAGAGGGGCCCGAAACAGTCCGGTGCGCCTAGGTGCTAGATGAAGGCAGTAGAAATCAGCAAGTTCTGCGGTTACCAGTTTATCACGCAAGAAAGCCAGACTGAAAATTCCGCACCAGGAAAAGGTGTAACACGGACGTCAAGTTGGCAACAGCAGGGGAAGTCACAGCAATCAGACAGTAGACTGGACCAAGTATGTACTAAGCTAGGCAATGTATCGCCAAAGATGGCCAATGGGTCGATACTTTAATAAGTGCTTGTTAAAAGAGCTAAATATAGAAGTCAAGTAAATGGCATATAATAAAATTACCCCCCCCCCCCCCCCTTTTTCCCCCTCTTCCCCTCCCCTCAAAAGTAGCACATGCGCAGTGGAAACCAAACTCAGTCGCAGCATTGCTTTAAAATATGCATCATAGTCAGAGGTGTCAGGCTAGACAACAAATGAGGCTCCACCATGAGCATTGATACGTTCTGATTTTGAAACCAGCAACTACGAGACGAACTCAGACAATTCAGTTTTGTCAGTGGAGATTTCCGAAAGAGGTCAGTTAGTGGTCTAGTTAAATCAGAAAAAATAGACATGAACAGGCGTTAATAGTTTAGTGAACGTGCTTTTCGTTCATCAAATTGGCAATTATACCTGGGTAATCAAAGGTCATGGCCTAGAATTATAAAATTGCTTGCCCAATCAACAGTCAGGTGGGATTTATGGTGAGACCTCAAGGCGGTGAAGAGACCTACGGAGTGCTGATTCCATGTCGAAGTGTGGAGATGGGTGTCGTCAACACTAGACAACTAATCTGGGTGGTGGCCAAGGATGAGACGCATGTGACGGCACAATAAAGTAAAGACGATGCCCAGCTATCTCTTTCCTTATAATTTCCTGATAGGAAAAGATTCAAAGAATACGGCTGAACCCTTATCTTTTCCTGACGTTTCATCTTAATGTTATGTTATTTTGGAGTAGTTTAGCCTGGCCGCACCAGAAAATTTACTTATTAGGGTCTGAATCTCTCTCACGTTATGGGAATTCAAAATTATCGATTTTTCTTAATAGCGACCTATCGGGGGAGGAGTGCTTGAGGCAGCGATAGTGGACCCAAGTTCGCCAGGATGGTCAGTTCTTCAGTAACACTAACAGCCGAGGCATGCTATACCCTTAGAAAAAAAAAACTGAGGAAATGTCATCATAAGCCATTACATAGACGCATCAGGGGGGAGCAAAAGCTCAAAACTTCCATCCAGTGTCAGTGACAGTTGGCATGAGAAGCTGAATATCTAAGCGAAAGTAGTCATTAGTAGAGGAGACTATCTTTCTAGGGTCACTGATCTTTAACGAGATGATTTCGTGGCGATATAATCTTTGGAAATGTATATAGAGCAAGTAGTGTCTATCATCCGGAGCGACATTATCAACAACATCGGTGTGCTTCTTGATGGCAGTAAAAGTATACTATGGATGTAAAATCAACTTATAGTTAGATTAAGTTAGCACCAAGGTAATTATAATTTCAAATGATATGCAAATTTCAGTGCATTTGAAGAGGGCCGTAATTTATCTTTCTACCCAGCTAAAGACAGCACTGTGCCTATGCGGCAAAAGCATTCTTTGTGGACTCAAGCAATGTCCGTAGACAGATTCAGGGGCAGAGCCCCGAGACTATTAGAACGGCTATCTGACCCCTTTGGGTGTTAGTTTGAGCGGGGAAATTCCCAATGTTATAAAAACTCGTCAAAGTATGCTTTCACTTTGTGGCCGATGCAACCACATCGAAAGATAAGATCATAAAGATTTGCCGTGCTATAGAAGTCATAATGCTGTTCCTACTAAGACTGAACTGTTCCTGGCAGTCTTCTGCAAGGCTGACCTCGGTATCGCGAATCATAAAGCGAAGACTCGAAGGGTCTGGAATGCGACAGGGAACAACTACGAGGTCTAGCAGAGACATTTCTCCCGGAGAATCGCGCCATACATCGTAAGGAAGCCAATTTTTGCATGGTTTATGTAGCATAGAGCTTATTCGAGCACGCGTCCAAAAAGGCATCTATAATTAAGGTTATCAGGTTAAGCATCGCTGCTAGGAAGTTTTCAACTAATCCTCCTCACATGATGAAATGAGTAACTGTTAGTGTCTCAAAAAATTTAAAAATTTAGACTTTCATGGGATGAAACCTTCGAATGCTCTGTCCATCAATTTTATTTGAGTAATATGCACTGTTAGAAAATCTCACTATTCTTTATGGTATTTCTAGCTCAACGGAATTCAAGCAACGAAGTGTTTACTTAGTCCTTTAATCTTAATAACTAGCACGATTTTAGGTGATATTACTTCACAGTTTGTCGTTATAACCATCCTGTAGTTTGAGGTCCATTACTATAATAAAATACTACCAGTTCTATGTAAGTAATTACGTTCATTAAAAGATTATAAAAACTAGAAGAGTAACCGCGCTTTATTCGAGAATAACGATACAAAAAAGTCATAATATGAGGACCTTGGAACTGCAGGGTCAACTTCATCTCGCTCGATTCAATCCCTTGAATGATTGTCCGTTTCTATGATTTTTTTTTTCTTCTTCTTCTCTATTCTGTTTTGCGTCTTGAACGCCCTAAGGTTTTTTATCAGATTGCTAATAGTGCAAGGTTTAGACCTGAAATGACGAAATCTGTTATGAGGAATTTTTTTCCATCCATTTTATATCGCCGTTAAAAAAAAATCTACCTTAATGAGTCTGAGGGTTGAATCTTTTGTTCGACTGATTAACCTGTTGAATAACACCATGGTTCACAGCTCACAGATGAATTGAAGTGCCCTTTCTGCAATCACATATTACACTCATTCGTACGTTCAAGGAAGACTTGTGTGACACGATAAATACAGAGTAACATGTCGGTAAAACAATGAAAACCAAATGAGCAGCCATTATAACAGAAAATCACTTTACAATGTGTTTGTTGCGTAAACCTTTTTTTTTTTTTTTAATTTTTCTTCATTCCAGACAATAAGCTAATTGCTCCATCTTTACACATTTCCATAACACAATAACCTTTAAAAGATAATTGAGAGTATTTGCGCAATACTCATCGCAGGAAAGCAATTCGAACTGTTGTTTGTGTAGAAACAAGGTCAGTCCTTGCTGCAAGGAATGATGGAGGTTGTCCAGTTCGTCGCGCCCACTGCCTAGTCACGTGACAAATGAGTTTTTTTATGTAACGCCTTCCCATCCCTTTTTTTTTCCGTACCGCTAATCAGATTTTGATCATGAGTAAAAGTTAATTTTCCCCCGACCTCCCCGAAGCCGATTTCGATTTACGCAGACCCGCTTACTATATTTAGAAATCATTTTTGAAAGCCCGATCAATATATTTAAATCTCCGTGTATTTGCCATAACGCCCGCCTGTAGGTCACGATCGACTCGGTGACAAAAACCTTCCTGCATCTCGAATTAGAAAAATGTGCTCCGCTAACTGCACAATCCGTTAGTATCATACTTTTCGTTTCATTTTAACGGCTTTTATTGATATGCTTCGTCCACCTTTTTTTTCTTTTCTTTTTTTTTTGTTTTGTTTTAATATCTCTCAGTGAAACTAGATCTACCTCTTTCTTGTCAATGCCACTAATTGTCATTTTGCTTTTCGGACTGTACAAAGTCCCGAGGTTGTGCTCTCTATTGTGGAACGGGCTTGGAAAATTATCAGATGGTTAAAGAGCCGAGGAGTATGTTATATGTTTCGAAAAAACTATTGCCAGAATCTCCTCTGTGGGGTATCAATTCAAACAATCAAGTCGAACTGAATCAACGGTATTATGCATTAGTGAAATTATTTTGTAACAAGTTTATGTGATGACTGAGACGCGGAAGGCCCTAAGTCAGTAAGTCAGTTATGCGATTTTTGGGCCTCCCAGCGCTTTTGTTAACTATTTAATCCATCTGAGATGTAAATTTGTTATCAAAGGGGTATCATCAAGATTCTGAGGGTTTGCCCACTCTTGTCAAGTCAAGCTGAATAATTATGTTTTTAAAACCGAGCAAGTGCTGTAATAATTGCGGTTAAAACAAAGGATCCTGCTGCGTTTTGTTTTTTAATTGCTTAAAAAGGATAGAAGAATGTAGCATGATGGGCGTCATGCTTTTATCCCTTTCAATTTCTTATGAATGGCGCTTTATTAAAAGCATTCGCTTCGTAAAGATATTCAAATGTTCGATACCCTTGTAGATTTGATCATTGCGAATTTGTTTTTATTCAATAGAGAGAAAGAGCTAGCAGCGGAAGAGATAAAAATAAAGTTAGAAAAGAGGGGAGAGCGAGGGGCGGAGAGTGAGAGAGAGAGAGAGAGAGAGAGAGAGAGAGAGAGAGAGAGATATCTTTTTTTTTCCGTGAAACTTAAGCCTTTGGAGATTCGTTAATTTGCGACGCTCATTGCCTCTCAGAAATAGGCGCTGCAAAGGATTTTAAACTATTCGATGCATCAGTTGTTCTGTTATGTTTTAATATCAGTTTTAGTTACATCGGTAGTGTTACCCACGGCGGGGAGACCAGTATCTTTTACTGAGGCAGTGTGGAAAAAAAAATCTAATTCACTAAAAATGGTCCTAAGAATAAATATCACTAGAGCAAAATTAAGAAGAAAAACTATGTTGGACCTCGTTACATTAGCATTCTGTTTCTCTTGCTGCGATTTGTTTAACATATATTCCCTTGCTCTCGCACGGAAAAATTTATGAATGAAACACTCCTATTCATGAAACGGATAAATACCAAAGTACTGGTAATGCTGCGGGCCTAGTAGAAATGATTCCCTGTTACTTGAAATAGACTTATGGAGCAGGTGTCTGAAGGCAAATTTCAAAAGCAGATTGTATAAGCAGAAAGACTACGCAGTGGAACAAAACAAGGGGGTGGAGAGAAATATTTGTTCGTATTCCGCATGTGCTAACGTCATAATAACTAAATCTTTTCTTTGCTTATTGTCACACCTGTCAGCAAGTCTTATTTTGTGGGTCAGAAATAATGAGGTTTTACAATCGTAATAATCTTTGGTCATGGAGCGCTAAATGGTAACTACCATTTCTCGTTAATGTGCACGCCTGTTTTTTGGTCCGGCTGTCAACAGAAATAAATTTGTAGTGTCTTGAAGCTCTGTTTTCTGTGAGTCTGCCTCCACGTCATGGGCTATTATTCAACCAGGCACAAAGCATCTACTTTTTAAAAAAATCTCTCATGCTAGCAAAAGTTAATATATTTGATGTAAAAACACAATAAAAATAATTTTGATGTGTTTTGTTTTTCTTTTATGATGTTATTTGTGTATTTATTTATTTGTGTGTGTGTGTGCCTCTTCTTGTTTCCTCATTCATTACGTTCACCAGTACCGTATGCCTATCTATCTACCTACTACCTATCGATCTATCTACCTACTATCTATCTATCTATCTATCTATATTTTCCCTTTCAACGTCTCCACAGCTTCTAAGCCTAACGCAGCCTACACTCGTCCTGCTTTGGGATAACGATAAGGCTATTGCTCAAGTCTAAAATGGCACCGTTTGATAAGGGAAATAACCAAGAATTTTCAAATACTGTTTTTTTTCTCAGAGCTACTCACCTTGAAAGCGGTGTATTAAGCCATCAAACATCATTGTATACTATTATTTCTTAAATCCATGATTACCAGTGCGATGTAACAAAAAAAAAAAAAAAAAAAAAAAGCAAAAAGGTTGCCACGCCTAGCAAATTCCGCTTGATTATTTATAAGAATACAGCCCTATTCGACCCACATTATATCTGTACCAAGGATTTTGACTCCCATGTAGACTACAAAGTTACAGCTTAGAACCAACATAGTTTCGAAAAAATAAGATACAGTAGGGTCAGAAATAATAAACACAAAGAGGAGAAAAAATAATGCAGACAATGTTGCAAGTTTCCGTTGATCTTCAACATTTGAACATTTGATTATGTAAAGTTATACATATAAAAGTTGAAATGTCTAAAAACATGATGGGGACAGATGATTTAGGTGATAGATAGAAACACAAGTCGTCTCTAAGCCACGCAAAGCCTAGCTTAGCCTGGATAGAACAGTCATCGATATTCTATATAGTTAGAAAAAATAGATGCAGATAAAGAAATCATTAACTTAAAAGGAACAACAAAAAATCCTAGACCTATTGAAAACATGATTATATATATATATATATATATATATATATATATATATATATATATATATATATATATATATATATATATATATATATGTGTGTGTGTGTGTGTGTGTTTAAAAGATAGCAACTTCAAGTTTAGGGATCGTCCTCCAGAGTTTCGTGCCTTCGGTCTTCCGTGGCTTTTTCAGTTGACTTCCATAATCTACCAATAACCTTTATTGTTGTTATTCTGCGCATTTCTAAAGCAATTTTTTATTGTGTTATTTCAATTTCCAATGTACATGAGCATATATTTCTATAAAAATATGCTTAAACATTCGGATAACGAAGATATAATGTTTTGCAAAATTGTAAGTTTTATGATAATCTCGACCGCAAAATTTAATATAAGGTGCTAAATTAAGTAATTGATAATTCATAAACTAATTGCTTTGAGTAATTTACTAGATTGTTTTCTTTTGCGCTTAAAGTAGTTAACTCGGCTCAAAGAAGGCTGTATCCTTATTGTGCATGTATTATAAAAAAGAAAGAAACTTTTCTGGGGTTTTTTTTAATTGCCCGAGTCCTCCACGCCTGAACCCGACGACCGACTTCATTAGTCTTGCGCCACATCAAGCCTGATACAGAACCCAGACGAACGCATAAAGGAAATATTTTTCTCTGGCTCTATTTTATCAAACTTTTTCTTCACTTTTGTGAAAACTAAGGAAGTATTTTCTTCTCACACACAATTCAATATATATGTGTATTTCCTCCTTAGCTCATTCCATTTTTTTCTTTGTTCAGTTTGTCCTTGCTCTCTGTCCTATATAATATGAGAGGAGCCTATCCAAGCAGCTCTCTGCGGTGCAGTGACCACTTGATTCTGTCTGTCTCTCTTTTCTCTCTATTGATCATCTTCATTATAGGTGGCACCGGCAAGAAAAAGAAAACTACGTTCCAATCTGTCACCCCGGAGCTGAGACACGTCTTGTACTTTTTTCCTGTTCCTATTGATTTGTGACACTGTGGGTTCATTATTGGGCTCATCAAACAAAGATGTGTTACAATTGCCTTTTTTTCGTTTGCAGTAGACATTTCACCTTAGTTTCTAAATATATGACAATTCGATGCACCTCACATTCAAAGTCAGTTGCCCTTTTCTTTTCATGTTTCGTTCTTGTGCGTAGGTGTGGTTATCTAAGTGGGCGAATATTTGATTTTGTCGTGTGTACAATAATTTCTATTTCAGAACTTTGCAGGGCGCTGCTGACATTTATTAAATCAACCCCGACGTCATCGATAGAAGGAGAGAAATAGAGTGAGGGAGACAGAGAGAGAGATTCTTTTTTTTTTGGGGGGGGGGGCAAATAGAAAGAGGGAGAGAGAGAGGGTGGGGAATAGAGAGAGAAAGGGGGGGGGGGGTGGAGAGAGAGAGAGAGAGAGAGAGAGAGAGAGAGAGAGAGAGAGAGAGAGAGAGAGAGAGAGAGAGAGAGAGAGACTGAGAAATAAATAGAGATAATTTTAAACGTCCATCATCCAAGTGTTTTTGTTTTTTTTGGGGGCTATTTTTAAACCTACTGTTTCCTCTACCTCTAGCAGCGCTGATCTTTTTTTCTTGGACTGATGACCTGGCAGGAAGGATGCAGATGGCTTGCTTGCGTATGGAAATATGGAGAATTGGACTGGTCCTTCCCACACCTTTCTCTAGATAGAATGCAGATTTTTTTTTAATCTTCTTTATTCTTGATTGTCCTCCTGATTGAGCATTATGCATAAGTGGAAGACGGTCGATTCTGGTTCTACCTTGCGCAATAGGCACGGCATGGACAGTGTTAACTTTTGTTGTCATTACCGCTGCTTGTTTGCATCATGTTCTTTTTCGGTTGCAAAGCGGAACGACAACGTAGTATGTAATTGAGATGAAGACAGAGATAGAAAAAGGGAGGGCCATAAGAGGGAGAGAGAGAGAGAGAGAGAGAGAGAGAGAGAGAGAGAGAGAGAGAGAGAGAGACAGACAGACAGACAGAGAGACAGAGAGACAGAGACAGACAGACAGACAGAGGCAGATATTATACTATCACAGATTGACAGACGGACCAATAGACATACAGCAATGAAAGCACATATTTATAGAGACGGGAAAAAGAATGAAACGGAAGGCCTTTTTAAATATTTGTCTAAGACCAAAATGCTATTTTCATAAAGATGTGCCATGGCAACTGTATTATGCAGGAGATGCAATATTTATCTCTGAAATCTAAATTACGGCAATTGGTATTGATTTATTAACTCTAACAAATCTAACGACCAATCGTGAGAAAGAAAAAAACAACAACGATGAAACTAAATTATTTCAATCGTTATAACTGGTTTTTTTTTTTGTTGTTGTTGATCCATTTTAATGCCCTCGTATAACTACTTCAACTCACAAGCTTGCTTTCATACTCTCTAATCATGTATAAAATGAGCACGGGATGGTTTCTTTCTACCGCGTTTTCACTGCTCTGCTTCTTTTTCTGTTTTGTCTGTGTTGTGCATGGGTTCTCATTATCAGTAATTTGGTATTGTGAAACAGAATGAGGGAAGCGCAGAATCGCGGCAATTGCCTGTTAACATTGTAAGGTTATGATGAAGTACTCAGAAATTGTGTTCTGTTTTGTTCAGGATGAAATAAATTTAAAGTTTATCATTTATTATTTCTTTTTATCATGCGACTGGTTTGTACTTGTTCAGGGTGTATAAGACGCACTACCCTCAGGTCTTGTCTTACTTAAAACTGCAACAGTTGATGCAGCAGCAGCACCGTTTGTGCACCGTTTGAAAGGCACTGTGTATGACGATGGAACGTTCAGACCTAATCTCTAAACCATTTCTAGTCAACATAAGGCGTTTGATTAAGGGAAGCAGTATGGACAGTTGAAGGCAACGTGGATTGCGGAATGGACCAGATGTTCACTGGTACTTACATGCCAAAGGGGGTCGGATCTGGAAGTAGGATGGGGTTGGGGATTCAATTTGATAGGGAAGTGTGACCACGTTAAGATGTACGAAAAGTACGTTGTCCTTGGGTGTAGATACAATAAGCAGGGTTGGCACAGACCGCCTGTAGTGGCTGATCTTCTAAAGGTAATTAAGAAATAATAAAATTTTTATACCGTAAACGGTGAAAAATATTCATTTTCAACTGGTCAACTGGTTCAGTCTGTTTTCTTATATTTGAAAAAAAAATTTTCTCATTATCACTCAACAGAAATAATAAACCAGAACTTTTATACAATTGTATATCCTTCGCAAAGGGACAGCCTGTACCAGTATGCGTTGATGATTTTTATGTAGACACTGGCTGGGAATTAGTTACTTACGCAGTACTCGATAATACGTGATGTCATTAGGGCTGCTTGGGTATCGTGAAATGTCCAGCAAGACTTAGCGATGAGAAGCTGACAAGAATTAAGGCAATAGCGAAAGCGTATTCCTAGACAGCCATGACTGAAGACGTCACGACATAGGTCTCGCTTAACAAAACCTTTATTCACCACTGGTGCTTTGCTCCCAAGCATCGATTGGCTGTCGAGAGAAACAGCCGAGTGAGTTTAACCGAACGTTTATTATGCAAGAAAAACTTAACCATCACATTGTCGCACTGGGCTCAGATTATTTTATCTATTGTCGGAAACCAAGGCCAACTCTTTTTAGTGGGATCAAGGTACAACTTCTTATTCCGTGGACAGGAAGAAGTTCGGATTCGTTCTCCACACACTATTTATTTCTAAGTGAATGACAAACCATAATTATGTTAGGGTTATGGGTGTGGCTTATATCAATAGCAACTATACAATACTAAGGAATGACTGATTTGTTGCACTAGTCTTTGAAATAGCGCTTTGTCTTCTCTTTTTAATCATATTCTTATTATTATCCGTTAAAGACAGAACAGGCCCAACAGCTAACAAAACTAATATTTATCATACCATATTTTTGGTAGCTTCACAAGTTTCTGAATTCGCCTGCGCCAGTTCAACCAACTGTAATAATATGAAATGAAATAAAAATCTTTTAAAGCAGATTTGTCATTTTAATAGACAAGTAGAGCATTTCGAAAAACTAACTTTACTTTGCATTTGAAACTAAAATGTTTCAGCATGTTTGTACAGTTTCTCGATCATAAACCGAAACATCATGAAATTTTTTTAGAAAATTCATGATCTAATCAAGGATAGCTCATTCTGACACTGACTCGCATGGAAAAAATTGAAATGAATCAAGTTTTAATCGTGGTAAATATGTTAGATTCTCTTTGAACAGGTAAGTGGTCGCCTCACTCTAGAACAAGCACAGCCCTATTGAAAGGTTTCTTATCAAAAGAATTCGATAGTTTGACTCTGAACGCCTTGACACTGTAGAATACCACAGAGAACGATGTGTTGCATTGCGCGGACCGCTTCACTCCCACGACTTCCTGCTGATCAAACTGCCGCGAATAGAACAGACACCATTGACACCTCGGGCCAAACCCATAAACAATATTAGTCTGTTAGGGATCCAATTTTCGAACTATTTTCCCCAGTCTCTTCCCATCCCTCAACACATGACGCGACTCTTTGTTACTTCTCTCGCTTGCCAATATGTTCTTCGGGAAGAAGCCGATGTTCTGGTTCCATAATCTCCTTGGATGTCGATGTCCACACAAACCAGGAGAGTAAAACCTCTCTGGCATACTGACGAAGAAAAATGAAGATTGGCATTGGGGCCAGCAACCTGCCAGTCACTGGCACATTGTGTCCTTTTTCGAGCTTAGAGAGACCAGAAATCTTCCTTCAATGGCGTTTGCCAATCTAGGAATTTTCTGTTACCTTGGAGCGCTGTCAATCTTTTCTCAGGCTGCTCGGAACACAAGTCGTGTCGTCAGTAGCGAATGTAGCGTTTGGTGTGTTGAAAAAAGGCAATTCCTATGAAAGAAATAAATAAATGAATAAATAAAAATATAAAGGTTCGGCGTCTCAGCTGAAATATACCAGTTTTCTTCCTTTGAAGAACACTTTCTACCCAGTATGTGATTTGTCGTATCTCCTTGATTTTGTACTCGTCGGTTTTAACTCATTTTTAAAAGCTTCACTGTTTACCAGAAATAAAATCCCCAATATTCCCCCCCCCCCCCCCCCTTTCCGCTTCCTGGTGCTTTGTGTGCTCTGTGGTAGTTAATATATATATATATATATATATATATATTTATATATATATATATATATATAGTAACTACGACAGCACACTATAGCGCCAATCTCCCCCCCCCCCCCCTCTTTCCGCTTCTTGGTTCTCTAGTGTGCTCTGTGGTAGTTACTATATATATATATATATATATATATATATATATGTATGTATATATACGTAGTTACTATATATATATATATATATATATATATACACACACACACACACGCACATGTAATGTCAGGTAACGATATTTTTATACAATGTTTACAATTGGCACCAAAATAGTGTTTGAATCATAGCGATACTAATTCCAGGACACCGCAACTTCAGAGGAATTTTATTGAAGCATGATACAGCCGCCACTTAATCTGCGTGGAGAGAATTCATAAACAACGCACCATGACCTGCATTGCATATTGAGTTTCCGAGATTGTGCTTTGCACTTTTAGGCCCAGATGATTTTAAATCATAAATGCACACGCATCATACAACTTTAACTTCTAAGATATTTCGGCAAATTTATATCATTTAGTTATCATTATAAAACTAGGATCAGTTCCACGCTAAAGGGTGCAAGTGAACAACGTTCTTTAAGTATTTCCATCTTCCACGTGTTGACTGTTGAGCTTTTCGCGTACCAATTGCCAAAATGGCGTGAGTCGAAGCAGGGGTAACTTATCTTGGTTCATCATTGCGAAAACACCCAAGTTTCAAAATTCTCATGCTTTACGATATTAATTGGTTCCAAAATCCAATAGCTCAACGGTCAGAGCGTTTTAATTTCGAACCAATTTCCAAGTTGGTAATTATTGCCTTTGGGTCGTACATTATCTCTTTTCAGTCCTGCTTGAAAAATGATTACTTGACGCAGATTGCGTTAAAATGAGAAAGTAAGTTATTAGTGTTCAACTGGCTTCGGGTTTGGTCTTCAGAAACAGAAGATGATGTTTGGTTGTAAGAGCAAAAATTGGCCGGGAACAAGAGGTGAGGAGAAAAACCTCAGCGCAGTTTGTAAAAGATCTATACCTAAATAGATGAAAGAAAGGTACCTTGTCATTCTCCCGTTCACGCGTCTACATTTTCTCTACATCAGCACACTTATGTTGGCACGCGTTTCGGATGTAAATATTTGTTTCTGTGTGGCGGATCACGTGATGAATGACTTTCTTTCTGGAATTGTTGGTAAATTTGCAGATATCGGCCCACCTCACGTCGGGCTTCACAATTGAATGTTTCTATACAAATTCGAAACTTGTAGTTTAATGAGATTTTAGAGCAACACAAAAATGCTTATATCTTGAAAATAATTTTTTTTTTGCGACGACTAAAACCTTCATATTCGTGTTTAGCATATCAAATTCAATAAGTATAATACAATTTTAAAGCTTTAAGTGAGTTGGGCCGATAACTGCAATATTACCGAATTGTTTTACGAGAGCAATGAAATTATAGGAAATTGTGCATCGTTTTTTTTTATTTATTTATTTATTTATTTATTATTATTATTATTATTATTATTATTATTATTATTATTATTATTATTATTATTATTATTATTATTATTATTATTATTATTATTATTATGATTATTATTATTATTATTATTATTAAAATTATTATTATTATTATTTTCATACCAGCTTAAAGTATGTGGACATATATATTTCATAATGCCTAAAATGAGTTCCTGACATAATGAGTAAAGGTTTCAATAACATTAGGCTTTAAGCGTTTTTTTCACCTTTTCCTTCTTATATCATGTGCTATGACTGCTCACAACATAATTGCGTGCGTGAAGTTTCCTCGCATCCGGCTAAAGCCATCAAACGTATTGTCTCTATCGTATCTGATGTCCAAATCTGTGCCTGAGTTTTTGAGTGTTCCTACCAGGTTCACATTAGCAGTCAGGACGACACGCCTGGGTCGACTGCAGGTTGGATTCCAAGTGCGCCTGAACCTCAGAACTTCCTGCCTTGTTTCATCTTCGATCTTAATTAGTAAATATCACTGCTTAGTCATAGTGTGCTAGCCTTTGTGTCTGCTTGTTTGTGAGTTGTTCAAATATTGTTAGGACGAACGCTTTTGATAATTTTTTCAAATATTGTTGGAACGAACGCTTTTGATGATAATTGTGTCTTTGCATGTCAATTTCGGTGTGTGAACTACTCATCTTTTTATCTCTTTCTGCCCCTATCTCACTCGTCTTCACGTTTGCCTTTCCATCACACTTCTCCTCTGTCTGTCTGTTTCCCCCCCCCTCCCCCCCCCCCCCCGCACAGATTCTTTTTATGATAGTCTTTGACTTTAAATTTGTCTCTTCATAATTATATCTTTTCGAATGAAATGTTTTGTCAATTTATCTAGCTATCTATGTATCTATCTGTACTGTGTATGACTCTACTAATGCATCCGTATCTCATTCTATTTCACGATATATATATATTTATATATATATATATATATGGATAAATAGATAGATAGATAAATAGAGAGATAGATGGATAGGTTTTTGGATAGAGATAGAGCGAAAGGCTAGAGTGGAGGAAGAATGAGGAAGAAAAATCTGAGGCGGAGATAGACTGAACGAAAAAAGAGAGTGAATGGGGATCTTGTGTAAAATTAGCAAAAGATAGGGATAATCTATACTCAGGCAAAAGACAACATTTCACACAAATGATGTGTAAAGTCCCTGGAGGAGAGAGGGAAGGGGGCGCAGGCTGAAGGAGTAAGAGAGGGATGGGGCATGTGTGAGAAGAAGGATGAATTATAAAAAGTAGTCGGCTCGCCGCGTATATTTCTCGTGCAAACCATTGTGTAGGAGGGTTCTAGATGGTTGGTGTCGTGCTCTGTCGAGCAGTGTGAGTGGGTCGTCTGCACTGTGCTGCCTGCGGTTTGCTCACTTACGGCCCGGGTCGACCATCCCTGGTCATTCACCGAACCCAACGACGATAGGGACAAGACAGAGGTGTCCCATGGGATCCCGCTCACTCGTTGCGTATAGCACTGGGATCGTGCTTTTTCTTATGTGCAAATATTACGTTTTATTCTAACTCATTACGTTTTTTTTTTTAATTTCATATATATTGATTTATATCTAACCTTTGATACTGATGAATAAGGTGGTTCATAATAATACTCTGTGCTGAGTTGAACCGATAGACTGATATAATAGTGACTGTGGCTGTGCATTATTCTCATGAAAACGTACTTTGTGATCGATAATAATGTTTTGAAAACTGATATCGTGTATTTTATTAGATTTTACATTGATTATATTTATCTGCCGAGGATGGGCAAAAAATTGTGTGTAGAGGGACTGTTTCTTGTATAAGAAAACTATCAGATATATTGCGGTTTTAAAAGATTGTTGCAATACTATCTAAGTGTGATAACTTCACACTGTAAGATGTAAACATTTCTGTTTATACGGCTGTTGTTTAAGTATTGATTTCATATTTTGAAGAGGAGCGCAGATTTCCATCTACTTAGCGCCGCTGATCCGAAGTCTCAGAACAGAGAGAAGCTTCGAATTTCAATCGCTTTCAAAATATAGATAAATAGTCTATTATCCTATATTTTATTGTCAGAGAAAATAAAGACGATAACTCTTTACTAATATATTGATAATTTATCTTTTAAAAAAAAAAGTAGATACACGCACTCACGCTACACAATCTTCCAGTTTCGTGTTGCGTTTTCATAGAGCTCATAATTTATTTACTTCTCTAGTGCTGACACCTGTGAAAGTTAGAGACTCAGTGTTAATGTGAAGTTAGGAATAATGGTCCGTGTTTCCTTAATTCGCATATGCTTATATAAAGCTTTTTAGGAGATCTTTTTTCGTGTTGTGTCTTCTGTGCTAGTTTTTTTTTTTTTTCCCGGGCCTCTAGTCCTGCCTTTTCCTTTTCTTGACTACTTCATTCTGCAACCATCTATCGCCTCTCATTTCCGTGCCTCAGCTGACCTAGAGACCTACACCCACGGTCCGTTGGGCTTGACTTTATTCGGCGAAACCATGTCCAACACTCCGTAAAAGATTCATGAGAAAGTGAGGATCGAGAGAAATTTATCTTATTTAGGTATCAATGCCAGCACTCACCGTGTTTTTCTCCCATTATCAGGAAAAATTACTCGGGATCTAGTGCGCATTTAAACACATTTTTGTCATTATGTTGAACGAGAGAAAAGTATATATTTTAGACTTGACTTACTTTGAAGAGGAAATGGAAATACTATGAACATGATCTCTTTATCGTTTCATACTTTTACTTCTGATATTCCACGGATAACTTGGAAGAAGCCAATTCGAATACATCTTAGTTTTCAAAGTTAAGACACTGTAGACACAGGTGAGTTCCGCGTGTCAAATGTGAAGGTTTCCTCAAACGGGCTGTCGGTATTTAGTTACTGTTTTATCCTTTCATTAGGATTTTTATTGATCGATATTCATGAAATTTTTAGGGTCCAAATATTCGTAGTATGACAGAAGAATAGGTCCAGTGTGCACGCCAGTCTTCCAGCAAAATGTACTACGATGAAAATCGTCTCGGCATGGGATAGCCTAGTGAAATATTTCAAATAGCTACGCTGAATGGGGACTACCAAATTTTTTTTTTTATTATTATTATGGTATTATTGGTCTGTGATATGATCACTGCGGTCGAACGCAAAGACTGACTTACAGCGCTGACTTTCACTAACAATTGGGATTATTACCTAAAAGAATCTAGCTAAATAAATAGTATGATATAACTGAGAATCGAATTGACTAAATAAGTCATGAAATGCAAGACTTATTTATATTATCTAACTCCTCAAAGAATTTAAGATCATTGAATTTTTTTTTAATCGCTTTACCTATCTAAGTTTCGCAGCACAAAGGAGCGAGATAGGAATTATGAGAGCTTTCTATTGATTGGCTAAACCTTATCAAAGGTCCATTTTGCAGGCTTTGGCCCTTTTGCACTAGAAAAATACATTCATTCAAATTGCCAGACATGGTTATTATGCATAGGGCTGTCAATAGCCTTGATAATTTGGAATGTTTGCTTGACTTCGTCGTTACGGGACAAAGCCCATTTTAATCAATTCTCAATTATAAAGAAGGTCACTGACATTAGTCCTTTGCAAATGACAACGCAAATGTGTCTCGGTGAGCAAAGGAATCCGCTTTAATCTAGTTTTAGCCAGTGAGACAAGGGGAAAAGAAAAAGCAAAGAGAGAGAAAAAAAGAAGAGAGAAAAGAATGAAAAGGGACAAATAGAGGCAGCTTCAGAGAGAGAAAGGGATTGATATATACGCAGAGAGGCAGAGAAAATAAGAGCAAGAGAGAAAGAGAGAGAGAGAGAGAGAGAGAGAGAGAGAGAGAGAGAGAGAGAGAGAGAGAATATTTTATAAAAAAAATATGATACTTATAAAGTCTCTAATTGTTGCAGCTTCACCTTCCTACCATTCTCTTTTTTTTTAATCTCCATCCTTTTTCTCGCTCTCTTTCCTCTCACTTCTCTCTCTATCCTTTTTCTCCTTCTCTATCCCTATATCCCTCTCTCGCTTCGCTCCTACTAACGTTCGTTATGACCTACTAACTAATAAATATTTACATGTATGGTTAGGACTCGCGGCTGTTGTATAATAATGTATTCGGCCTGAAGGAGTTGCGCATACACAATGGGCAAACACGCTTGCGTTGCTCAGCATTGTGTATAATTATCAACCAATCAATAACGTTCAATAATATTTAAAGTATTATACTGAGACGCCGCATTATAGGCTAGATTATTGTGATTGATAGTGACATCTTTTCCCACTATTGATCGACCGAGTGAAGGATGTCTATAGGTTCAAAGTGCAATACTTATGAATAGTGTGTAGTGTACCGATTCAGTCTTTATTTGTTCATCCTGTAAAAAAAAAGTACTGTTTACATGTCATTGTCTGAAGCAGTAGTGACCGTATTTTTCTTCCTTTTAGTTTTTGTTCAGTGTATAATACAAACGTTGAATATTGTCGTCATCGCCATCTTTGAAATTGGCCATCGTCGTCGTCGTCGTGTTCATGTGTAGTCGCCATAGTTGCTATTGCGATCGTCTTTAAGACAGTCACTTTTATATTACGTTTGCTGTTGCTGTTATAACTCTCTATGTTTATGCCTCCTGGATCCTGTGGTTATGCGCGAAATAAATATATGACCCCAAACCACCTCTCAGTATTCAACCGAGACCGTTGGCCATCTCCAATAATGAGTTTAGTCTTTTTTTTTTCTTTTCAAACATTAAAAATTCTAAATTCAATCAAAAACGACTTTGAGCTGAAGCTCCTCCGAAAGCAGGGAATATTGTCATTACGTATTTTTCGATTTGTTTGTAATTTTTTAGATGAATCTTGTAAATTGAAACCTTTGTACATAACAAATATTTAGGACAATCTCAACTTTCGCCAAATGCCTTACTGTTTCATTAATTGAGCGTTGCTTTAATGATCGCTAAGATGTAAATTAGCAAGGTAAATTGTCGAAGACCTTACTGTTCTTCAATATTATTTAAAATGAAATCTTTGGGAATAAGATTTTAGAGAAAAATAATGTTTTGGGGGAAAAAAATTATAAAGAGGATTACAAGAGAGCCTTTGCTTTATGGGATGGAATCTTTATGGCTTGCTTTAATCAGTTTAGTTGTATTTTTTTTTCAGTGACAATGGAATAACTGAATAGAAAGGTCGCAAATGTAAGCGACTTTTTTTTAAAAAAAGAGATAGATAAAACATAAAGGCATTTTGAAGAAATTCTTTCATTCTCTTTGAGCAGATTTGTTATAGTCTATCCTTGCATTCGAAAATAGCATTTTCTTTAAAGTTGTCGTGGTTTTTTTTTGTTTTTTTTTTTTTTTTTTTTTTTTTTTTCTGAAATGTCGTTGTCAACGCTAATATGTAAATGTTACGCTCACAAAGCGAATAGATTTAAAGTCATGTAATTATATTGGATCGAGACAATGAGAGATAGTCATGAAAAAGACATACATGACAACCAGTCAATAAGGACATCCTGCAAGTCAAGGTGGGTTATGAGTGAGTGTCTAGTCAATGCATCACGTTATACAATGTTTAAACCGACACCAAATTATTCCATGCTCTGCCGATCAGCTTAAGGATACAAAATATGTCGGATTATCAAACAAAAGACAAGAGAAGTTCCATTTCTCATAAAGAGAAATTTTATTTTGAGGAAATGGTCTTAGAGTTAAGACGATGCGCAGTGCACTGTGGTACATAAACAGCTCAATTTAGATTGTTAGAAATGTTTGAATTACATGGAACCTTTACCTCTGGTTGCAGCTTGTTTTACGATGAAAAACTCACGGAAATTGTAAATTCATGTTCAGTTTATCCTTTTGAATTGTTACGTTATTAGTCTCTTTTGTGCCTTTTCAAGACAGCAATAACATACAGCTCTAAGGTCCTTCATGTTTAAATAATGCTTTATACAAGCAAGGTTTTTCTCAACGCTGAGATATAATATATTGAAAACTCAAATACAAAATAAAATAAAGCGAACGACATCGATCTATATAACCATAAAACCATGTTAAAAAAAATACACGATCATTCTGTGGCTTTCTACGTCTCTTAGAATGTGGTGTAATTTTTTTTTGTGTTCTTGTTTGAATATTATTCGCAGATTTAGTAACAGCTATACAATGTTACTTTTGGGTTGTTTTTTTTTATTAGTGTATTGGTTATTACAACAGTTCTGTCCATGTTTTAAAAATTGCTGATAAAAACTTCTTTGGTTCAGCGGGTCGTTTCTTAAATATTGTATGCCTGTGTTTGAAGATTATTCATTTGCTGTTGATGTCTTAGTAAGCACAACCTAGAGAAGAAAAATGATTTAAAATGTGAAGGAAAGGCAAGGTTAGGAGAAAATTGGAAAAGAAAGATGTATGAAAAAGAGATGCAAGTATCGCAATTCTCCCCCGAAAGATCGATATGAAACAATTAAAAAAATGAAAAGAGTAATGATTCCCTAAAGTCCTGAGCACCCAATCCGATCAGGCCATTGGCCGGGAGATCATATTACCAAGACACCAACAAGCACTTCATCTTTTACTTGAGACACTTCTTGAAGCCAGGAACAATAGTTACTTGTCTTTTTCTCTCATGGCAAAGGATCTTTCTTTATCTTTGTAACAATAGTTCTAGATCCTAAGCTTTCCTGTCTTTGGCAAACTTATGACTCAAGAAAGACGCTGCATTTTTAACCTCCCGCGATGCCCGTAGAGCTGCTCAAGAATTTTGATCCTCGAATTCCTCAGGGAAAATGTTCTTTTTGTTCATATTATTTCATACTCTCATTATTATTATTATTATTATTATTATTATTATTATTATTATTATTATTATTATTATTATTATTATTATTATTATTATTATTATTATTATTATTATTGCTGTTGTTGTTGTTGTTATTATTATTATCATCACCATCATCATTATAATTATTTTTTATCATCAGTACCGTCTTCATCTCTTCACAATTTTTTTTCATAACTGAAGCATTGTCTGGAATATATTATCAAAATAGATTATTTGTTGCACGGTTGTGATTTTCAAGTTTAGCTCGAACGTTATTCAGGCTCTTCATCGTATCTTTTTTCGAATGTGAATAGAATATAGTTTAGACGACCCTTTTCAAGGGCACACATTATTTTTTTCCTCGAATTTTCACGAGATACTCCGCGCCACGGAAAGCTTCAGTTGTGAGAAGAGCAGAACCCTCGGTGCTTTGGAAAATGATGAGGAAGAAACGAGTGAAACAAAAATACGAGCAAACCTCTTGTTGAGGGTTGAGCATATGCGCGTGGGCGTCAGATGTTTGGCTTGGGTCCCGGGAGACTTTTCTGGTTTTCCCTTTTTTACTCTTTTCTTCGCCACTGCTTAGTTTTTTTCCTCGCGCACCATGTCCGTTATTTTTATATTATTATCATTTTTTTCTTATTATTTGACATATGTGTATGCCCTTTCATGAAATAGGTTGGCTCAAGGTTTCCATTACTTGAAAACCTAAACTAGTAATCTGCTGAAAGACAAAGATTTCTACTTAAAATGGAAGAGACCGAAGGGGAGGGAAGAATCTCAACGTAGTTAAAGTAAGGTTGAATGAAAGAGAAAATTCCATTTTAAAATTCATTTACTGTCTTAATTTAGAGCGCGTCAAATGTCTTACACCTAGAAATTTGTAGCCATGTGCGCACCAAAATAAAGTCAAATTCATTATGGTAAAGGACCTCTGGGTCCACTTCTCCATTTCTCCTCTCATGGAGGATACATTATAGCATCTAACATGAATCGCCTTCATCATCATCATCATCATCACCGTCGTCGTCGTCGATGTCATCATCGGCGATTTCTGTAATGGGACCGAGAACCAATCTGATTTAAATTATACTTAATTGAATAGAGTACCTAACAGACATGGCCCATTAAAAACTGTAAATGACAACAAAATATCGGCAGAAATATCCGTGCATTGATTTCTTTATCATTTATGCTAAAAGTCTTTATGGTTTATACACTATTGATTTAATAGAGACTAATATTGCCAATTTGGGCAGTTAACGATGCATGGCAACATGCTCGTCTCTAGAAGGAAGTTCATGAGAGGCGAATACTGATCCGCCTCAGTTAATGTTATCTTTTCTTGAGAGGCAAATTAACAGCCCAGATTATATGAGTCACAGAGTGCATGGCACACTCACTACAAACATAGCACAAATAAGCAACATCCGTACATAGTAAAAAAAAGATAACTAAACTATCAAATACAATTATTGAACTATTTTGATTGTATACGACCGCGCCCCCCCCCCCCCCTCCCCCCTCCTTTTCTGAATATTTTTAAAGGATGACTCCTCTACATATGAAAATATGTCATACCCAGAATTTCTACATTGCTCTACATGCTCCATGGCAACACTGCTCGTGAAAAAGAAATAGTGTACTATGGTAGACCTCAAATAATAAAACAAGAAACTTGATTTAAAAACGAAACGTAAACCTAAAATAAGAAAATAAAAACAAGAACAATGATCAATCGTATTTTGTTGATTACGATACGAAAAACTTGAGATCATCCCAGTAACCGCTGAATAAATTACAACTGCTTGGGGTGTTTACCTCTTGAACTGTGCAAAGAAAAGTTTACACCCTGATGCTAGTATTGCTTTTGGTTCAAAATATCCTCCTTGTTTCTTTTGCTCTAGTGTGTACGATGTAGCATAACATTGCCCAAAGCTCTCAGAGAGAAAAGCAATTCCGCTTACAGTGACACTTTGGAGCCTGAACAGCTAGCCCGGCTCATTAAAGATTTATAGATGGCCCGAGAGCTACTGGTCTTGTCTCAAAAAATGTCTACAAACCCCGGCAGCGCGAGCTCGAGGGAAACATATTTTATTGTGCGGGTAAGAAAAAGAAATTCAAAGAAAGGAAATGTATCTTTTTTTTTTAAATGTTTTTTTTTTTTTTTTTTGGACTGATTTGCGGCCAATAGAATAGCCAGGCGATGACCGCATTGAACGGAGGCGAAAAAAGAGTTCCACTCAACAAGCTACCCCACTCCTGTTCCTTGTTTTTACTCAAAAATTCAAACGCATTCAAAGAACAGACATCATTTAACGAGAAATCGTATTGCAATGTGTTTACGTCTTTCAACACTTCAGTTATAACTTATCACGAGGAAACAACATGATGTCGCCAAATGAGACTAGACACATTCCAGCGCCTATCACACATGTTGTATACAAAGTTGCAAGTAAAGTGCAGCACCGCGGATAAATGCCTGTTACTACCGGTCTTGTAAAGCTGCTAGTTGTTTAATAATTTATATTAAACGTCTTTTTCCTCGAAAAGTCCAGCCCCAAAGATCAAAGTAAATAAGTACCGCAGATTCCCGCCCTATTTCCCGCACCCCTACGCACAATTTAGTCTACCCTCAATCACGCAATATGTGATAACTTGTCGTGCAGGAAAGCATTAATTGACCATCGCGAAAGCTTCACTGAATCAGAATCCGATAGACTCGGCGCCGATGGTGAAGAGCGGTTTCGCCATCGTGACATGAAACCATGCAATAAGTCCAGATTGCCATGCGCTACTCTCAAGGCTGGCCGTCGGTTCAACGACTCGAGATGTCGTGACGGGGCACAATAAACAATGGCAAATACACAGCTTTGTCGATTGGTCTTTCCATTCGATGCACTCAGTATTTCTTTAAATTTTAACGTTTTTTTTTTTTAATGTTTGTCTCAGTGTCTTGGAGTTTATCGGAGACAAAGCGGCGTTTGATAAAGAAGATAAAAAGGTTCGAGGAAATGTAAGATAATGTTAGTGGCCTCTATCCGGAGATTTGTGTTAAAGGAGTGCAATGGGGGAATAAATTAATAATAATAATAATAACAACAACAACAACAACAACAACAACAATATGTTTACTTGCAAATTGTTCGCCGAATCACTTAGTTTATCCTTCCTCTGTTTGCGTTAAGAAATAATGTCTGACAAGTAATAGATCTGTTGCTGGCTTCTGTATTGTATCAGAACCTGACATAATCTTTTGCTGTCCGACACCGAAAATATCTCAATTTCCTATAATGTTAGCTGAAGATACCCCCCCCCCCCCTTTTCTCTCTCTGTTTCTCTCTCTCTCTCTCTCTCTCTCTCTCTCTCTCTCTCTCTCTCTCTCTCTCTCTCTCTCTCTCTCTCTCTCTCTCTCTCTCACCCATTCTCCTCTCTTGCTCTCACTGTTTCAGAGCACACGGTTTTGTTTTTAAGTTAGGGGCTGATCGATGTACTTGACGCGAAACAAAGGAACAAAGCGTTAGCTGAATAAAGAAAGAGCACTTTTTTAAATCTAAAAGCATAGTTAAAAAAAATGTGGGTCTCATGTTACATATTAATATCTATTCTCACAAAAACCTAAAACGTGTATGGGCCGCAGGCTTTCACCGAACGGGATGGGGACGTGAGAGAAAGAAAGGATGGTAAAGAGATAGAGTGTCAAAGCAGAGAAAGAGAGAGAGAGAGAGAGAGAGAGAGAGAGAGAGAGAGAGAGAGAGAGAGAGAGAGATGAAGAAGAAGAAAAGAGCTTAAATAAACTTTATTTGATGTAGAATTATCAAGTCTCATACCTTATGTAGCATCGATTTTAACGTTTGATATATTAACTGCATATTTATCCATCTCAGCATTGTTTCATCATACCTATCATGTATAGTTATTTGATTATAAAATGCACGATGCTTAAGTGACAGGCCTAGTGCTTAATTTACATAAGTATTTCAAAATTGGAAAATAGTTTAGTACACATACTTATGCACCGGTACATTATGATTATTATTCATGGTTTATTTTGCCTACTTAGCGGAGGCCTATCCATGAAATAGATCCCCCCTGCCCCTCCGATACCCCAAATTGAATGCGGCAATGTTTCCTATATTATTGAAATTAGAGGTGCTTTATATCCATTGTGAATAAAGATTTTAAGCAACTCTTTATGCATCGTCAATTGAGACCCCACTTTTCTTTGCTCTTCTGGAGCACTGCAATGATGCGCTTTGACTCACGTAATTTCACACACCTTAGAACAATGTAATGAAGGGGAGCACGTTTGGTTGAAAGTGTAAATTTAATGGCACAAACAGTTTGTTGTTAAGCACTTAGTTTGTAGTAAATGTTCGACACACACTCTCTCTCTCTCTCTCTCTCTCTCTCTCTCTCTCTCTCTCTCTCTCTCTCTCTCTCTCTCTCTCTCTCTCTCTCTCTCTCTCTCTCTTTCTCTCTCTCTCTCTCTATCCCTCCCTCTCTCTATGTATATTTACTATATAGCGAAATTTCAGACCTATAAATATTCTAATTACGCTTAAATATCTATATCTATATCTATATATATATATATATATATATACTATATAGCGAAATTTCAGACCTATAAATATTCTAATTACGCTTAAATATCTATATCTATATATATATATATATATATATATAATTTCGCTATATAGTAAATGTACATTTTGCGTTTCTGTATCACAGTCCCGAGCCTAAGGTTTGGAACCATGGCGGATTGCCATGGTGACTTACCTCTGACGTCACTCTTTTCCGCCTGTTACGGCTTAAAGCACTGCTGAAATCTTTTGTCGGCAAAAGTTTTCGGATTCACTAGTATTCATACTGAAATGAAATGATATTAAGACTTTGAAAATGTGCTGTCAATCTACTCCTACATCAATTTTTAGACTGACGCAATTTATCTGTCTTCTCTCATAAGTCAAATGATACCTGTAAAATCTCCAAGCCTAAAAGATAACGGAATTGCAAACAAGGGGATGCCACTCTCATCAGTTGGTAGGAACAGCTAAAGATTATTATTAAATCTATTCTTTTTTGTTTACCCAGCGAAGGACATTTATCAACAAGGAAAGTGGTTAAGACAAGCCAATGTTTGGAAAACCGTCCAATTTTTTTCAAGCTCATTCCATTAGCTAGATCTGTTCAGAAAGCCGAAGATCGAATCAAGTCCTCCTTTTTGGTTTTGTATCCAACACAATAAACTTCGATGGTGTTTTTTAAACTGATCGCTTTATAGAGCCTGCTGTTTAGAAAGCGATGGATTATATTTTTATGAAATATTAATGATATTGAGTTTCCTGCTACGCTGCATAGAGAACATTGTTCGAAATGGATTTTCTGGAGACTGGCTGATTGTGACGTTCTCTCTCTCTCTCTCTCTCTCTCTCTCTCTCTCTCTCTCTCTCTCTCTCTCTCTCTCTCTCTCTCTCTCTCTCATCTCTTCTCTCTCTCTTTATCTATTTCCCTCTCTCTCTCTCTCTCTCTCTCTCTCTCTCTCTCTCTCTCTCTCTCTCTCTCTCTCTCTCTCTCTTTCTCTCTCTCTCTCTTTTATCTATCTATCTATCTATCTCTCGTCTCTTCTCTCTCTCTTTATCTATTTCCCTCTCTCTCTCTCTCTCTCTCTCTCTCTCTCTCTCTCTCTCTCTCTCTCTCTCTCGCCGGGATCTGTGGGTCAGAGTATCCGCCCTGATGTCCACAGGAAACTTCTTTGCGGATGTGACCCTCAGACAATCGGTAGGTTACTTTAGGGCTTTATCTTTCCCGTTGCGTCCTACCCAACGGATTATGAGGTTGTAAAGCCGCTATATCAAACAACAAACTCTATCTCTTTTACTCTCTTAAGCATGTCTTTCATTCTCTCTACCCATCTGTCTTCATATAGCTACCCCTCTCTCACGCATGCTTCCGCCTTATGATGTGAGCTCAATTAAGTTTTAAACTAGTGCAAACTAAAACTATCTTTCTTTTAATTGAATTAAATCATTACTGTGACACGCTTTATGTTTTCCTCAATCTTTGTAGTGTGCTCTCTTCTTTAAGTGCGTTATGAGTTCTGCTGTGGCATCGTGATCTAATGACAGAAACTCGGCTTTCATAGCAGTAGGTCTGAACATTGAACAATTACAGGCTATAGGGCGGCATTGTGGCCTTTAGGAAAGCTCGTTACACCATCGCCGTCCTGCCTCCTCTCTTATAGAGTTATACTACATGTGAGGCCGACAATCATTACAGAAGTTAATTCCGTTTGTTTAATCCAGTGATGACTGTCACTACATCTTGTTCCTTTCCAATGCATCTGTTTGAGTTGAGAAAGATATCTTAGCCGATAATGGCTCGTTGATGACCTTTTAAATACTTTTCAAATAATTATGTAAATTATTTTGTTAACTACGTTGTCGCACTCATTCCTTCTATGGTGTGGGATTAATATTTTCTGTTCAAAGGAAAGTGTTAATGATTAGATTATTTATGGCGCTGGATTGGAAAAGATGTTTATCAGACCAGTGTGAACCAAAACCACATTGCAGACCACTGCAAACTATGAAAAATAACAAGAGAAGGCTCCATTTTTGTTTTATTACCTTTATTTTTTTTTAATCTATTTTACTTGACACAAGAAAGCAAACGAAACAAAAACAAATACACAACATGCATATGTACGGGTTGCATCGCTCTTTAGATAGATCCAAGCTTTCACCGATCGATACTAGTTTGATAGAAAACCTAGGTTTATTTCGGTTATCTAGTAAAGTTATGAAGTATATTTTTATCATGTTTTAAAAGATCTTACGTCGCCGTCTTGAACTATCATTGAAATTCGATTATGCCTATACCAAAAAGGTTCCAAATCTGTCTTAAGAATTGTGAAAAAGCCTCTGAACAACTTTCCCTAAGTTCTGAGGTAAACCTTTTCATCTTTTCAATCACGACGGCTATGTCTTTGTTGATGAATATGATAGGGGTTAAATCTTTCCAGGGTTTGATCAGACTATGAAAAGTAAGGCTTGACCTTATATTCACGAACGAATGTCTTTTCTCTCATGTTAAATATTTCAATCGAAGTTGGCAGAGGGCACAGAGACATTATCACTGGACCACAATGAAGATGAGAACATCTGCATAGTAAAATATACATTTATAATTATGAAAGCTCCAAAAATCCCTCGAACCTTATTTGGATAAGTACAGCATTTTCGGGGGGAACTAGTGTTTACATTTTTTCCTTCTTATACTTATTTACTGTTCTCCATCGGGACGCTGTTAAATCATGATTCATCCTTCAATCTACGACCGAAACTAAAATTAAATATGTTTTCGAACTTTTTCCTGGTAATATCTGCCTTGCTTACCGGTCGGAACAATAAACTTGCACATGATTATCTCGGAATATGTACGAGGTATCGATACCAACAATTAGTGCCTTCCTTTCCTTATCTCTGGAACAGTTGAGTTTCTCTCTTTATTAATTAACGTGTTCTCCGTTCTGTAGAATATTTTTTAAAGAAAAAAAGATTTATAGAGATGGAAATAAAGTGACAGAGAAAGAGATAGAATTACAGAGATTGAATGAGAAAAAGAAAGATAGAATTACAGAGATTGAATGAGAAAGGATGAGAGCGAGAGCGAGAGCGAGAGAGAGAGAGAGTCTAAAGATGAGATATTATCGTTACATTTTTATCCTGCTTGTCCCATTATGCTTTGTCGAGCTAAAAAGCACTCAAAGGCTAAGTTTCTTCATTCTCTCTTATAATAGCTCATCTTCTTTTCCTCTTCCTTCTCCTTTCCATTTCCGTTTTGTCGTTTGTGTGTTCTCCGTCCTCACATTCATTGTATTGCTTATTTTCTGTCTTTCGATCTGTTTATTATATCTTCTCTCTTTTTGTTTCTCTTACTCGTCCCTACCTTGCTTTTCCTCCTTCCCTCTCACCAGGCTAAAATTTTTTTTAATCTTTGTGCAGCGCGTTTTTTTAGGTTATGTTTTAAGAAATCTGAGCGTATTTGTGTGAGAAGAAAAAATAAGATGGAGTGTAGGAGAGTGGGTAGAGAAAGAGGGATTTCAGGATCCCTCTAACGGTTATATCCATTAAAGTAATGTGGCGCTGTAAAGAAAAAAAGAGAAGAGTCCTGTTTTTCCTTTGCTTGGCGTTCGTGAGGATTTTCCGATCGAACTGCCTCCTGACGCAAGCATGGATTATTCCAGCGTTTACTCTCAGGGACCGCCAACTTAGTGATGATAGAATCATAGATCGGATCTGATTCTCCATTATTTACTTTGAGACTTTGAATGATGAAGTTTAGAATCAATAATGAGGAGAGAGGGAATCAATTGGCTATGATAGGACCCAAGATAACCAATTTTTTTTTAAAGTTGGAAGGCTTATTTCAACTGTTTTTGATTCTATTTTTTCTAGTGTATAAAGAATTTGTTATAAGCTTAAAATCGTAATGTGCGCTCACTGGTTGAAAAGATGTGTGCAGGTTAAGCTTATTGTTTGGTCGTGCGCGTATTTTGTTTACTGGATTTCTATTATTAACCGTGTTGTGTTCTTGGGTGAACCCAAATGGTCCGATGGTGTGTTTTCAAGATGGCTTTAAAGAGAATTGTGTGTTCGGTTAATACTTAGATTATATATACCGAAATAGATTTTGTATTATGTTTTTCATTCCATCTTTCCCTGAACCTTTTAGGTAGGGTTAATACTATGTAAGCTAGAGTGCAATCTTGCTAGTTAGCATTGGAGTGATGAGATAAGCACGGAGCTCTCAACATTGAAACTTGCTTGTTTATTCGTGGAGAGAGTGGAAGTCTATACATACAATGCAATGACCGCGAGTCTGTACGCCTAAATGCAAAAGAGATTTTCTTAGCAAACAAAGATAGAGTTATGCTGGATTCACAGGTTCGTGTGTGTGTTGTGCATTATGATTAACTTATTCAGAACATCACAGTCGCAGCAAGAGCTGCACCAGCATGCACCGCAGCATCACGATGCATCGGGAGGAAAGAAAGGGCGCAGCCGACGCAGAGGCCGAGCCCCTAGCATAGCAAGAATGTGCATGTCACGAACGAGGCGCTCCATGTCCGTCGACTCTGCAGAGTTTGATCTGGACGTTTCTGAATCGCCATCTGTTTCCTGCTGTCGCACGCGTTCCATGAGCCAAGGCCGAGTGGACGCCCAAGCAGAGGGGGCTGTCACATCAGGAGAAACTGATGTTGACTTATTCACAGAGCTACAAGAGAAAAGAAAGGCAATAGAAAAACTGTCCGGAGATTTTATAGTTTTAGGAAGTGTTGACAAAGAAGATTCAGCAGCGGCACCGGTAGTATTTGGACTCGGAGATGAAGAATTGTCTAGAGCACAGCAGCAATCAGCTTTGACTGAAGCGACTGTTACTCAGCAGGAGAGAAGTCCGTCGTCTGTTGTACTGCAGGTCCCTACAGTGATCTCGGCCCCTTCAATTTGCCAACAGAGTAAATCTAAACTGAATCTGGACGTTCATTCCTTAGGCGTCAGCGACACTGAAAGTTACGGCCTCAACCCTCCTTTGGGTGGGCGGAGGTCCAACTCGTTCGATCATGCTACGCCTTGGCCTTCAGCCAGCTCGCCTGACGAAATTTTGTCCACTGATCACATAGATTTTGGCGGAAGCAGTAGTCTCACGGTCCCCAAACCAGCAGGGCTTTTCAGAAGAGCTTCATGGGAAATTCCGAAGATTTGTTTGCACTGTATGCATCTAGAGACTCTAGCTGCCGAAGAGAAAAATCGGTGTGCTTCTTCTCCCCACTCTGGGGAAGACGATCTTACACTGGAGACATCGCCATCCACCGAGGACAGCTTGAGCAGTACAAGCAATAGTGACGACGATGAAAAATCTGACATTGACGCACAGTGTCCGGGAACAGACCCTGTGGTAAGATTTACCCTCGAGGGTCCTGAGGATAGCGTCTCAACTGTCGACTCTGCTTACGATCATATGGGCGGCGCAGTCGAGGTGCCGCACTCACATCTCATGAAAAGCGATTCAGAACCATTGCACGGTATCCAAAACGACGGAAAGGGGGAAACAGCTATGTCTGGTGAGAACTCTTCAAAATCTCCGCCATCCATGAGTGACCAGTACAAGGATGTGGTTAGTCTAGCCGTTCCTGTGGTCAAACAAAGGTCAACATCTATGGACGCGGCGTGTCTACTGAGCCCGCCTAGCGAAGGCAGTGTGGGCAGCCCAGGGAGACAGGCCCGCTCCAGGTCTGTGGATGCTAACGTGACAAGGAAGGCTAGTAATACTCTGGCAATACTAGCATTGGTTCATCAGAGCTTCAAGTAAGTAAGATGCTTTGGGGACGAATGAATTTTTTGAAGTTCACAGAATAAAGAGAATAGGCCTAAAAATTATATTAATGGCTAGTTTTTATTTCGTGGATCAACAGAGTTCATTATTCTAAATCGGGCAAATTGGTGAGGAATTATTTTGTTATTCATTGTTTTTCATAAAGGGGAAAATAATGATCTTTTTAAGTGTCAGTGAACATGACCATCAAATATTTTACGGCAATCATCACACGCTTATGCTGCATATAGATGTAAATGGTAAGAATCAGGGTTTTGTTTTTGAGTGTGGCACTTGAAGAATGGACCTAAGGGACAGGTCCCCAATTCCTCGATACTATTCATAATATCCATTGGTTAGTCAACTTCTCCGATACATTGGTCTTTTCATTCGAAGATAAGAATTTTTATAAATGTAAACAAGTCAAAAGTGGGGCAAAAAAAATATAGTCGGGCTCATAAAAGAGTTGCTAAGAAAACATAATGGGGGTCATAAAAGTGTTGCTGAGAAAACGCAATCGTACTCTTTAAGGTGTAGCAAGCAAGTACAGAAAAGAATGTCTGTTTTGATTTTTTTTATTCTTCTTTCTTACGGAATCGCCTAGAATACTGACAAAAGGAAAGTCTAAAGCCTATGTTATTTAGCCATCATTCATGTATTTATTCATGGGATTGGGCAATTTTAATCGGCCATTCTCGGTGATATCCATGCGCTGCGCGGTAAAATAAATGGAGGAAAGGCAAGCAAAGCATTGTTCGGCGTAATGTTTTGAATACCGAGTGAGGTATATCCTCCGACTCCTGGAATGGGATATGACATTTAACCTCTTTCCCTCTTGAATCGAAACATATCTTGGATTGACCATCGATTTCTTTTGAAACATGGTGAATTGCTGGTGCTTGAAAAAGATAAATAATTTATATCGCTTGGAATTTTTTTGTAATATGGCTTTGCAACTATGTGGAGGTTGGGAAACAAGAGGTGCAGATGATGAGAGGCGGATTAAAAGCTTAAAGCTGTATTCTTACATATTATGTATGGGTTAAGGCCGCTTTTGGGATGAGGCTCTACAGCTGGTTTCACTTTAGCCCTATTACAGTCATGTTCATATTGAATTCAAAAATTTCAAATGAGTTGCCTTCAGCTCGTGACCAGCTTTCAATGATGGTAGCCATCTTCCGTTCGACACCATCCATTGATGCCACTCTTTGTGCTCTAGTTTCAGAATTGAAAAGTGCATCGACGAAGCTAGTGTTCACTGTTTACAGAAGGAAAACCGGTGCAATATATTTTGACCATTTTCACTGGGTTTTTTTTTTTTTTTTGTTGGGGGGGGGGGCGCGTAAAATACCTTTTGAGTTTGATAACTAGTTCTCTAAAACTTAATACTGTTGGTCATCGAATCTGCAAATGACTTGATGGGCTTGATCACTAGTTTTTGGTATCATTTTGGGCTGTTCATCGGTTTCAACTTAGTACGCTATTTAACCTAGGAGGTTGTTCATTGATAGTCTACACCTTCCATTGAACTTTCTTGGAGTTTCTTAGCGTATTAAGAAGCAGAGGATTGGTGATCAACCTTAAAAACGTATTATATGAGCCCCTTCCCCTTCTCTAAAAAGAAAGTGAAAATGGCCATAACTCGAAATATATTCCAACGTTACTGCACATTCCACAAACATAGCTGAGAGACATGAGATTACATTTATTTAGTTTATCTGGAGTGCATCACTGTTGGAAATACGAGAAAACAGCAATTTATATACTTTCTAGGCCCATTCAAATCCCTATCTATAAGCTCACCATTAAACTATGCAGGAACGAAACAAAAATAGTTTTGCTTGCGGGAGTTCATAGCTACTTATTTATACCTTGTTTAAAAACATTGTTTCAATAAAATGGGATTATTACAAAATGAACTAACTCTAGACTTGTAAGTGTCACTGCGGCTCCTGTTTTGTATAGTATTGACCCGTGGTGAACAAAAGTATAGTCGGCTCTATAAGACTGGGAATCTTTGACGGCATTTCTATACATGTGTCCCATCTTTTTCCTAGTCAAGCTTTGGGAAAAAACGACAACCTTAATTTCAGAGGATTCCACTAACTTCAGTTTACTTGTTGAATGTCGGTTAACTTAAGCGCCGGTTATTGAAATTCTTCTTTTCGCTGATTCTTTGCACCGAGTCTCTTGAATTTTTAATTCTTTACTTCTTAACTGCAGTTATAGCATTCCCATTTCTCATTGATCCCAACTCCTACGCTTGAACTTTTCAACCCGCTACAACTAACAATTATCGCTCTATCTATTTATTTATCTCTCTATCTATCTATCTATCTATCTATATATATACATATATATATATATATATATATATATATATATATATATATATATATATATTCATCTCTCTCTCTTTCTTTTCGTCTATCTCTATTTATCTACATATCTTTCTATATATCTTTACCTGTCTCTAATTATATATTCATCTAGATTATCTTCTTCTCCTCTCTCTCTCTCTCTCTCTCTCTCTCTCTCTCTCTCTCTCTCTCTCTCTCTCCCCACAGTTTTCTCTATCTTTCTTTCATTTTCTCCCTCGCTAATTCATTCACAAAAGAAGAGAGCGCCACTAGTACTTTGATAGTAGGTACATTCAACGATAAACAGGCACTTTTACTATGTCGGATTCTACTACGCCAAGTGTTGGAATAGTTTGATTTCATCTTATCAAATCTACCCCGCTGTCCCCGTGTTGATTGATAACCAATGCAAAAATACATGGCAATTAATTGAAGGTTATTGAATGAAATTAATCAAACGAACCGTCGCCACAGTTTTACAATGGGGAAGCTAATGTCATCTAGAGCTGTTACTTAGGGTTCGCGTCAGTCGATAATAAACTAATGTATTTTACTCTTCATAAAGGTGTTCTATCGAGTACATGAAAGATATGTTTTTGTTCCATGTAAGACTTCATTTGACACTGTTACTAAAAATATTCGATGAGCATCCCCGTGGCTAATCAAAATCATCGCATTGAGGACTTTTGCAGCTGCAATGATGCTATTGTCCACACCCCAAATCGGGTTTCCTAGGCTGCTCGTAACAAGTCACTGCTCAAAATAGGAAGCCATTTCCAAAGTGATTTCTTTATTAATATCCACTTTCCCTTTAGCCCTCTTTCTTTTCTCTCGTAGGGGAAACTCAATTCTCGACTACAGTCACAGGGACGAACTGGTTACACCCTCCGGGCAGCGTTTTCTTGTCTGGAAACATTGTCAGCTTCTCCTCATGACCTCACTAAACCCCACTACCTCTCACAGGATCCTTAATCGACAAACCTGTAGAGGCGGGTGCATTTGATACCTTTTGCTCGTATTCGATTTTGCCTCGGTACTCATTTATGTTCGTGATTAGCGAGTTTCATATGTGATAATTGAAAGGATTGAAAACTTTTACGCTTATTTTCTATACAACTGTGCATGTTAAGCTCCATTCTCGACTTAAAAAACTTATTGATGTCTGTGCTGATGTTGAGGTTTAGGAGACGTAAATATTAAAGATTCATTTACCTTGTGTTTCCGACACAAAGTTCATATTAGAAAATGAATTAGCATAGGGCTTTAGACAGAATAATTACTGTCTGTTTAACTGTTTTTTGTGTAGTTTCTAAAGGATGGAATAATCGAGTTTCTGAGGAAAAAACCAATGTAAGTCCAATTTTTTAGTATCGATACGAAGTAATCATTCTTCCGAATACATACTCATTCTAGTGTTGGCGGTCCTTGTCCTTTTCCTCTTGATCTGGTCTGCCCTTGGGCATTCTGTGGAAAGCTCATCTTCGGACAATTACGCATTTGGTGGGCCTTATAAAAAGGTAAAAAAGGATGTAAATGTGGGTGTGGCGGACAAACATAGCGACAGACAGAGAGAGAGAGAGAGAGAGAGAGAGAGAGAGAGAGAGAGAGAGAGAGAGAGCAGATAGGGAGAGTTGATAAGAAAAGCTGGCTTGGGTGGATGCAGGGGATAAAGGAAGGAGACTCTATTTTAAGATGAGATGAAAAGCAGGCAAGTGCGTTAGCTAATAATATTCCGGTGAATCTCATACTGAACTAGACAAACTGTAGTACCGGTTGTATGGTTTACCTGGGAGTTGTGTGATAAAGCCTGTCTACAAGTTAGGGTTTGTAAGCTCTAATAAGCTCATCAGTTTGCTTTCATGAGACAGAGCGTAACTGATTGGATGAGATTCTGAATGTATAAGTCGAAAGTGCGTGGCTTTAAAACTTTTGATGTTGGGGTAATCCCACTTCATACAGCCACCTACACTGATCTGGATGAGGATGAGTATTGGATGAAGTAAAAGGAAAGAAGAATAAAGCCGTTAGAAATCGGATTAAAATGGCCGAATAGCAATAAAGAATGAGTTTGCAAAAGCATGGGGGATTTGGAGAAGAATGTTGAAAAGAGGGGGAGATATTGTGTAGGTCAAACACAAAATAAAGCATATAAATGAAAGACACTGAAGATGTAGGGCAATTGAAGCTAAGAAAAAAAAAATAAGGTTTCGGGCGGGGGAGAGAGAGAATAGGAAAGTCGAGGGTGTCGGAACCGGTGTGAGAGAACGGAGTTTATTTAGGTTTTGGACTGGTCAAACAAGGACGATTCGAAATTCGATGAGAACAGAGAAAGCCAGAAGCGTAAGTTTGTTACTGTGGCTGTAGAAAGTTATATTTCTGTGCATTTGATGTTTGCAAAGGAACAGAAAAAAAAAGAAGAAAAAAAAAGAACTAGATAATGACTCTTTGAGCTCGATATGTACAAGAATATAGCTCCTGCTCGGCTGTGTGAAATCACGCCAACTCTAATCTGAGGACACATTTCGTGACGAATTAAGGTCACATGAGAACTGGAAAGCGAATCTGACCTTGATTAGTCATGCACAGCATAAGACCCCATTGAATGCCTGTAAATATATCAGAATCAGCAGTCAAACCATCTCTGCTCTTTAGGATCTTTTACTGCCAGTGAAACTATTGTTGCTTATTAGTCCCGTGTATAGCAGTAAAAAAAAAAAAGGGTGTGAGAGCCACTTTGAATCTTTATACATCTCCATCATTATCAGAGAGGGAATGTTGCAGGTGTTCATGATCACTTAAGAGGTCTGGAGTGTCAAAACAAGTTGGCTTTAGGTTGCTATTAGGTTGGTCTTGGAGAGTTCTATTTTTTTTTCTGGTCAGTGTCCATTTCTTTCTTTTACCTAGATAGTGAGATAGACAGAGAGAGAGAGAGAGAGAGAGAGAGAGAGAGAGAGAGAGAGAGAAAGAAAGAGATAGACAGACAGAGAGAGAGAAATGGAGAGAAAGAAAGAGAGAGAGAGAGAGACAGAGAACGATAAAGACCGACCGAACGATACAGACGAAGATATCGACTATTCGATCATTGAAGGCCCAAAGCTTTCGTCGTGCAAGACAGATGAGAACAGTGGCCCATCCACTGAAAACGATAGAGAGAGAGAAAGATAATGAGAGAGTGTGAGTTTGGTATCGGTTGGTATGTTTGTGGGAGAGAGAGAGAGAAAGAGAGAGAGAGAGAGAGAGAGAGAGAGAGAGAGAGAGAGAGAGAGAGAGAGAGAGAGAGAGATCCCAGTCATAATCAGACTCGTAAGGCCTCAAGTATTTGCAAGCACGCTTGAGTACACTGTCGATGATTGCTGCCCTCAATGGATCGGTTGCCATGCCCAGTGTTTACACTGCATTGTCGTCATAATACATGTAATTATAGTATGGACAATGTTGCTTGAGTCCACACACTCATCCAACATCATTCAAGTCGGACGAGTATAACTTATCTTTCAGATCTGTTAAGAGTACTGACTTTTTTCGGCCATCCATCTATCCCAATATAAATTCATCTATCTGAATAAATCTGAGAAATAGTTGTTTTTTTGTTGTTGTTGTTTTTTTTTTGTTTTTTTTTTTGGGGTGTGTGTTTTTTTTTTTTTCAAAAGCACTTTATGCCGTGATTGAATAAAAAAAAAAGCAAGAAAGAAATTTTGAGCTTCGAGAGAGAATTCCTAATTAATGGTAATCGCTCTGTTTTGTAAATGAAATCGATAGAGTCGATATAATGTCATTATACAAGAAATAAGAAATCCACAAGTCATCCGAGGGATGCCGTAGACTCTGGGAACAATTAAGAAAGTCGGAGTTAGATTGATTGTCCTTAGTTTGTATCAGTTGCACTGCGCTGAGTCTGCTGACCTCAGAAGAGAGTATTCTATAAGCGAACCAAAAAAAAAAAAGCAACTCAGACTAGCCCGGCTTTTATAGGCGGGGACTGAGGTTTCTCTTCCTTGTCGAAAGACTAATAGATCGATGAACGACACCGAGGTATTCATATACCAGCTCCGATCATCTCCCCATGTGCAGGCATGTCACGCGTGCCCTGGCAGTGCCGTGCTTGCGAGGCCTGGACTGTGGCTGACCTGGACTTCAACCAAACCTGACCGCTCTGATTGCAGCTATAATCATCTGTCAATGAAATGGCATTCACGTAGGTTTGCTCTTGTTGTTCGATATGAAACGTCTTCCAAGTCTCTGCTCACCTTCGTGTGCAGAAATCTATGCAAACCGCGGCGCATGCAACTCATTGAGATTTGCTTTCTCATTTCAAGCGCGTGGACCAAATGGCGGTTTGATTCTGGGGGGGGGGTAACAATTTTGTAATTTGTGATGGCGGTTTGATGGGGGGTGGGAGAGAGGGGGTAACAATTTTGTAATTTGTGGTTGAGACTCATTTGGAAACAAACTAAACATCGTCCACTTAGTTCTCTCTTACTTCTTTTTTTCTTCATTGTGTACCTTTTGCCCAGTCACGCTCTTCTTTTTTCTCAGCTGTTTCGTTCGTTAAGTTTTATTTTTGTCAGTATCCAGAGTGAATGATACAGATTGTGCCGGTAGTGACCAGAGCTCAGCTGCGGGTGAACGTGTCACCGCTAAAGCCGCCAGACACGCTCTGTGAGATTCGCTGACTTCTACCTAGAGACTGATCAACTAACGTCTGAAGAGATTAGCGCTGCCAACGGCTCGGCCCGTCATGGTCCTGATAACACTCACTGGCCGGCCCTCTCCCACTACTGTGTGCGTGGATGTGTTAAATATTTTAACAGTTCGTGTGCGGCTGGGAGATCTAACTACTGTGTTATCGTTTTTTTTTTTTTGTTTTTTTTTTTATATTAAACTTTTTGGCGATTTAGATTGAGATAGTGAAAAGGGAATACGGCTTTGAGGGCACGGCATTGTATTCATAACCCGTGTAATGACAGCAACAGTTCTTTGTTTTGTCATCAGTCGTATTATTATTAAACTTTGGAAAAAGAATAATTAAACTGATTAATTTCCGTATTAGGTGGATCTAGCCGTAGCAGCGACGCAGTACAATGGCATAATAAGAAATGTGTCAAGTGCATTGTGTTGAAACTGCAGAGGTTGTGTGTTGTAAATAAAAGTGTATATATTGTCCATTCTTGTGTTTTGACTGGCTTCTTTAAGGCACCATACGCCTTCAACAACGTTATGACTAGATGAAAGAAAATGTTCCTGGAATTCCGCATTCTTTTTCTAAAGTTTGTTTTCACCGCAGCGATTGATTTGCGGTCGATAGCACAGCGGTGAAACAGTGGCAAATAATCGTGCTGTAGAGTTCTTTTAACGGTAAGGTGGAATCCTCTTGGAGGATTCTGTTAATTGTTCCCAAGTGTATAGATCTTGATCTTGAACTCTAACAGTTGATCTTTGTTTCCGGCTTATTTTGCAGTTTATTCACCTTTTGCGGTTCATTACTGTCTAGAAACCATAATTTTCTGATTGTGGAAACTTCACGTTTGAATAGGTCAACGTGGTACATGTACCATAAGAAAGGTAGCAACTGTTTGGTTCTTGTCAATTTGTAAAGGCCATGGCCCGTTTGTCTTCAGTAAGTTAAATCTAGTGACGCCTTGTTGGTTAAGTGTGGCTATTGCTCAGTTATCTTTTGTTATAGCGTTTCTGTGACCTAGTTTGTTCTACTGGTAAACGCATTATAAGAAAGAAAAGGAAGGTTAAATCTGTGTGTTTTGACCCAATTGGAATTGCTTATTTTACATTGTATCTGAAGCTGTCTTCTGGAAATGACAGCTGTTCGATCAGTTTGGCAAATTTACTTTCCTACCGTATTTATCTTAAGTTTTTATAAGTATACTAACCCACGGAGCTCTTTCTTCATCAAGTAGATGCAAATCATAAATTTACCTTATCTGTTTAAAGGTTATCATGTTAGATCATGCACATCTTCCAGTTGGGATTGGTACTTTAAACACCACTGAATTATCTAAAATAATTGGAAATCAGTTGCACCTATTACTTAGCTGTCTTGAAAGTAGATAACGCGTTTACCAAGGCATACAGACTTTTTTTTTCCTGACTGACCTTAATTATATTCTTTTAAATTTTTAAGATGATGATGTTTAACTATTGCCCCAATATAATTGTGATCATAGGATAAGAGTAGTTTATACTGCATCGGCGCCTATTTGTTCAGGAAAAGCAGCTCATTTCATTTTTTCCACCGCTTTGGTGTCCATAGAGATCTGTCAAAGATGAAAAATTGTGAAAATCCCGAAAAGCTTTCTTATTGATGTCAAAGAGATTATTTACTTGCAATTAGCCAAGACGTGGAAACCGCGGCCCGTGAGCATTTTGTGATATTGTTTATTCCGGCACGCATGTGAGACTAGCTGCACTGTGATCATTGAGGATCGATAGGTCAGAGTTCGCTGTTTGTAATGATGGGTCGCCTTGGAGGGTGATTCGGGCTGAGGTCACCAGGCCAACCATGAAAGAGTGATCTTAGCCAAATGCAGCGAGGAAACTATCGAGATTGCAACTTTCTATGGGATCCTGCAGCTCCATAGTGACGGTAACCAGACCTTTGTCCGGAGACCCGTGGTCTGAGATACAGTAAGCTTTCAGTATCATTAACCATCTTATTTGCTCAAACTTGGCATACATGTTTAATCTTATTATTTTAATAAGGCTAGGGCTCGATCTCGGGAAGATTTCTTTCGAATCCGCAGTTTAGAACATTGACTTTGGATGCCAATGTAAGTGGGTAATAAATACCATGCTCTTTGGCCATTCGGTTAATGCTCGTCACCCAAGTCCAAACAAGATATTCAACATCAGTGATGGTTCAAAAGCGAAAGGTAACTTTGAGCCTTGAGATGTATAACGCATATTTCTTCGAAGCTTGACTATCACGAGTTTGTAATTAAAAAACGTCAAATACATAAAAGTAAAAATGAATGAAAATGTATGAGGGGTTAGGAAGAGGAAGTGAAAAGAGAGAGAGAGAGAGAGAGAGAGAGAGAGAGAGAGAGAGAGAGAGAGAGAGAGAGAGTCTGGGTTTGGTTGGGCTTTTAATGATACAAAAAGGCCTCTGAACGGTCCATATTGTTTTGACCTTCCTTTATCGATTTTCTTTTGAGTAAAGAGACAATCAAGTTTAATCTTCAGCTTTGCACGGCCCTGTAATTATCATTATGGCTAGCTCTTTAGTTTTTGAGTTACACGCCAGCAGGTTATAGTATTTCAATTTAAAAAAGAATGCCAAAAGGCTAAAAGCTTTTGCTGAAGTAATTATGAGTTGGACGTCGGAGAGCAGATTATTTGTTCGAGTTTTCCAGAGGGTCCAAAAAATAGCCAAGATCGAGGTGTTGCTACATGTGAATGAGATGTGAAAATCTTTAAAAGTATAAGCTAGAAATTTTAAATTTGTTCATGCTTTAAGGATTAACTTAACTTGAACTTACATTTTTTTCTTTTGTAATTATCTCGTCCAACTATATTTAAGTTTAGACCTAATGCTGCGAATCAAGGATGAGAGCCTAGACTAATTGGGTGTCTACATCATAGCTTCTCCTTCGCTGTCTCCGAAACCGGATTTATTTTTCACTCCACTTGTCATTTTATTTTTTTCTATTTTTCATGATCAGCTCTGGGAAGTTTTGACTGTTTAAGTACCGTATACCCATTAGGTAAAGCTTTTTAATCAGCCTTGTATTATTCGTGTGAAGTCTTCTTTGACGTTAAGGCCGATTGAATTATTGAACACTGCAGCAGTGCCAATATTTCTATGCCATTGTTATAATGTTCGCTGGAGTCATAGTCTGGCATTTGGTGGCTTATATCCCTTCCCCCCCCCTCTCTCTCTCTCTCTCTCTCTCTCTCTCTCTCTCTCTCTCTCTCTTTCTCTCTCTCTCCCTTTAAATATTCTACCATTTTGATTTTTCCAGCTGGCAGCAATTACCTATTCATGACGGGGTGGGATAGTCAAGTTTCAAGCAGTCAGTCGATCTGAAATTGCTCAGTAGTTGTATTGCTATCAATAGGCATTAGACTCAGGTTATATTATAATTTACACATCTTATCACTGTTCTTGTTTTATAAACAGTATTTGCCAAAATAACGTATGTTTGCGAGATGGACCGATGCTCAAGAGTGATAAGCGATGTTCTCTTTGTACTTGAGTTTTATCTGGAAACTTTATGCAGCTATATTCTATTGTTTGATAACGTCTGTTGTACTTTGGCATGTCAATTACACAATCGATACTATCAGAGTTTTTCACTGTTGGTCGCTAAGTGGCCGTAGACGTGGGCAGATTTGATTATTAATGAGATCGATACTGCCGTATTGATCATATGAAAATTTGTATTTCAGCTCTCCTTTTCACCTAAACTAAATTGCGTTGATACATTTCCGAGTTCTTACAAAACGTATAAAAGCTTATAAAAGACTCGTCGCAGTATGCCTGTTGTATTTTTTGGACTAGAAAGATAATAGCTTTTGAAAATGAAAAAGTTAAAGAGAGTTTTATGTGTGAAACAATTGAAAGCTACTTTAAGAATCCTTTTGATGGTCAAAAAGAAAATGGGTCTATTAACAGCGCTGATTTTCATCAGTATTGAATTTTTTCCACAATAACAGTACTCTTTCATTATCTTAGTCACATGTTAAAACGTAGGTGTCAAAACATTCAAAAACAAATAAAACTAGAACACTTAGATTAAAATAAATAAACAAAAAAAAAAAAATGTTTTACTCAAAATTATTGATTCAACGCTCTTAATCCACGTGTTCTCAGTAGTTCTTAACATATAAAAAAGAATCTTTGCTACAAAACTACCTTAAATTTATGGGAGAAAAAACCTCAAAACGGCTCTTATTGGCTATTAGGTGATCTAGTTAGCACTCACTTCTTGGTGGCTGATGTGAATTGATGTGACTTAATGGCGCGTTTTGTTCTCAGACTATTTAGATGTGACATCACATTTTTTTTTTCCATCCAAAGGCAACGCTCAGGATGTATTTAAAAGAAAAAAAGATGATGGCAGGTATATATAAAAAAAAACAAAAAAAAAACATATAGTCCTATAAAGTGTAAGAAACTCTAGGTTGAGGTTTTTTGTTTACATTTTTTTCGCCGAGTGTTTGTTTCAAGCATTTTGAGTGATATAATCCGATCCAGAATATTAAAACAGATAATAACCTGAGGCTCCCCGTCATTGCCTTTAGACAAATCATGTCTCAATCTCGAACAAAACTGAAGCAGAGACACTGCTGCATTGATAGGCTAACATGAAAGAATACTGAGTGCAAGGTCAACGGTATCCTGGTGTGTTTTTTGCAGACTTAGCCCACAGGTTTAACCAAACACCTTTGCTCGCTTACAATTTTTTTTCATTCATTGAAAACTAACCTCAGGACAACATAAAAGCAATGTTATGGCAAGGGCTCCAAATTGCTATGTTTTGAAATGTTTTATATTTCCTCTCCACCGAGTACCCCCAGTGATCATTGTTCTTACTTTGTCTCCCATGCGCTTGTTTCTTCCAGGAGGGCGATAGCAAAGAGCAACTTCAGTCACACGAACTACCTTCACCCGAGCCACGCCGAGTCAGGTGGTTACAAGAAGCGGGAGCTGAGATCTACCGTGGACTGGTCGGTGAGTACAGCAGCTGGAGAGTCCATGACAAGCACGCGCCATCTTTATTGGTACTTCTGGACATGCATCTTGCTGATTTTAACTATAGCCGAGAAACCTCCAGTTCAATATTAATTTTTAAAAAAAAGCTATTACCGTGCATATCAATACAATGCAAATGCTATTTTTTCCCCTATCTTCTGAAACTCCCTGCTACTGCCTGGGAATAAAAAATAAATTGCTCATACCTTGAATTGGATGACTGACCCAACGCTTATAAAATTATGGCACATATCTGTTTGCTTATTAACCTGTTTAAAAAAATGAGTCAGAAATCAGATACACAACGTTGTGTTCTTTTCTTCTTGAAAAGTGTTGTAGTTCGTCGAATCTTGTAAGACTAAGCTTGCCAAGAAAACCTTGAAATGTTCAAGCTTTAGACATGTGTGAGTGAGCATTTCTCGCTTCTCGATATTCTTTATCTTTTTACTCAGTTTCTTGAAGACCAGGCTGTGCTTACTCGAGCCATTCTGCACGCAGTGGACGATACAGATAACTGCTTACAATAACAAAAATCATTTTAATGGTGAAAGAGATGACTAAGTCATGAGATTCAGTTTGTTGCTTGCTTCATGCTGATTTGAAATGTTGGAAACAGAAATACTCACAATGCAACTAACCGCATGCCCTTGCTGTTGTGCCAGGAACAAGCGGCCAACAGCGAACATCTGTGGGTGGACACCAACGCCTCCGGTGATTACTGCTATGCAATGGATACTGATTGTCTGGTGAGGCGGAGACACCTCTCTCTCTCTCTCTCTCTCTCTCTCTCTCTCTCTCTCTCTCTCTCTCTCTCTCTCTCTCTCTCTCTCCCTCCCTCCCTTCCTCCCTCTGTCTCTCCCTCTGTCTCTCTCTCCCTCCCTCTGTCTCTCTCCCTCTCTCTCTCTCTCCCTCCCTCTCTCCCTCTGTTTCTCTCCCTCTCTCTCGCTCTTTCTCTCTCTCTCTCCCTCTCTCTCCCTCTCTCTCTCTCTCTCTCTCTCTCTCTCTCTCTCTCTCTCTCTCTCTCTCTCTCTCTCTCTCTCTCTCTCTCTCTCCAGATTTTTGGAGAGAACAAAATTTAATTCTGAGGATCCTTTTTTTTAAATTTTGTTTTGTCTAATTCGATTCCTGTCCTGCCTTTAAGCTTACCGTTTCCGTTCATGTCGCATGCTGCCTTAAAGACTATTTCCTGTTTGTGACTAGGAAAGAATTACCTATTAAGTCATGTCAATATTCTTGTCTTTGCTGCAAAATGCCAATAATAAGTCACAGGTGTTGCCATTGAGGAGGATTTTTTGTTCTTTTTCATGATGATCACAAGAATTCAACAAAAAGTGAAGCTATAAGTATGGAAAACTATTTCTTGAAAATGATACACAAAGCAAAGAAGTAAGCATTGGCCATCTCAGGTGAACTTGGAGTATAGAGTAAGATAAACACAACCTTAATGGGCAATCCGGTATATATGTAACGATATTTATTATATAAGATCGCTTGGTCATGTTTGCGATTTCTTCGTGAATAGACTAGTTTAGAATGACTTGTGGTGTGATGAATTAGTGTGATTTCTCATAGCAATGTGGTAGAGCTATAGAAGATTTTTATCATATCTTGCTTTTTCTTTTTATCATATTTTGCTCTTAATCTTGTCGTAGTTGTTGTTGAAGTCTCTTCCTTTCTCTTGCAACAGAAAATGGGACCGCGAAAAAAGTGCATCGCATGCAAGATTGTTGCTCATACTGCATGCATAGGAGTATTAGAAGAGGTGGGTCTGTCAGCCGAACACATTTTGCATTGTGACGTGTCATCTTGTGGTTCGGCTTTTTTTTTTTTTTTTTTTGTTTCGTTTTATTTTGTTATTGTTGTCCTTTTGGATTTTTTATCCTTTACATTTTTTTTTAATTTTTTTTTTTTATTTTTTTTGTGTGTGGCCAGTCTGCTGAATCAGATTACATTTGCTGTACCATGTTGTTAGCTGGCTGTGTTGAGGATTGATCTGGTAGTTATGTTTTATTTTTGACACAATGCTATCGTGCCAGTTGCTTTTCATTCTCATTGCTCGGTCAATTTATTTGTCTTTATATTTTTTGGATTAAAAAAAAAATAGATTCTTTAGATTAAAGAAGAATGTATGTCTCGATCTATGGTCTAATACTTTCATGAAAATCATTTAGCTGTTTCTTCTTGGTGTCTTTATTGGTTTTTTTTTTTATTATTTCCGTGTGTTTGTCGTTTGTTTGGTTTGTTGTTGTTGTTTTTTTGTTGTTTTTTTTTTTTGCTTTAGTTTTTCTTTGTATGTTGCTTATTATTTTTTTTGTCTATTTGCTGTTACACAATTTTTTAAAACTAATTAATTTAACATTTAACAGTACTCTGAGTTGAGTAAACTTTTCATACTGCATGTTTATCTCTCTTGAATGTATGCAGTTTTCTTTCAACACCGGCTGGTTTAGCTGCATAATGAAATAAATGATAAATAAATATATCAGAAAATGTCAAACTGGTAAGATAAGCGTATACATCATGTTGGTGTGAGTGCAGAGTTGTTCAACAAGAAGCGTTTTATTCTTTTAGATTAATCATAAAGAATAACTAAGGACACCGTTCAAATGGAGAAAAAGAAAATTTTTATTCGTCAAAAACATATTTGATGTGGCAAATATTCTGCATCATCAAAGTTTCTTTCATTTTATAGGTATCAAATAGTCGACATATTGTTACAAAGATCATCAAACTTTCGTTGTTATTGTTACAAGAATGTGTCAAAATGGGAGATTTATGATGCAATGCTGTACATTTTGATAGTTAGATTTGTAACCCATTTTAAATAAACGCATGCTGTATTTGCGACTTATAATAAGTAAAAGAATGCATACAACTGTACAATCCCCTCCTGTTCGCTATATATTTCATGTTTCTAAGAACGTATTGAATGGTTTTCGGTAAAAGCTTGAAATGTGTTTTTTACGCAGAAAAACCTTAAATGCAAGCCAACTTTTCGAGAGGCTGGCGTCAGAAACTATAGAGAAGTAAGTATTCCCAAGTGCACAATCTTTTAAATTGTTGGTGGCTCTAAGATTAAAGACTTTGGAAGCTTAGTTAGGAATGGCATTCTCTAGTATGAGTACTCAACCCAATGTGAAGGCTTGTTATCTAGCAACGAGCTCACAGTGTATCAAATCTTGCCCTGCACTCGGCCAGCTATCTCTGTGATTGTGGGGTTTATAATGAGGATAAATGCAGCAGCCAGCCCGTCGCTGTAAAGGACCAAACGCCCCTTCCTCTCCTTACAATCACTGTTAAATGCTTGAATATGAAGCAGTGAATCATCAGTGAGGTATGAGCTGAGCATGCATGCTATAAAGTGATCAGTAGGCTTGGAGGCTTCCGATTTTTTTTTATAAGATTAGTTTGCTCGATATGATAATTCGGTTTAGTTTTTTTTATGTTGATATATACACAAGGTATTGTTTAAATGTATATACCTATTACCTAGATTTAGTACAGTTATGTAAGTATGTAGTCTTGGGTTTATGTTTTTTAAAAAAATTATAAAACAAGAGGTATAATATTCTAACATTCTGAAGCTGATTTTTATTTCATTGTTAAGGAGAAAAAAATAAAATTTGAAATTGAGGGAGGTAAGGAAAAAAGGGGGAGGGGGTGAATATTTAGATTTTCCTTTCTGTGATAGTCACGGTTTTTTAGTTTAAAGGATGTTTAAAGCTTTATCTTTCATCTTCTTGCAGCAAACATTCATGCGTCACCACTGGGTACACAGACGGCGTCAGGAGGGCAAGTGTAAGCAATGTGGCAAGGTGAGGTCACAGTTGTCCTGAGCTTTGTAGCTATCACGTTTACCAACTGATCTTTAGATTTGCGGTTTAAACCCCTATCAGTGCGACTTGTGGAACTGTCATTCTAAGTCAGCCTATTAAGCATAAGCTATTGTGAAATAAGACCTTTGAGGTTTGATGTTGCACTTAAACAAAAATTTTATGGAATTCATTTTATTCCTGTTATCTAGGCATTGCTTGTTTTTTTTTTTACATTAGGAATTAAAGTGTTCAGATGAACTTATTTTCCTTCTTCTAGATGCAATTAATTATATAGGGAAAAACATCGGTATTGTGCTACATTTCCTCAAGTACCTGTTACAGTCCTCACATACATTTAAACTTGGGGGTCTTTACCCTAGGCCATGGAGAAATAAAGACCTCAGAATATTTTGCTGTTGTTAAAATTGATGCTTGTCAAGAGATATAATTTAATGGGATTAAATTAAACTGAAGCTAGCGTTCTTCCCCCCTTTAGGCCCTAAAAGTTAAAAGCATTGCATTGCTTTTCATATATAATAATTTCAATGTTTGTTGTTTCAGAGCGAAGGCCAATATATTTTCCTTTTGAAAGGTAATATAATTTGTTATTATTAGTGTGAGGAAATTGTTTGTATATAAGAGAAATAACCTTTTGAATTAACACTGTGTTCTTGGTGTTTCTTTATTTTCAGTCTTTTCAACAACGATTTTCATTTCAAAATAAGGTAGGTTTTATTTTCTATCATACAAATTAATATAAATTGTTAAAGCCTTTGTAATGAAGCTTCTTTTTTTTAATTGAGTATTATTATTATTTAACGTAACATTTTGCGCCAAACTTATGAGATTTAATTGTATTATACTTAATGATCTAAAAGCATTGAAGTAATAATTTGGTAACATGGGGAAATAGCCTATGTAAATAATAATGACAGACCCTGTGTTCAAGTGATCTTGTCAGCTGAAGTTTCATTGAACCTGTTATCTTTGTGGTTGATATTAATAACTGAGTATTACTGTTGTTTAAAATTTCGCAGGATATTATTGCTATCAGCTGTTCATGGTGTAAATCTGCATACCACAATAAGACAACATGCTTCATGATGCAGCAGATAGAGGAGCAGTGCACTATGGGGATACATGCCTCCATCATAGTACCACCTTCTTGGATAATCAAGCTTCCGAAAAAGGTTTGAAATCATTTTTTTTCCTTTTTGTGCATCTATTGTCATCCTCATCAGCATTACCTCAACATCACAACCATACTGTTAATCAGCACTAGATTCATAGTTAAAACTTCATCATTATCATAATCATTATGAGCATTAATATAATTGTTATGAAATGTGTAAAGGTGTACAAAGTCAAGGACAACTATGTTCAGCAGATTTCATAATTATGTGACTCATTTTGTTTGAACTATATTGATTTTTACTTCATTACCACACTTATCATCACCATCATCAATACCAAGACAATTGCTTCTGTCATCATGTCTATTTGGTTTTTCTGATTAGGGCTCTTTTAAGTCATCCCTGCGCACCAGCAAGAAGCGCAAGGCATCATTAAAGAAGAGACGCAGTAAAGAGGAGTCCAAACCCTTTATCCTTAAGCCAATTCCAAGCCCACTCCTCAAACCTGTGATAGTATTCATCAATCCAAAGAGCGGTGGCAACCAGGGGGCAAAACTCTATCACAAATTTTGTTGGTTGCTCAACCCGCGTCAAGTCTTTGATCTCACTCAGGGAGGCCCCAAGTATGGGTGAGTAGTAAGATTGACTCCTTGTTTAATTGGGACTGACATTATGTTTTATGGTTTCCTATTGAACTGAAAGTGTTTGTCTTTACAACCATCTATATAAGCATCCTGATAACTGAATGTGATAACTGATTAATCATGTTTCGTTTTGATTTTCTAAATACATGCAGTTGTATGTTAATCTCTTTGGCATGCATTTCATAGGTATTAATAACTGCTTATATATATCAGATCACAATCCCCTATTGGGAGTAAATGTATAGATGGTAACAACTCTACTTAAGTGAGTGTTTCAAGTTCCTTGGAGTAGTCGCCTTTGGGACTCCCAGGCAATGTCATCTATGACATGACATATATGAACAATCAGTATTTAATTCACTATATTTAGATTACCAGCTTTATTTTTTTAAAAGGGATGCTGATGATTTAGTTAAAAAATTTCATGTCTGAAATGATCAAAGACATGTTGTTTTTTTTTCTTTAAGCCCTTTCATTATGAATGGAGGAGAATGAATTGATTCAGCTTTATACTGTTTTACAATGATGGTTGATAATTCAAGAAAAGGGCTGAAAACCTAAGAGTGAAGAGGCTATATCCACCAAATTATTTGACAAATTTTCATATAACTCTCTTAGACTGGAGTTGTACAAAAAAGTGCCTAATTTGCGTATCCTGGCGGCGGGTGGGGATGGAACAGTGGGCTGGATTCTCTCAACCATCGACAGTCTTGGGTTGTCTCCACCACCTCCAGTGGGCATCCTTCCCATTGGCACAGGCAACGATCTAGCTCGAACTCTTAACTGGGGTGGGGTGAGTCCACAGACATGTTCCTCAGTGGCTTGGAAAGTTTATTGACAAACAGACTTTATTAAACAGTCAATCAATTAGTCACTTAGTCAATGAAGCATAGTTAATAGAATCTTCATTTATTTTAATTTGAATAATTGCAACACCAAAAAAATGAAGGAGCTTTGCAAATCCAATAAACAAAGCAAAAATTGCTACCAAAAACTGAACAACTGTCCTATTATAAAAAATAAATATGTATTTGTATTTTTTAAATGATGTAAAATGAGGTGAAAAAATCATACCTTAAGCTTTTGATACTAAATAATACCAGTGACATTTATTTTCTTTTGCAACAATATCCTCATTGAGATTCTCATCCTCTACGAAGATAACAAGTTTCTAAGTCTAGGGTGAATCATGAAAGTTTTTTTTTGTTGGTTTTGATTTCATTATTCTATGGCCCATTTTACTGATCCTTTTTTTTTCTTCAAACATTTAATTTTTTTGCGAAGTTGCTCAAATAATCTTTTGTTTTTAATCACAGGGTTATACAGATGAACCGATCTCAAAGATTTTATGCAACATCGAAGATGGACAAATTGTTCAATTGGACCGGTTTGTTTTCATTCCTTGTTTTCAGTTTTGTAGTAATTTTCACTAATTTTTTTTTTAAATACATATTACATTTTAATGCTTTTTATTTTGTTCATTTTCAAGTTATCAATTGTTTTGGGTTTTTCTTTGTAATTATTAGAATAGTTGCTGAGTTTGTTACATGGTTTTATTTCAGTTGATGGTTATAAGCTCTGATAAATAAATGTCTGTTAGTCGACAAATTTCAACTTCACAACTCTTTAAAGTCTCACGTTTTGTCATGTGTGAATTAAAAAAAAATTATAGTTGCATGTCCTTTTCCAACTATCTTTTGTTAAAAAATATCAACTTTGTATGAGATGCATTATCAGTTTATAAATGAAATCAATATAGCAACAGGAAGCCGTTTCTTCAGAGAGATATAATAGACAGGGTGTCCCCAGTATTTTACATTCTTACACACCAATATCCTTACAGGCATTTGAAATAAACACAGCATCCATACACATGTATACTGCTTAAATTTTCTACTGACTCTTTCTAAAAGCCATTTTTTACATGAATATAGAACTAATGCTATAAAAATAGCCCTGCTACACTAAAATCTGTCATTTTGTAATTCCAGGAAGAAAAAGGATTCTCAAGGAATGTATAGATTTTATCATTATTTTCTAAGTGACTTAGTTTATAGAGAGATTTAGGTATTTTGATACAACTTTTTTGCAATCTTCATTTACCTGTTATTCAAGATTTTATTTTTTAATTGTCTTTTATTGTTTCTAAATGTTGGATTGATCAGATTGGCAATAAATTAAAGTTGATGTGAACATAACTGATTCCACTTGTCATCTCTCTCCTTTGCAGTTGGTCACAAGACTTAATGTTGGCTTGAGCACAAGCTTAAGAAATTGGTAGAGTTCCAATCAAGCATCACAATAGATTTCTTTAAATGTTTCAAAAATTAACTGTTTTGTGTTTGATGCTGTGGACAGGTGGAATATCAAAGTTATGCCTAACGAATGCTCAGACGGAGATGCAGTTGGAGAGGAGCTCTTGGCAGACAGCCTACCACTTGATGTGTTCAACAACTACTTTAGTCTCGGGGCAGATGCTCATGTTGCACTAGAGTTTCATGAATCTAGAGGTAAGGTTATCAAGAAAAAATGAAAAACAGGCGTAACTGATAAAAAGTGGCTATTTTAGCAACTTTTGTCCACTTTGTCCCTATAAATTGATTTTGATGCTGTTTTCATGGGGTGAGCTAAAAAGTGGATTGCAGTCATTAGTGTTTGCAAAATTTCTAAGAAAACAACCTGGTAAAAGTTGGTGTATGCAACTTTACACATTGTCAGTTTCTTTTAGTATCATTACTATCCAAAGCAATCCCTATAGCAATTTCTATATCCTTTTAGTGAATAAATTCACTATATTTTGATCTACTTTTTATTTTAAGAGTTTATTATATATATGATATAAAATCCACGAAGTTGACCCTTATTTGTTATTCATTGTGCAAATTAATAAACCTAGTAAGTTATCTCCTACTTAATGTGCTTTCAAGATGTCCCTACTATGTACATTTTTACAAACATTCCCATGTAAATTTTAAAATGCGCAAGCTCTAAACTCAAGAGAAAAATTTCTTTTTTTCTTCTTGTCTTCAACAGAAGCAAATCCAGAAAAATTCAACAGCAGGTTTCGTAACAAGATGTTCTATGCAGGAGTAAGTTAAATATTTGGTTGGCTATAACTGCTATTGAGTACCATATTTATTATCATGTTACTTTGAGAGAATGTCTTTTCAATTCGTTTTTAAAACTCTCAAGCCTGTGATGTGTTTACAGAAATTTTAAAAAGAAAACAAAATTCAGTAAATTTCTTTTTATATTAACAAATGAGAACAGCAACAAATATTTGATGTTTGTAATTTTTTAACGTAAACGATACCTTTTTTTAGGTGGGAGGAAGGGATCTACTTAAGCGCAGCTGGAAAGGGTTTGCTGAGCACATCAAACTTGTGGTGAGTATGTTACAGAGATGTAAAATCGAAGGACATCATTCCAAGTAAGCAAAGGGAGATAAATCTGAGTGCATCATACAGATCTTTATTTTGTGTATCAAAGGAATAAAAATGTCATTTTGTGTATAAGGACTTGTTGTCTTAATCCTGTGATGGATAAAGGTAAACGTTTAGATAAAATATTTTATAAATTAATGGAGCTGAAGAAGTGACTTCCTACTACAAATATGGATCCATCGAATATATGCAAGAGTCATGTGGTTGAAGTGTATCACCTTCAGTATTACACCATTTTTCTCCTCTGACAAAATTGTCTTGAAAAGTGAAGAGTATTGGTTTGTATTTTTTATGTAGCATGGAAATGCAATAGATTACATGATATTCAGCCATTCTAAATCATACTGTTATATGTAGATTTCTAATGTTTTAAGTTCCAAGTAAATTTGGATTAACTAATTGTATAAGCATTCAAAATATGTCTCGATTGAGTCAGTATGTACTCAAAGAAAAAAAGAAAATAGCATTGTTAGGACTGTGGTAAGATGGAACATTTAGAAATTGTAGCTTGGATTTGATGCTGGCAAATATCTGTTCTTAATGTCTCTATTTTCTGTTTGTTTCCTTTGCGTAGTGTGATGGCATTGACTTGACCCAGAAGATCCAAGACATGAAACTGCATTGCCTTCTCATTCTAAACATTCCTCGGTAAGTTTCTGTAAACACATTATTGCTAGCTGTCATATTATCAAAAATTTACTGCACTGGGTTAGTTCATTTCCTTTATGGTTTTTGTGCATATTTTGTGGCTCGTTATTTTTTGGTTTGTTGGGAAATTTTGCCGTTCAATTTCATATAGGTAAGATTTTTTTTTCATTTATTTTTGTTGATATTTTCTTTACAAAGTAATTCTGTGATTAGACAGGTTCAGATATCAAAGCATTGTCTAAATTGGATGTTTTGTGATGGAAACAATGTATTCACCAACAAGTCGTGATTTGATTTGTGTAGTTTCTCTCTTTCTTTAGTTTATATTTCTTGTTACCTATCTATTCGATGCCTTATGACGCTAAATACCTCACCTTTCATTTGTCATCTTGATCTGTTTAAAGCTGTGGCTCTTGCTTTCTATTCACTAAGTTATCTTTTTTTTTCAACCATCTGCCTCGAAGTAAACCTTCAGTTCTATTTTATTGAAGTACAATGCAAAATCGAATTTAGTAGTAAAGCGACTATTATTTAGGGTTTCCTTTTACCATATAATTTTGCTTTCTTTCTATTGATTTTTGTTTCAGTAAAGCCTTCTTGACGTTAATTTCATTTTTTTCCACTGTGGATACATAAGGGAATATTTTTAGCATGTGTAAAGTGAGTTAATATATGTGGGAGGGCCAAGAATAGTCATTGGCTTTAGATAAACAAGTATCTGATGTGCTTACATCTTCAGAAAAAAAAAACCTATGATCAAAGTGAGAAGAAATTCAAGGTATATTTAACTGCATTTTATTAAAGAAGATGCAATTTCTAAGATCAGCATAGTTAAACAAACCAAACAGTGGGATTATTCAATGGTTTTACTGAGTTTTTTTTTTAGATAACATCATTTTAATGCAGTTAGCTAGCATGTTCATTTATGCTTCAGCTTTGCTGAATCAAGTGAATGAATACAAATAGGTTCAATTTGGTTTTCTTTTCCTGTCAGGTACGCAAGTGGCACATTACCTTGGGGTAACCCTCATGCAGTCGGGTTTGAACCACAGAATCATGATGATGGATACTTAGAAGTGATAGGTTTCACCTATTCCTCATTGGTAAACAGTCTTTTTTCTCTATACAGATTATGTGGTGATTCTGTATGTGTGTGTGGTTGTATTTTATTCTTTTTTTTTCCCACAAGAATGATTATCAGTTGGTTTTTTGTTGTTTATATATTGCTTTTCTTTTTTGCTTTTATGTATGTGCGTAATATTTGAAATTTGTTGTGTGTGAAAAAAGTAAATATTTATAACTGTCAATCTATGGCATACTAGCCTTTTTATGGTATATGAAAAATGATAAATATGAAGGGCAATTTATATGTGATCATTTTGAAAATGTATCACTAGTAGTGCTTTCTGTAGACAAAAAATGGTCTTGAGACTCAGGAAAGGCTCAGTCAAATTACATATTGATTTTTATTATTTCTCAGTTCTGGTCCCATAAGGATTTCAGATGATGAAGACATTGATATCCCTTTGCTCATGGTATAGAGTATCAGTTTCAGTATGTAAACTCTCTGAAATGTTAAAATCAGAATATTAAATGCTTTATGCTCACAGGCAACTCTTCATGTTGGAGGCCATGGAGATCGCCTGGCGCAGTGCCGTGAAGTCAGTCTCACGACACATAAGTCAATGCCAATGCAGGTGGATGGAGAGCCTTGCAGATTGCGCCCATCACACATTGACATTACATTCCGTTGTCAGAGCAATATGGTCACCAAGCCAAAGAGGCGTGGCTCTATGCCCATCGTCAACGAGTAAGTTTTTAACCTAGAATCTCTCAGTGCAGCTAGCAACAAAAATGTCTCACTTTGTAGAGTTGTCTAAAGGATATCATATTATTCGACACATTTGAAATCAAAATAATTTTAACTTGTTTTCTACTATAATGTTAAAAATCAAAGGCAAAAATAATGTTAGCATTTATGACTTCTCTTTGTAATAAAAAATCTATTGTGGAGCAGAACATACTGCGTAATATCACTTTTATGATGCAGCACTATTTTTTCCTAGTCTTATGTTTCTTATAATAGTCTTCCTTTGCAACCAACATCAATAAGCCACTAGCCAAAATTGTTAAGAAATTTTAGATTTAAATAACAGTAAGTTTGTTTTTTTCCAAGTTAAGAAATGGTTCACAGCAGAAATAAAGAGGTATGTATTGAAGAAATTTTTAGCTTTTATATTTTGACCATGACATTCCTCAATTTGAACAGCAATTATCTCCATATAAGACTGAAAATAGCAGTATTCCAATTTTAGACCTATTAATGTTGCAACTAATTAATTTGGCTTTACTCGTGCATTTAGGTGGTAAGTAGTTATAGCTGCTTGAAGAAAAAAAAAAGTGCTGGACACAGCAGCCACAGCTCACCTTTTTGAAATTCTCTTAGGTCAGCTTCTAGGAAAGACTTTTGCAATTGTGGAACAAAATTTTAAACATTTTGAAATGTCATAAAGGGACACAAGTAGCAAATCTTTCGAAATGAAGAATTCAATTGATTTCATGAATTATATAGCCCAAAGATATTTAAAGAAGCATTTAACAAATTTTAAAGGACATTCTCTGAAGTCCTTAAAGTAGATTAACTTTTTTATTTTATTGACCTTATTGATTTTGGTTGCAAAACCTGTGGACAGCCTTTTTAACCTAAAGTATTGCATTATTTAATGATTTTTATTTCCATATTTTCTGTTCATTTTTAATATCTTAAATTGAATTATTAATTTCTTATGTTAATTTTAAAATTAAAGAAACATTTAGGACTTTGCTGTATTGAAAGGTTTCCTTCTTATTTTATACAGTTGTCTAGTAGTTTTATTGTGGCGTGATCCACAGATGCTCTAGTGCCAATCCAGAATGCTCTTTGGCATCATCTTGTTTTAAAATATACCACTACATGTGTTCTCAAGTGGAGCCTATTTTGTTATCTTTTGATAATCTACATCAAAGACCCTCAGAATAATTTGATACCTAAGAAAAGAAACATTTCACCAAGCCAGGCTATTGATGCTTTTGGGCCTTAACAAATGGGTGAAAATGACTTTGAAAATGACAATAATAGCAGAATTCCCCCAATAGAAACACTCTATCGAAAGGAGTCTGCCTTTTTTTCTCTGGTTGTACAATAAGTGTCAAAAATCTTTGTCTTTTTACTTGCAGAGCATCTTGTTAGTGGTAGTTCAGAAAGATCTAATCTTTAAATGCCCATTTTAGTTCCTTGACTTTTACATTTATTTCTTTATCGGACATTAACTTTGATTTTCAAAATTTGTATACACTTTCAAGGACTTCCCTATCTCAAGTTCCATCTGCAATCATATAGAATGAAAGAAAAATACAATGTAGCCACAACTGTTAGAACATATATATATATATATATATATATATATCAGAATTTCCTCTGGTAAGCCATTAAAACAGACCCAGTATCAACTTTTCTGCCTGTATAGCTCAAGATGAAACCTTTCAACTTCAAGCCCCCAATTTTCATAATGCCGATCCTCCACTGCATGCGCTCACTGCCTTCACAATCACTTGCTGAACTAGCTCTAGTATAAAGATGGGTTGTGCACCAGTCACCAGAAGACTTTTATTAGGTAGTCTTATTTTCATTTTTCTTGTCATTGGGATTTGGTTGTATTTTAGTGAGAATTTATAACCACTGAATGTCTTAGTGCAAGTCAGCTTATGGTTTTTAATTAGGCTGTTCTTACGATTTGATTTCAGCCCTTGTGACTTTTAAGCTTCCAATTGAATTTTTTCTTCAGAATCTATGTGTATAATATCAATATTTCCTCCTAATGATATTCTCTTGAAAAGAAATTCAATGAATAGTATCTAAAAGAAGAATAAAGTGTATAAATCAAGGCAGTCTTTCGAACTATGCTCTCAGATATTGATACTTAAAATTATGAGTTATGCTATTTTTTTTGTTAAAAGCAACAATTTCAATTATTTGCTGATATCTATATATTCCAATCAAGTTGAGTTTTTTCACTTGAGTTAGTTTTTTTTTAAGCAGATAGGAAAAGAGGGGGTGGTGGGGATGAATAGTAAATGGTGACATACTTTTTAAAGCGAAGAATGATGGAACTTGCTTCTACTGCAGAGATTTAAATAATAAAATAAACTGAGATGAAGGTAAGCTGATCCAATTTTTGTCTTGGTTTTGTTACAATAATTCCTAGGAAATATAACCCATTCTTTGACATTTTAATTTATAATCTTCTGCTTTTTTCATATTTTATTTGACATATTTGGTAAATTTTGAGCGGTGGTATTTGTGCTATTTTGGAAAAAAAATCATTTGAAAAAAAAATGTTCTTAAAAGAACGTTAGAAAAAAAATTCAAATAGTTCAAAGAATAGCCTAATGTACAGCCAGATGAATAAGTGCCATTATATGCACAGTTTCTTCTATGTGTAAAAGGGATGAGATAAGCTGGTGCATGGCCTGTCTCTTGAGATGGATCCTGTATGAAATACTCAAATTATTCCACTTCACTACTCCATGGAGACAAGAGAGAAAATCATGAAAGGCTTTTTCAAATTGTACGAATTAAGAAATGAGGGCTCTTATAGTGATTTGTTTTAAGCTCTTTGAAATTAATAGGACAATGGGATAATGAGGTGGGGACCAAACTGGCTGTGCTTTTAATGAGTAGATTCTATAGAGCAACGATAGTCATGCTAATAGTATATGAGGCTTTTTTGCAGAAATAAAAGCCCATCCAGGGTCCATCTCAACCTGCTAGTTCAGAAAGTGTTACATCAGAGGTTGGTAGTGGGCGTGGTCTAGAACAGCCCCAGGGGACGCCAGTTTTAGTCCTGATTTTGCCTTTTTCAGCCCCCCATCCACCGTGCCTGAGCGGCTACGCATCCAGGTGAGCCGCATTGGCATGGCGGACTATGAGAGTCTTCACTTTGACAAGGATAAGCTCCGCCTTGCTTGTAAGTTGCTTTGGTAAGAGAGTAGAGATGGGCGGGGCCAAATACTTCTTGTATGCCCCGCCCCCCAAATCTCTCTCCTGCCAATCACAGACTGAGCCATATATCAGTCAAGCTGGTTTGTGTACCTATAATTATTTCCCTTCACAGAGTTTGCATTTTTTTCCCCCACTGCCATTTGTATCATGCCTGTAGATTGGTTTATACAGTTGGGAAGGTGATGGAATTTGCTTTTTTGTCCAATAATCCAGCACTTTTTTTTTCAACTTATGAGCCTGAACTATACATTGTTAAGTGGGTGCTTCACTTAACTTTTCTTATCTTTCAGCCTCTTCATTTCTACTAAATTATCAAATATGTATCTTATATCATTTTCATTCATATGAACAACACAATGGGTGTCTCTTCCACTATAAATATGTATCCACTAATCCTTTCTCCTCCGCTTCAATTAGGAGTAACATGTTGCATGTCTTCCTCTCTTTTTGCATAGAAAAATATTAGAAAACTGCTTAATGCTCATGTTGGATTCAGGTAATAGAAATGAACGTAAAATTTTTTCTGCACCCTTTAATTTTCTTTTAATTTGATAAAAGCCAGAGTTTGTCCTTCCCGGCTTATGTTTATGAGATTCTTGTACATGAATTCATGCATCAATTTATTTTATTTTGAGATGTATTCATTATGGAAAAATGGTAAGTGCTTTCATGACTATGATATAATGCAAATATTGCAGGTGTTATTATTTTATAGTTGAATTATTTAGGTGATGATGAAAGAGAATCACACTTTATGGAATATATAATGAGTTTAACGAAACGAGGAAAAGGAGTAACAAGGATTAGGAACAACAATAAAAGAAGGATGGTGATGAGGATTGTAATAATAATGGAGTAACTATTCTGCTTCTGCTTCTGATGATGATGAGATGATGATAACTTTTTTGTAAGGAGGAATTTTTTTTTTTAAAAAAAAAAAAATTAGGCACATATTTAGTCAATTTCTAGTTTTTAGGAATGTGAGGGACGCATCACTGCTGTTCTTACTTTTTTTTTTTTTTTTACTAGTTTTATTTTTCTTTTCTTTTCTTACTTGGTTATGGGCACTCTTTCTTTCCTTTGTTTATAGAAGTTTACGTAGTGGTTTAGTACAATTAGAACTTATAGCACTGTTTGACAATTTAAAGATCAAAATGTGAATTGATTACTATGTAACAATGAGGTGCAAATAAGTAATTCCAACAAAAATTACTTTTACTTTATCGGAATTAGTTTGCATTATTTGAATAATAAGCTTTTTTGGCTAAATTTATATCATCCATCCTTTTTCGCTTTAACCTAATGCCCCTATACATTAATTTAAATGTAAAAGTTTTGACCCTATTTACCTCTGGCCATTACTTATAATGTCATTTTTGTCAAAGAAAGTATATTGTATGCAGTTTGAACATGTAAAATATTAACATTAAGATGATTTGTGATTTCTTTTGATTTCTGCTTTATAATGAATGCCTTTATGAAGATACGTAATTAACTTTTCTTCATATTTATTTAAATCGTTTCTGCACTTTCAAGCAATTTAATGAAAATGGTACTTATAAAGAACAGGTAAACAATGCTATCAAATTCATGTGCCATTTTCACGTCAAATTTCATAAAACGTGATAAATTATTTGTTTTTATTTATGTTAACAAATGTTGCTTAATAATGGTAAGGTTTGCTTACTATCTAAAGTGTGGGGTGAAATATATTTAAGGCAGCAAAAGGATCAGACAGAAACATGTCTTAATGCGGGTAAAGAATAAAAATGAAATTTGTACCAGCTATTAAAAAAATAGACAATTCATAGACTACAGTGTTAAAATACATCAAGCGTTAATCCAAATGGGCTGATTTTAAGTCTTGACTGAGATTAAAATTGATTTGACTATGGACACATAAGTTTGCACATCCCACAAGATATTTTGAACATACAGTCATCTTTGACTATAAGCTGCACTTACCTTTAAAACTACTGTTGAGTTGTGAAGAAAAAAAAGTCACTCCAGGAATGCTTGAAGTTATTTATGTTTCAATGGATGGCCTCAAGATTTTGTTTTATTACATCTAGTGTAAGTGGTGTTTTCGCGTTTGTGGAGCAGTATCAAGTCAATTAACATCAAGAGCCTCGTTACTCTCTACCTCTTTCTCTCTCTATCTCCTGACAGCTGTACCTTTAGGGATTATTGTTGTAGACAACAATGCAGATCTGGAGCATGTGAGAGAGGAGATTGACAAGGTCCTGGCAGTGAGTTTTCACCTTATTCCCTTGTGCCCTTTTTCTCTTTTCTTGTTTGGCTTGCAGTTCTTAAAAAATATTGATAGAGATTTCTCTGGCTGAGAGTAAAAAAAAACCTTCTTCTGTAAAGGATCTGATAAATTAATTTAACCTTTTGGTTCAAAGCCCACACATTGTAGACATAGTTTTTGTTGTATGGTTTAGTTGGTTTTTTCTTTTTTTTAAGATGCAAATGAAACTTTGTGTTCAAATTATTTTAATTAGTGACAAGCTCATGAACTCATGCTCGATAATTGATAATGGGCATAGATTTACCTCTGACACTTATGCTGTCTGAAGAGCAATTTATGTTATTAACAACTTTTTTCACTAGATGTGATGACAATGTTTAGGAATGTAATGAGTTCAAGAGACCCAAGTGGAAAATTTATTTTATTATGGGAAGCCAATTTAAGAATGTTTTGCTAAAAAAGAATCTGTAATTTGTTTATTTAGAATAAAAGACCCCTAGGGCTAACATTTTAACTGATTGCTATAGTGCAAAAATATTTTGATTTTGATTTTTTTACATAAATTTGTATAAATAGAAGCCTCTGGGAAGATGACACAATGATGGTTAGATTTTTTTTTTCTAATCAACTTTTCATGCTTTTGTTGAAACAGTTCAAGTTTCTAGGTGTTTTTGCTAGAAATGTATGCTCTTTTATTTTTTTCAGAACCAGAAAAATACATCCGATTCTGAAAATGCAACGAATTTATCATCCCAATGGTGCTTTCTTGACTGTAAGTGGATATAGTATCAGCTCTTTAAATTTTTTTTTCAAAAATATATCGTGAGCCTTGTTTGACTTTTTTTTATGTTAAAATCTTAAAAAGGTATGAACCTAAATTTTGAGGTTTTTGAAATAGTTGTTATATCACATAAAAAGATTTTTATATTAGCAAGTGTAACTAACTAGTTCTATACAATATTTTAAAGAGGAAAAGAAAAGGATTGGGAGAGTGAAGATAACAGAGGAGATTATAGCTAGAGGAAGAAGAAGAAAAAGAAAAGAGGATGAGATGAAAAAAATTTTAAAGTAGTGGGAAGATCTAGATGTATTTGCCTTGACAAAGGAGTTATGGAAATTAAGCTTCTTGATATATACCACTTTGTCAACTATGTTCCAAATCATATAAATCTCTTGATTAAAGCCAATATGTTCAACACAATCCTTGCTTGGTCAATCATGTCCACTAAATCATCCAGTTTCACCAAAATTCTCTACACTTGATTTGCTAATTACTTGCACCAAGAAGCCACATTCAACATAATTATTCACCTTATCTGGTAGTTTCATAGTCTTTTCAGTAAAATTCACAATACTCATCTATCTCCAACATATTTGAGATATTCATCATGCTTACCATATTTTTGTACTATGGAAATTGTATCTCTTATGAAAGTTCATATTTCTTGCACATCTACCACAATTTCACCATTACACTTTATCATCGTGACCATATTGCCACAATGTCTATCAAACCATTAGTAACCATTCTTTTATCCCTCGATTTTATCCACTTCAATCACTGCCGATAGCCACCACAGCAGAACGATTTTTTCGTATTGACAAGGCACAGGAGGCCCTGCACTACATCACTGACATCTCCTCTGAGGATCTTTATATCCTTGATCCTGGCCTAGCATCTGCTTCGACCCCTGCACTGGTTACTGCAGCCACACCCAATGGTAATGGGCACCATATGCCCCGTGAGATGACTCTACGAGGTAATGGGGCAGTGACAGGAGGGGAAGATGGCTCGCTCACACTCAATTTCACATTCCCGGTGACACCCCCTAAATCACCCAACCTGTTGCGGTAGGTGGCAGTGTGTGCTTGTGTAGAGAATGAGATATATATGGAAAACAATAAGACAGACCGATAAGTGAATGACAGTTACCTGACATGAATGTTTTAAAATCATGGACATGTAATTTCTTCCTCTTGAGATATGACTCTAAAAAAGAAGTTGCATTCATTTTCATGTACACTCATTCATAAGAAAATGAAAAACATTTTTTCTTAGACTCGTAGCTTCTAAAGCTGTCCTGCCTTTACAAATGCTCCTCAATAAAAAAAAAAAGTATCTGTTTTCTCAAACATTTTGTGCATTTTTTATGAAGAATAAAGTAAATCCCACCATCATAAACAACTCGACAGTTATAATCTGGCAGGCTGTAGAACTGGTCTCACCTTAAACTTATGCAGAGGCTCTGTGTGGCAATTTAATTAGCTTTGCAACGCCTGGCATTGATCCAAGAGTCAGATATCAGCTGTTACAGACATTTCATGTTTAGACGATATTTGTAGATTTCTTGACAGTTTTAATCTTTTATAGATAGCTGTAGAATCAATTATTTGCCATTTTATATGAAGGTTTAGAATCAATTATTTGCCTTTTTATATGAAGGTTTTATCTTTTTCTCTAGTTTACTTACCTCTTCATTTGTTTAAGTAAATAAGAGAATCAAGTTTATAAATATGTAAGTCAAGAGTCTGAAGGAGGGAGCTTATGCTTGCAATTAGGTTCTTAATTTGTGCTTCTTTGTTTATTTGTGCCAACTGGCTTAATAGAGCCTTATTAACCTTAAAGCAACTGAAACACAATCAGATCTCAAAACACATTGTCAAACACATATTATCGTTTTGAGACCTGATTATTGTGTAAACTTGAACAACAAGAATGTCATGAAGTGCTGGGAAATTGGAAGGGATGGAGAAAGATGAGATTAAAGCATCAGATTTCCTATAGTATATCAACGAATATCTTCTATACTACTAATCAGTGTAATAAAACCACTGCTTTCAGCTTGCATTGTTTCTTGGTTATTCATAATATGCATGCTCAGACTAAGCTTACGTTCTGTTCATCTCCAGTATGAGAGAAAACAAGAATTCACATGATTCACAGGTCTCAAAACGTTGCTCTGAATATCATTAAAATATGTTCACAGCTTCTTTACTTAATTTCATATATTTTTGTTGTAAATAATTTGAAAAAAAAAGAAGATCAGAAATGAAACATGTCAGTACCCTGTCTTTTTCTTTGGATATTTTTGCCTGAGGATATACTAGATTTTTTTAAATGTTATGTTTATCTGAAAATAGGCACATATAATGATGTTAAGGTGAACATGTAGCTTTCACTCCGTTAAATCTTTTATTATTTTTCCTTTGAGTTAGAAGGTTCATTCCATGATTTTACGTCGGTACATAGGCATTCTGTCAAGCCCTGTCATATCTCTCATCTCCCCTCTGTCACATTTGTGCAGAAGCATGTTTAAATGTGCTAGCAAGTATCTGTGGGAACTTAATTGTACACTGGTGTAAAATAAGTTTTAGAGCCCAAACTTAAGATGAGTCCTTTTTTTTTTTAATTTGTTTGGTTTGGTTTTTTTTCCTAATATATTCCTGGCAATAGTTGATATATTTGAGCTATTTTCCATTTCTTTCATACCTCTCTCGGGTGTAAGGAAGATTTGTTTTTTTGTTGTTTTTTTTTTAATGATGAAGCATTCAACTGCAATTTCAATATTTTAAAAACAAAATATTTTTCTTAATGATTTTTTACATCAGGCCCATAACCTTGCAGGCTTTTTCCTTCAAACAGTTAGAGAATTAAGGAAAGAAAGAATAATTGGTTATTTTTGCGTTTATTGCACAATGTTTTGACAGTTTTAAGATAAATATTGACTAGGAAAAAAATCTGAGACAGATGAGCCACTTATTTTAAGCAATGTACACTGTAGATAGACGTGAACTGATATGCTAGTTGGTTTAATTTAAACTGTAGATAGATAAATGTGTCACTCTTTTCATTCTTTTCCTTGTTCTTTTTATTTTTGCTTTTGTTTTTGTCTTTATTTCTTTATTTTTTTTCTTATGCTTCTTTCTTCTGTTGCATCTGGCAGACTGTTAAGGTGAGTGGTTCATAATCTACCTCCGAAAGCCTCTCCTCCTGGCCTCTATTGCTTATCCCTTTACCAGTTGCCATATTTTTTTTTCAAGTCAATCTTTCAATTTTTACACACCACATTCTTTTTCTTTGTCTCCTTTACTCTCTTTTTGTTGTCATCCCTCCAATGTTAAGCTGTTTTGTTGTGAAAGTTAATTTTGAAAAAAGCAGAAACGTTATTTACAGACTCCTATGGAACATTGCTTTTTGCACTGGAAAAGTAATACAGTTGAAAAAAAAATGCAGAATCGGTCAAAGAATTCTTTCATGAAGATGAATCTAAAATTTAGATGATAGCTTTTGAGCTAAAGATATTGAATTACACCCCTCCTCTTTTATATGCATATTTCTAATTTTCAAACAAAAGACAAATTGTCTCAGAAATACTGGAGTGTAAAACTACTGATTTCTTTTAAATTTTGTGACACATTTCAAAATGGCCTGTTTCGTTGAATGAACCTAATCGAGCCTGAAATAAGATTTTGGTCTAATGAAGCATATCTTGGGTGGTGAAGACAGACAGAGCAAAATATAGGACCTTCTATTAAGTTTAAGCGATATTTTTATGTTTGAAAAAAAATTGCTGCAGAAGGATCAAATGAAGTAGTTGCAAAAATGGTCTTTATGATCTAACATTTTACCCTTAAGAATGACATATTTTTGGTATGATATAACTGAAATGCATAAATGACTTGTTAGCTGCTATGGCAGTTTTGTTTTTCAATCTTTCAATCTTGTTTTAAGACTTCTTATAAATTCATGAAGCAAAAAAGTAGTGAGGCTAATTTTTTTTTTTACTTATAAGGGTTATTTTTCTAACTCTCATTGGTAATTAAAAATTGGTGTGCTGTTTATGATTATTTGTTTTTACCTTTTTCAGATTAAAAAGTTTTTCTTTCAGTTTAAAACTCGATTTTATTTTCGATTTTTCAGTTGAATATTCTTAAGCTCATGTTGAGATCACACAAAAAAAAATTTATATGCAATTATGTGCAAGTATGTTTTCTTTTGGGTTTTTTTTTTCTTTTTTTTTTTTTTTTGGGGGGGGGGGGAGGGGGGAGGCGGGGTTGTATTTTTAAGAAACTCAGCTAGACTATGAAGATGATCTTTTTAGGTTTTCTGAAATTCCAATGAGCAAAAGTTTGTTTTTTCTTTAAACTCACTCTTATTGCCATATTTTTACCTACGCCAATATTGTATGCATTTTTATTGTTATACTAATCTTGTAAACCTGAAATATTGTCATCCATGGGTTTGGTTCTCTTTTGTCAACCTGCTAGGATCCATGTAGTATTGTCATGCTATTGTTCATAGAGCTTCGACTTACACCTTCTTTGGCCTTTCATCATTTCCTTTATTAATATGTGACAATAAAAGATTTTGTGAAGATCTTGTTTCATTCTTAGTTCTCAATCAGATATGGCAAAGACATAGGCTTCCATTGGCCTAAGAATAAAGCTGTGACCTTTCTGGTATTGTTCGAATCTAGGCTCAATCCAATTGTAAGTTTGTCTTCTACTGAAAGATTTTATGGTGCCAATATAGTTTTGAAAGTGTTTTAATAGCCCCATTTGATAAATGCTTGAATTTTTAAGTCACAAGTTAGATTCATAGAAAAGCTTTTTGGAACTTTGCTGGCATCTCACTAAACTACCCCTTGTGCTATTTACCCAGTTTTCCCATCGTCTTGATAAATTGTATAATTTCTTATATTGTTCTCTGCAGTGATCCCATTGTTTCCTTACTGACTCAAGGGCTTTGTCTCTTTAGAGTTAACCGTAGTGGGTGTTCTCAGGTATTTTTTTTGGGAGAGAGTTAGGCCTTTCTTTCTTGCTGAGATATTCTTGCAGTATTCTCTCAATGGAAGCTTCCTTTTTTTTTTTCCTAGCTAAGAATTTTTCCATTTTCTCTTTGTAAGGTCCTTCTTCTTTTTTTTCTTACTGTAAATTTTCCTCCAGCATTTATTTTTTACATAAGGTGTCTTCACCTTTCGTATGTGTCTCTCACTTGCTCCCAGCGGATCTTTAGTTGGACGCCTATTTCATCTCCTTTCACTTCTGCCCATTGCCTTGCCCATCAGTATCATAAGACTGAAGATCACTGCTCACAGTGGTGTAGCTTTATGAGAATAATCTCTCAATCAACCAATTTCCCTCCTTTCCGCTTGAAGCAGGCGTGTGAGCGACCCGCAGCATAGGGTCACCTGGAGTCCACTTATGTGAGTGGTTAGCAAGTTCTGTTTCTTTGTGCACCTCACTGTGAGCTGTGGACATGGTGTTTGTACTGGTATTTATTGTACCCATCTCCACTAGCAGATTTTGATGTGTATGCTTGTAATAATTTGTGGGTACTGTTTCATGCTCTTGTGTCAAATGCTTTATTTATTTCTTCTGATCCTAGTTTTACTCTAATTTTGGTTATGTTTGCTTGGAATTGTCTTTTTTGTTTTTTTTTTACTGTTGAAGTTGTGTGATCATGGCCATAATCACTTTGTATGTAATCATTTGTCAGTTTTTTCCTTGCTCAGGCAATTCATGATGTTGGTGATGTTGATAGTTTTTTGTTGAGAATGTTGGCTTTAGTGCTATTTGATTATAAAACACAACAGTAATACCGCTGTAGATGGTTGGCCATCTTGCGCATATCATGCAAAGTAAAATTATTTGCATCGGTGTGACAAGTTTGTGACATTGTTTGCATCTCTGCTTCATTCATTCACCTTTTATTAGCACCTGTTCTTAAAACTGGCCTGACTCTTTTTTTTATTTTGATTTAAGCTTGTGTATGATCTACCAATCTCTCAACATGGCAACTTAATCAACGTCCATGCCTTTGGGTGAAGTAATTTCCTGGGTTCCCATTTTCAACTTTATTTCTTTGTTTGAAATATTGTCTTACGTTTAGGTGTAAATCTTTTTCCTTCAAAAGCTTTTATGCATTTGTGATTTCTTTCGTATTTGCTTTGGTCAGAGACTGATTGATCACAGAATGCTTTTTTTTTTTGTTTTTTTTTTTGTTTTTTTTTTTGTTGTTGTTTTCAGGACATTGGTTTTGTTAATCTCATGGAGTAACTATTTCTTTCTATGCAGCCCCAACCTGTTTAATTTTACAGGTTATCTCTTCCTATGTAGCATCTTTTTTAGTATCTTTAGACCACAAATATATGTTATGTTTTTCCATTCAGTCTCTGTGTTTATCTGTTTTGGTTTTGTGTAATTGATCAAATATTATGATACAAGCCAACTGGGATATTTTTTTTCATAATTTTAAACCTCAGCTAATATGATTATTTCGTCTTTATTGGCTCTGTATATACTGTGTTATTATTTCGATTCAAAAATCAATGTAGTAACTATGCAGCAAGTGCTGTTTGCTGATCCAAGAAATTGTTTACTTTAGTATTTTTTCCCTAAACACTGTAAAATTACAATCTTGCATTTCATTTCTTTAATTTAGATAATTGAACTAAATTTAAATTTATTTACAAATCGACTTGATCCTAAAGATTGCAGCGTTTTAAGCATGACATACTTGTGAAACTTATAAGTTTTTATGGAGATACATATATATCCGGGGCTTAAACACCTACGCATCAATTTTAATAAGAGCACTATCTATCAGATGGCACACCTGAAGCTTACTTTATATCTCAGGATAAAGATTTGTCACACATGATTTCATCACAACCCTTTATTGCATCAAACCTTTCAGACTCACTGCCATGTTCTAAATTTGGAGTATTTTATAGGCTACTGCATGAACAATTATTATCACGTAAAATTACTGAAGAAAAATGGAGAAAAAATGCGGAATTGGCGAAGAGGTGTTGTTTAATTTTTTTTTTGTTAGTTAAATCCACAGTAGCTCAAGAATTAGGCAACATCTGAACTACCAGTGCATATGACTATAAATATTTCGTGTGCATTTTTCGGCTCTTTATTCAAACTTTAACTTTTATCAAAATAATTTATGTCTTGCCTATGCAGCCTTGCTTAAATGGTCTGTGTACTTTAATATATTTCACCTACACTTGTTTAACACTTTTAAAGTTGGAAACGAAAGCATTTAGTTCAATATTTCAAGGCTCTTTTCCTTTTTCGAATCTTTAATTGAGCACCAAGCATGCTAGTCTTTTCTTCATAGGTCATCAATGGCACTGAGTGATCAGAAACGTGTTGATGACAGTTAATTGAGCCCAGCCTGTCTTCCTTGCTTTCACCTCCATCCTCCCATTCCCTCCCCAATCGTGTTGACCAGTTGCCCCTCATAGCCCTGACTGTCTCCATGCTGGTGTGTTCTGCAGGTCCCCGGACTCTTTGGAGATGCTGCGTCCGGCAGAGAGCATAGAGAACTTGCTGTCGGCGCCACAGCCTGGGAACAGGTGCACAGCTTATCTCATTCATAACGGTTGCTTAGTGCAGTACTTTTGGGTTGGTTGGTCAAGTTCATAATCGGTGACTTACTTGGTCATTTGGTTTTTTTTAGGGGATGTCAGCTTGTTAATTGGTACATAATAGATCGGTAAAAAGTTCTGCAGATGTGTTAATTGAGTGCATAAAAGTATGTGAGGCAGTAAGTGAATGAATTGGCTGTTTGGCATTTGAGGATTTGATTGTTATATGTATTTTTTTTTGGTAGGTTGATTTTTTAGGCGATTGTTTGGTTGGAAATAATTATTTTTGTTCATAATTAAAAGGTAGGCAAAAACTACAACACATCTAATTTTATCTTCATTATCCAGCCGCATTGATCTTTACCCCAGAGATATGGATGATGTATGAAATCTTTTTCTGTCTTTCACCATAATGCCTAGTTTAATTAAATTTTTTAAGACTGCAATTATTTAATGCAACTCCACTTCCTGTGGATGATAAAAGTCATGATTGTCTCATTGTAATCGAGTTTGGGTTGGTTATTCTTTGCTCAGCCTTAGTCTCCATCCTTTCAAAAATTTTGGCAAATCTCACTGCTCCTCTTTCTCATCTTATTAATAAAATGTGAATGGTGTTTAGGGAGAAGCCAACAAGAACAGATTAGGGGCTGTGGAAAGGAAGCTATGTGCAATGAAGATATGTTTTGATGGATATTGGGTTTGCTATTGTATTTGAAATTAATCACTATATATAATTCTTTGAAAAACTTTGGAGTCGCGAGTGTGCTGAAAGCATTATTGTGAGCGTGTAGGCTCATTTTCATGGATTTAGGTCTTATAAAACAGTTAATTACCCATTAGTTAATTATTTATTTAATTTTTCCCCTCTACTTCTTCCTATCTGGGATTTACATTTTCATCCTCTTTTTAGGGCGTTCAATCAATAACTTGTCGCTGGATATCACTGACTTGAATCGGGAAATATTCACTGCGGAAAAAAAAACAGATCCAAAGAAAAAAGTTATATGGCTTGGTTATTCTTAGTTTTCAATTTTATTACACAGCCCGTTTTATGTTAGAATAAATAAAGTATAACTGTATGGCACCATTTTTTGCACATTTCGTGGATATATTGGTCACAAATAAACAAATGTTCAGCACACGAGACCTATAACATTCTCAACAAAATAGATGTCACTGCTTTGCTCAATCTCAAATTATAACACAATCTTTGCTGTGCCAAAATGTCAAAACCAAACACAAACACAGCAATGCTTTGCTGGTCTGCAAAATATGAAATTATATCTACACTGCTGCATAAAATGTTACATGCACAAGTAATGAGACAGTTATCTCTTTGCTGAAGCTCTACAACTTCACAAGTTGGTGCTTTGCTGAATAATTTTTATTTCAAAAGCAATGCAGACTTTTCTCGGTGCCAATGCTTTTTAATTACTTTTTTTGTGCTTTATCTTTGTTTCTTGCTTGAACAATTAAATTGCTTTGGTTTAAAAAAAGTTAATGATTTGGTTGAAAAAATGAAATGCTTCATTCAAGAAAAGAAGAAACAACATTTTAGTGAACAGTTGTCGTAATATCTTTGCTTTTTTTTTTATTCTTTGGATACCACAATTTTTTCTTCTTAGGTAAATTGTAAAAGGATACAGTTATAACTAAAGTGTAACAAATCAATTCAAACATTGAAGTTAAGCAATAGGAAAGATGCATGCCCTATTTTTTTTTCTTTTTTGTTACTTTTTTGTTATTTAATTTCTCAAACAATCCTCAAGCTGTTTCATTCTCTCACTTCCCTATTCCCCTAAGTCCCCAAATGGGAGATATTATCTTATTTCCACTCTTCCTGTCTATCTTCCACTTCAGATAATTATCGTCATTGGCTTTGCCCCGACCACCGTCATTACCCTTCACCTGGTTTCTTACATCTTGACGCTTTTTAAACCTTTCCTTTGTGTTGATTTTGCCCCAACATTTTTATTAATTTTATTTTGCAAAATATTTTTTTTTCTTTCAACTTTTTGCTTCATTCTTTTTTGTTATCTTTGCATAGTTAGCAGCCAACAAAAAATATGTTGATTATAAATAGCAGTTGAGGTCTAGTTAAAAATAATTTACATTGAAAAAGCACCTTCATCACATTCAGGAATGGATAATCTAACCTTACTTTGTAGGCGAAAGGGAAAATACTTGTACTCTGTGTTTGGATGGAATTTAACTCATGTTTGATGTTTCTCAGCTCTGAGCCAGGCTCCCCCAACTCGGCCTCTGCCAGTCAGGACAAACACTACACATTCACAGCGGTGGCCAGCACCCAGCCTGGCACGAAACCTGCCTCACTAGCTCTCTTTGATAAACGTAAGCTGAATACACCTAGTTGGGCACAAAGCATTGAAAGTCATTAGTTACTGTTCTTTAATATGCAGTGCATCTACCTAAGTCACAGTCATAGGATTAGCTACTTGGCTTTAGTTTATAAGCGAAGATAAACTTTATTGATCCGTCGTGGGGAAATTCAGAATCAGAACAAGTTTGAATCTCATTTTATGAGAAATAAATCATTCAGAGATGAAATGGCCTTAAAACTACAATGGATTCAAATTAGCAAATTTATCTCTTCTGAAAGTATAATTAAGAGCTACGGTATATTACACGTCCTCGCTCTCTGACCATTGATTGATTCTGCAGTTCCTAGGCATTATGTCTCGTTAAAGAGTTACACATGCTTGCTCGTGAGAAAATTATGAAGTAAATTAAAGATGGTAGATTATTGGTTACTAATACTATGAAATTAGCTTTTAGTTCAGTTTGTTTTACAATATTTAAATCTATGATCTTTATTTCTGTTGTTATGACACCTTCACAAACATGACTGTGATATTTGGAATTTTGAAATCTTGATTAATTATTTATGACCCCGAGTTGTTGCTTGTGTCCTCTAAATTACATTATCCTTTTCTACAACTGTTACAGAGTTAATTGATGCATCAAAACGAGGAGACATTCAAAAGGTAACACTGACATTATTATTGCAGAATAATTTCAATGAGCATAATGCTGCATGTGATAAGAAGAAGGAGATTTAATCCATAAAGTATGCTTTATGGGTTGTGAATTTAGGGTCTAAATTCATAACTTAAAAAAGGATTGTATTTCATAGACATGCATTCTTTGATATATGCAACATTTCAAAGTACTCAAATTGCTCCTCTCCTATATGTAGGCTTCAGGTATTTTTCAATGTGCATGTATTTTTATGTGTTATTGCCTTGACTGGTTCTTGAATATCAATTTATAGGGGAGTTGAAATAAAGTTTTTTTCTGCAATTCTTCAGATTGCTGATCTTAATCACAAAGGAGCTAACCTTTTAGCCACAGATCAGTACGGAATGACATCTCTTCATCATGCTGCCAGATTTGGCCACAAAGATGTAGTGAAATTTCTTATTACTAATGGTAGGCTTCTACTTTATTTTGTCATTGTAAGCATAAATACCAAGAAATCTACATAGCAGATCTTTCAAGAGTTAGTTCAACATGATTAATTCTACTTTTTTTGATAAGGACTAAATAGGGATTGGTGTAAAATTGAGCTAACATATTATATTATCCAAAAACTTGCCTAACAGAAGTAAATTATAGAGGATGACAACTTGGAGCATGAACTTGTAATCTGAATATATGACTAACACTAGTAACATTCATGTAAGGTAATTAATCTGTCTCAGTTGGAAGAAAGCTATTATTTTAAATTTCTTTTAATCTTTCTTCTTTTTTTTAGCTCCACCTGTGATATTGGATATGGTTGAACATGAAAAGTAAGTTCAGTGCTATGGTGCATACTCTCATCATTGCCAGTAATGTTACTCTCATTTAGGCTACTGTCATATCATAAAGGAATGATACCTAATTGACCAATGGAATTTTCAGCTCATGGGATAGCAATGAGAAGGCTAATTATTATGAATTCAGTATCAAGCTAAGCAAGTTCTTGTCAAATATCAGTATCAAATATGAATAGAAAGTGTGTTGGAGCTTCTGGTGAGAGATAAATCCTCCATCTTTTTCTTATTATCACTTATTTCTTCAGTATGGAAATGTTGCGTTACTGAACACATTGTGCCACAAGAAAGGAATTCATCACTCTACTAATAATTGTAATAATGATCATTATACATTTACAGAGGATGAAATCTATCTGTACTCACAGAACATGCTATGAAGCCATTTATAATTTTAATGTACTTTGGTTTTCTTATAAAGTAAATCTTCTTTCATTGCATATTGAATGCACCAATATAATCTTAATTTATCTCTCATTTTTATTTCCTGTGCATTTAATTTATAGAACCACTAAACTTATTACATTGAAAACTTCTCAATAGAATCCTGAAAATTTTCATATTCACTGATTTTTTATTTTGTTTTGTTTGGCATTTTAACCCTCAGAGGTCAGACTGCTCTTCACAAAGCTGCATGGTATCAGCGTAGAACTATCTGCCATATGCTTGTAGCTGCAGGAGCATCCCTTACTCGTACAGACTTCCATGGTAATTCACCTCGCCAGCAGGCACTAAAAGCTGAGGACAAGGAATTGGCTGCCTACTTAGAAAGTGAGTAAAACATTTTTAAAGAAAGATGTTTCTATTTTTCAAATTATAAAATTTCTTAACCCACATCGCTGATGGAGAATATGTGTCCAGGCTCTAAATGGCTGTACCGGTCCAGACTTAATGTTCGTAAATATGGTGCATTAAATGAATTCAGATTTAGATCGAAACCCATTTATTTTTCTTAATCATCAAAAAAAAATTCTCAATAGTTTAGAATCTAACTTGTTCCTTGCAATTCGTGAAAGGATGTGTAGTTGAACTGCTTATTGAAACCACTTTCAAGCCACTAACTCAAATGTCTCAAAAAAAAACCAAAAAAAAAACCAATAACTTTATTCTCCCAACATATCCTTTTTTATTTTTGAGGGGGGAAAGGGGGGGGCTAGGTGAGTAGATTACATAAAGCAAAGAAGAACCTGAGTTGAAGGCCGGGACAGTTGTTGAAGGGATTATAATAAAAAAAAAAAAAAAAAAAAGACAATGATGGTGTTGGTCTAGAAATTTTTAGGCCAAAAATAGAAAAATTTTTGGGGGGGAGGCTTTAGACACTGAAAGTTTAAATAGGTGATTGCTTAGTTAAAAGTAAAATAGAATTTAACAGAATGTAAAACTATCAATGACCCAAATTTTATTGGGTCAGTAATTTATTCTGTGAGGTTCAATGAGATATGAGAACCCTGCTATAGAAATAGGTAACACAATCTATGAGCTGAAAAAAATATAGCCTTCAAAGTAAATTTTGATCTGAGGCTAATGGATAGAGTTACAACCAATGAAGTTACCAGCCATGAGGGTCTTATTTCTCCCACTGACTTTGTATTTAGAGCAATCCATGTTTTAACACAAGTTTACTTGTTTCACATCCCTTGGTTTCTCCAACTCCAAAGAGATTATATAGTTTTGTTGACCTTCAGAAGACTCCTTATTTAAGACTTTAAGAGAGAGCTACGGGACAATGAGAAGACATCGTTTTAACCAGCCCTCTTTAAACATTTTTATTTCAGACCAAGAACATTTTCAACTTGTACAATCAGAGGATCAAGAGACAGCAGTATGACACTTGAGGAAAGATAATGTGACACCTAACTGGAATTGCCGTGGCCCTCTCATGACTCTTCAAACATGTGTGTTGGATTTGATTGTGTCCCTGGTATTGAAACATAACATCAAAAATGATCCAACAAGTTGTAGCTGTAGCATGACACTTAATGTAAGATGAGATCTAGCCTTGATCTGCCTGTGGCTTTTACAGCAGATGTAATGCCATATGTGGGCCAAATTTGATCATTGATGTGATATTACCAAAAAAAAAAACCAAATCATGCAAGGCCAGATGTATCCTAGACATCATTAGTCTTGGCAAAAACTACACCCAGCACTAGAGATGGTTCTGTTGCCAAATATATGGTAAAGATGTGGTACTAGACACGGTATCAGATAGAGCCCATAATGTGATCCACAGTCCAAAGCAACCATGACACCAAGTGTAACACCAGATATAACCAGAATATGGCCTTTGTCTTCATTACAAAATTTGACACAGCAATGCACAGATCTGGCCACATTCTGGTTTTAGCTCAACATTCCTACCCACCCCCTTGCATTCCATGTCAACCCTAGCAAAAGAAAATGTGGAATAATTTAATAATTTCTAGTTTTACCTCATAATTTGTTAATTTTGTTCATACTTTTTCCACCAATTAAAAAGTGCAACTTTGATATGTGTATAGATATATTGATATAAAAACCATAATCATATAAAATATGTTTATAAATTTGAGATCTATTTAAAATTATTGATACCTTTGGAGCATTCCAGAGATTCCCCCAATGTTTGTTGCATATGTTTGTTTTATTAAATTGAAAGAAAAGTTTTAGATGAACTCTGAGGAAGAATGATCACACTAAATTTTATCTTGATATGCATATATAAATATATTAAAAATATACAAATCCTCTGAATGGAACAATGTTTTGTTAATTATTTGCTATGCAAATGAATTTGATGCACGAAAATGAATAGTGCGGATGAAAGTGCTGTGGGGTAAAAATACCAAATCGGTAACTTTTTGTAATTTAAAAAAGTCCACATTTGGCAGGGTGGAGTTGCCACTATAAAGAATCAAACTCATCTGTCAATGATGTGTATTTGGGTCTTTATTTAAAAGGTCCCTGCAGATCATACCCAAAGTCCATTCTTATACAATGGGAGTGCAGATCCTCACAATGGTTTGTTTAAGATGAAAAGGAACAAAATTTTAATGAATACTGTTGAAGACAGTTGCTATTTAGACCAGAACTGACATGTTCAATAACATATCTTGAATAGCAATGGCCATATTTAGCAATTATATTCAAAACTATATGGAAAAGGAACAGGAAGAGAAGGAAAATGAAAAAAAGGAAATACATGTAGTATTGCTGTGATTTTAAAAAAAAAAAAAAAACGAAGAAAAGCAAGGAGGTCAAAGCCAATCATGATGTGTATTGCTAATGTCATTTTGGAAACAAAGTAGAAAGTTACAGCATTCTTCTCCAAAAATTCATGTTTTCTAATTCACTTCTAACAACAATCATTTTCAAATTCTAACACACATTCATCTTATGATGATTTTCACAAATTTTTTAGCTCATAAAACTCCCAAAGAGGGTTACAATATGTTAATATACATTACCATCTCTTTAATGGATCAAGAAAATCAAGTTTGAGGAACAGACAGCTAAAGGTCCATTTTATTATACTATACTTAAAGCAATTTAGATTGATTTTTTTATGATTTTTCAATGTTTCAAGAGACTCTAAAACTCGTAGGAGTTTGATAAAACTTTTAAGAGACATACACCTAAGGCTTTAGCTGCGCCACAGACGTCCTTCAAATAAAGGGGCCTGTACTCTGTAGACTTCAGGGTAAATCCATATCATATTCTTAACGTATTTGTTTTGTTGAATCCACAACACAGCACAACTTCTTTTGTCTAATTTTAGTCTCAGGCAAGGTTTAAACCTTAGTTTGTCATGAGTAAAAATAGAACAGAGAGAGACTTAAAAGTCACTCTTTTTTTTTTTGACTGTGTTTGTAATGATTTACCATATTCCGATGCACCCATTAGAAATATCCTTAGCATACTGAGGGAGAAAACGTGTAGCAGCCAAAGGGTTAATGATGTAGAATCATTTTAAAGTTTTAATGTACACATACAATCTTACATAATCAAGTAATTAGAGTCAGTTCTCTTGGCCACATGTTCATTTTCATTTTTCAACAAAGAGAAAGTGTGGAAGTCATTCCGAAATTCAAAAATTATGTCATGGGCAAAAGTGAGTCATTTTTAAATCATTAAAAGGTAAAAATATTAAGTAAATTTTTATATCTGTTCAAAATGATAGAAAAGCAACGATTTTTTTTCTTAAAACTATTAAAATATATATATATATATATATATATATATATATATATATATATATATATATATATATATATATATATCCAGCCCATAACCGTCGACAATGCAAAGGACATCCAACTCAAAGTTAAAAAGATAGAGCATTGATAGAGGTAGTGGTACATAGATCCTCCTTCTCTTTCTGTCTGTCTGTCTGTCTATCTCTCTCTGTCTCTGTCTCTCTTTTTTCTCCCTCTCTCTCTCTCTCTCTCTTTCCCTCTTTCTTTCTCTCTGTTTTGTATGCTCTCACCTGCGCTTCTGTCTTTCTCTTCTAATCTATTCCCCTCTACCTTAAATAAATTTTTTTTTAAGAAATGTTCAAACATTACAAACAATAATTGATGTGAAAGTACCGACATAAAATAAAATGTAAAAATAATGCCCATGCCGTTATTCAAAGTTTATAGCTCCCAACTTTTTTATGCGTATTTCAAACTGCAACTGGTTTTCTGATAGTCTTTTCGCATCATATTGTGTCTATGTAGCATATCATAATGCAACAAGAAAATCGTACTAAGAAGGCAACGCACCATCTAGTTGTGCCCTTTTTGAAACAAGTAAAAAAGTAACTAAATCTGACAGGCTCAATCAGACGAATCAGAATAATTATTGGTAAGGTAAAGATAAGGTGCAATTTGAATTTGTACCAGTGGAAGCCACAAGTAAAGAGCCTTTATGCGCACTGGCGGACACTTCCCTCAGCCTCACTGGTTAGTGGAAAATGTGACCCTAGGAATGGTGGCAAGTGAATGTTCAGTAGAAAATTGGAATCTTTAAATTGTATGGCAGGACAAAGATTCGTTTCGGTATAGATCTAAGCAAAAAAAAAAATGTCTACTTTTTTAAAAAAGCGCAAAACATGATTTCCGCCATCGTCAACATGACATTGTACCAGACATTGGCAGTAATAAAGAATGAAAAACACGTACAGTTTTATAGAGCAGAATTTATGGCATTGATGGTTTACTCAAAATACACAGCAAACACTGTAACCACTGCGAAGATTGACTTATTCTTATGGCTGACTGTGGCGAAGTTGTCCTTGCTTTCATCCCAGAGACATCTGCTGGCGGTCTCTAGACCCTGGTTCTTGCACTCGCCCACCACGACGGTAGATACCAGTTTGTGCCGTGGACAGTTGAGCTCTTTGGTGAGGTTCTTTACTTTGTCAGCGATCTGACAAATGAAAAAATGAGACCAATTTTCACACAGCTATTTCCATTTACAATAACCCAATTCTTATAAAAATGTAGAATACTCATCTTTAACAGGTCAGCATGACCAATTAAACATTAAGCTATTCTAGTTTCAAATCCAGTGATGAAAGCCTGTAGAATATCGGTTGAATAAATGTAATATATCTATAGTATTTAATATCTTAACACTTACGATTAGAATTCATTTGTTTTATCTGTGTGTGTGGGTTTATTGTTTTTTTGTTTTTGTTTTGTTATTTATTTATTGAACCAAATTTCATTTCAGATTCTCGATTCTTCCCATTGTCTCTGCTTTCAAGGAGGTTAAGTGAATACCATCACATTTGCCCTATAACAAATATTAAAATATATTGTGGCAAGCCAGCTCCTAAGCTTAATTACAACCATATTAGGAACGTAGCTTTAGAATCATATTAAGAGCAACAGTAAAGGTAATTGTTAGATGCTTTGATGCCTTCCGACATGATGTAATAGGTATCCGTGTTAAAAGAAATGGATAACCTAGATGCAGCGATTCCGTATTTGCATTTTACAATCGACATCAGCAAAAGCTTGATATCTGATTGTTTTTAAAGAAAAGCCAGTATATTATGTTAAAATCATGTGCAGTTGAAGCGATCAGTTTTTTTCAACGCTATCTCCGTTTCGAGGCAAAATTCAGATTTCAGATCAAGGTCTGAGTTCAGAGAGGTTTTAGAAAGAGGAGTCGTACCATGCTTGCTGGCAACTTCCAACATTTCGATGCCATGATAGACCGAGGACAAATATCCTCACCTTTAAACTTTAAGATTTGTTGTGGAAGCATGTTTTTCTAATACCACTGCTAGGTATAGAAGGTCGTTATAAATTTCTTGTTGTGAGTGTAACTTTTGTTTGTAGATAATTCACATCAAAATGATTTTTAATAATTTCCATGGATCCCAAAATAATGAGATAATTAGATTGACTTAGACAATTTGTAGTTAGCGTAGTTTGAACAATCATAAGCTCATGCTCCAGTGGTTGCTTTGGTTTTCAAGACATAATAAATTATTCCTTTTTCAGTATGGAAAAAAAATTAATACAAATGAATATGAAGCTGTGATATTCACCGTCTGGGTGAGGTGGGCTGCTGTAGTCGGGTCATAGGTCATGTCTGCCATATGTCTCTCAAGGAAAGTTTCAATTTCGTTTTTCGCTTTGCTGGGTAAGAACTCAGTCCCTTGGTCTGGTTCTGATTTGTAGGTGTTTTCATATTTCACGACTGGTTTGGGAAGCTGCTCCTGCTGAGAAGAAGGGGTAGAAAGATTAAGAGGAGTACTTAAAGAAACAAACTTTTCAATTTGAGAACAGTGAAGTATACGATTTTACTGTTGATTTTGCTTTGGAGCTTTAAGATGCCACACTGACTTCATGGTTAGGGAGAAAGCGTAAAGTAGCACCAGGCTGTAATGAGGCCAGTAACGAGGGTAAAGGAGGACAAGCATGGATGACAATATTAAAGAAGGGAAGGAACTTAAGAATAGCTTGAGATGAAGAGACTGAGAGAGAGAGAGAGAGAGAGAGAGAGAGAGAGAGAGTGTGTGTGTGTGTGAGTGAGTGAGGGGGAGGGAGAGATATTGAAAGGGGGGGGGGGGGAACGAAAAAAGAAGTGATGAAGGGCGAGATGAGCTTCGACTTTTCCGATAAAATCTGATTAATTTCGCCAATTAGGCCATAACCCTCTCATGTGGCTCATTCGCTCCTCCCCAGCAGGTGATTCCGGATCACGGAGATCGGTTGTAAATAAGCTATGAGATGTCTGTTCACTGTCTCTTTATGTACTCACAATCTTCGCATGCTTTAATAAAAAGCAGACTCTTAGATCTTTTCTGTGTTGATTTTTGTTGTTGTTGTTGTTGTTTGTTTGTTTGTTTTTTTTTTTGTCTTTATCTTTCTCTCCACTTCCTTTTTTTATTTTTATTTTAATTGTAGAGTCAGCTCATCGCACTCACATTGTTCCCATCGAAGCTGTAAATTGTTTAAGCAAAACAAATTATCTAACGTTATTATCTCCTTATATTTCAGTAAAATGGGTAGAACAAGCCTTTTGGTATGAGAAGTGCGTATATTAATTTTGAAAACTTAGTTATATTACAGGCTGTAGTAATAAACTGTTTTGAGTTAGAATAGCCGGAATAGTTATTGAGTGCAAGGTTAAGTCTTGAGTCTGCACTTTTACAATTTATTTTTTCCCTGTTTGAAAATAAATCATCGGTTTTTACTCTAGAATAACTGTGGGGTGTTTACAATAATATTAGATGTTGCAATATCGATCGAGAATTTCCTTAATGCAATCTCGCACAATTCCCCTATGGTAATGCTTGAGATGCTTGTATAGCTGGTGATAGAAAATTACATTTGTGGAGAGAAATTTGGATCAAAATTGCACAACAAACATGGAAAACGCACAAAAAAGGTACAACAGAGCAGGACTTATCTCTTCGTAAAAAAAAAGAAAGTGAGAAATTAATCCTATTATCATGTCTGTCTCTCTGCCTTTATCTGTCTATCTATCAATCTATCTATCTATCTATCTATCTATCTATCTATCTATCTATCTATCTATCTATCTATCTATCTATCTATCTATCTATCTATCTATCTATCTATCTATCTATCTATCTATCTATCTATCTATCTATCTATCTATCTGTCTATCTATCTATCTATCTATCTATCTATCTATCTATCTATCTGTCTATCTATCTATCTATCTATCTGTCTATCTATCTATCTATCTATCTATCTATCTATCTATCTATCTATCTATCTATCTATCTATCTATCTATCTATCTGTCTATCTATCTATCTATCTATCTATCTGTCTATCTATCTATCTGTCTATCTATCTATCTATCTATCTATCTATCTATCTGTCTATCTATCTATCTATCTGTCTATCTGTCTATCTATCTATCTATCTATCTATTTATCTATCTATCTGTCTATTTATCTATCTATCTACTTATTTATCTATTTATCTATCTATCTATTTATTTATCTATCTGTCTATCTATCTATCTACCTATTTATCTATCTATCTATCTATCTATTTATCTATCTATCTTTTATCTACCTCGGTCATACTTGAAGGGAGCGGAGGCCAAACGACACCCCCGTCCTCAGCTTGAAACACAAGTGTAGCATGCACAGACTTTAAAGTAAGATCGTCTACTAAATTGTACTATCTATCTATCTATCTATTTATCTATCTATCCATCTAACAGAATAACAATTCATCTTTTTTACTCTCTCTTTTTCCCTTTCTCTATTTCACTGCCAGTCTGTCTAAATTTTGGTTCAAGTTCAAAGTTGTTGGGTTTTTTTTCCTTTTGTGTTTTTCTGTCCAAAGGAAAATATCATGAAAAATAATGCTCTCGACATTGGAAATTTACCTTATGCAAAGATTATCCACATAATTACATATTCACACAAGTTTTGGAGTTATAACTCGGATTGCTATTTAGGCCATCACTACTTGCTAAATAAAATTTTGCGACTCACCGCAGCTATTGAATTTCTGGTCATCCTTCTCACTGCATTCGCTGCAGCCAGTAGACTCGGTCCTCCAATTCTGGAGGTGCATAGAAGTTTGACACATAAGCATAAAGAATGAGGAATATAGAAATAACAGAAATCGCTACGGTAAGGAATTAGTTTATTGTTCTTAAGATAAAGATTAATTCTCAGTCCATTTATCTTGGTTTCTGCAAGTTTTTGGAAACAGAACTACATATAGTATGCTAGTATCTAGTTTCAATTTAAAAAAAACAACAACACAGCAAACATATAAAGAGTAATACTTTTCATCATAAAATATGTCAATACAAATTTCTGTCCCCACCCCTCTACTAAGGTAAGGCGGAGAATGGTTATCATGAAATCCAAACCTCATCTCACTTTGGTTATAAATGGAAACGAACATTATTTGCAATGGATAATTTCTAAATATTGCTTCAGTGCACTAAGTTTCATAATAGATTTTCTAATAAAGGACATTAGTAGTAACATGGAAAGAATACAAGCGATCCTTAGAAAGCTTGAGGTGACCCTCTCCCTATCGTTACCTCTGAACATTATGTTGGATAAAAATATATTGTAATTCTAATCTTGGTGTATCAAAGACATCTCTACTTGTCTGTATTTGGTACCCTTTCATACTTCATCGTTTTGAAGTCGAACTAGTTCTTGAATTTACTTCACCTATAAATTCTTAGGATTTAAATTAATGATAATTATTTAAGTTTAGATGCGGCTATTCGGAAGCAGATCTATAAGCCAACTTAAAAAGAAATCCGAAAAAAAGAAAATATTGGAAAATGTTATCCGTTCTAAAATACACCCGATGCTATAATTAAAACAGTTCTAGAGAAAGTCAAAGAACATCACAGGCTGGGTATTTCTGGCACTCGCTCAGAGCGCAGTCGTTCAAGGCATAGACGTGGATGCTCCTATGTAGCATCTAAAGAGAACATCAAAAAGAACGTTCTTCTCACACTGCGGACGGTCGAACAGAAAACAGATCTGACAATCTGATAGCTTTTAGATGCTCTAACCTAACACAGAAACACCAAAATCTAAGTTTCAGCAATGGCATAACTTTGATGAATGAAACATTGTCTGAAGAAATGTAAATGGCTCTGGCTTCGACACAATATAAAGGATAAATGACTCATCAAGATCGAGTGAATATTTTCAGCATGGGAAGGGCACTGTACTCCAAAGAGCCACGGCGTCTCTCATCATTCCTTTTGCAACTACTACTAAACGATTGGCGCCCACAATGTTCAACATGAAAAAAAATGTTAAAAACATCATGTCAGCAAAAATCGAGTGATATTATGGAGTTTGTATACTCATTCTGATATCGAGAGATTTCAGTGAAATGGTGGTGGTCGGGTAATTGTGATAATTGTTATAAAGGAGATCCATACTTAGTAGATCTTCGCCTCGCCATGTTGGGTCCTGCGCCGTTGGTGGGAACCCCAAGGGTTGAGGCGGACTCTGGCTGAGACTGCTGGGAGTGGCAATTGCTCGGTCGTCGCATATTCACCACCTCCTGTGGAAATTGGATCGTCTTCTTCAGCTTCACCGCTGGATGACTTCCGGTCGCTGCCATTGTTTGCTGTAGCTGATGGAACGCACGGCGATGAATTTGCTCTCTGAGTCCTCAATAGTCCTCTGAGTAGTCAGTAAATCGGTTGTAAAAAAGAGAATATGGAATAACACTATGTTTGTGTCAACTACCTCCAATGGAAGTTCCACATCACAGACAGTGGAAGCTTTGAATAGTCTTTATGCCTACACGACAACCTTTAAAAAAGGAAAAATAACAAAAGGTAAACATGAAAATTTAAAAAAATGCGGCTTCTTCTAAATTAGTTTAGATTGTGGGAGATGCTTTTAAGAAGGCAATTAAAGAGACTAGCGAAAGCATAGTTATTTGTTAAACTTGGATAAAAGAATAAAAGTGAAAGTGATAACGAATAATTTTACCTGTTTAATTAGTAGAAGACCTGAGGGGAAAAAAATCAACTGCAACTTATCATCGTTGGATTTGATGGCATTGCTTCTCGATATGGCTATTGACCTCCATTAGACCGATTGTCTGGAGCTAGTCTCTATAATACCACAAAGAAATAAACAAGGACAGGAAAACTTGAAACTGATTATTATTATTATTATTATTATTATTATTATTATTATTATTATTATTATTATTATTATTATTATTATTATTATTATTATTATTATTATTATTATTATTATTATTATTATTATTATTATTATTATTATTATTATTATTATTATTAATAATAATAATAATAATAATAATAATAATAATAATAATAATAATATTAATATCATTATTAATAATAATATTATTATTATTCTCATTATCATCATCATCATCATAATCTGTATCACTGTCAGCATCATCATTATAATAATTTGTTTAAATGAAACATATGGCTCCATGAGATTAAGTCTTAAGTATGGTTCCAAATTCTAGACAGGCTAGGAACTACAGACGTTATAAATGATGTTTCTTCTCAATACTTTACAAATAATAGACAAAGAAGTTGTGGACTTGCCCCCAAAAATAAAGCTTATATCATCAAAGTTACAACAAAAAGAACGCCCGAAGTAAGAAAGATAAGAATGTTCTAACATCACCCAAGCTTGATTATCTAAATTTCCTCAAAGAATCCTATACTGCAGATTCCTCGCTCAAACAAGCTCTTGTTACCTTAAATGATGACTCTAGCAGAAAATGTAGATAAAAGAGAAAGCGAAAGAGGAGCAGAAAATGTGTGTTCTGCATAGATGAATAATAAAACAGCAACTCAATATCTACCTCTCAAACAAAAATAGTTAGCTTATTTTAGATTCCAGTCTATTTTATAAATTCTTTCAAATGCTCATTTTCATCCTTAGAGATAAAAAAAGTGGGCATAATAATACTCGCAAAGCAGTCACTGTGCACCTCCAGGCACTTTTTGTGTGTTCCTACAAAGCCTTATTACAAGCACTCAGAGGAATTTTAAGTGGATTGTAAACGAGCAGAATTAACTGTTTCCAAAATATGAGTCCTACGTGTGTAAAACACATAAACATGAAATTTCACCAGCACAATTTAAATCAATGATTCCACAATTCAATCGATGAAATTTGATTAAAGTTGTTTAAGTATGCAATAGTTACCAATCGATCACAAACATAGGCCTGAAAGGTGTCATAAAATCAATTATTGATCAACCTCGTATGAAGTTCAAGTTCATGAAACTAAAGACTAACTGAACAGAGAAGTTGTTACTTTATGCCTCAAGGCGGGCCCGTCACTGTTGTGTATCCATCAAAACAATGGGCGGCTTAGAGAAGTCCAGAAACGGTGGTTCATGGCGACAGAGATTTTCAGGACTAGACTTTTACGCTAACAGCAATAAGGACGCGCCGTGGAATCAATAGCCTCTGTGCTGCCACTGCACATGTTTCGGTCATGCTTCGTGCTTCACTTGTTTTGTTGTTCTTGTTGCTGCTCACTTTAATCTTCTTCTTCTTTTTATTATTATTATTATTATTATTATTATTATTATTATTATTATTATTATTATTATTATTATTATTATTATTATTATTATTATTATTTTAAAAGGGTCGAGTAATTACCGTGCATTTTGATCTGCAGCAACTAAAAAAAAAGAGGAAGTAGAAGAAGAGTTACACGTTAAGTGCTTATTTTAATTGTTCGATAAAACATTCCATTCACAACATGCAGATACACTTTTTTTTTTTAAACGCCAAGAAACTTTCAATGAGTTAGAAGAGTCTGAAGATAAGAGTATCTAACTAATTCAGCTTATTTTAGAAACAAAGCATGCAAGCAAGATATTATTTTATGAGGTAGAGGTTTTAAGTTCTTTGGGTTTGTTTTATTTTTCGATTTCAATGTTTTTTTTAATTTAGGGGGTAGGGGGAGGAGGAGGAGGTGGAGAGAGATGTCACAATGGGAAAATATTCGCATGGTCATTCTCAAACTACATGTATAAGTTTTATAGACTTGTGTGAAAGGGTAATTATTAGTAGTTTATTGTCTTTACACATCTACATGGCTTAAAATAAATTGTCCAGTTAGTGATCCAGTTAAATAGTAGCACGCCATGAAATTTTTGTTACATTTTAATTTTGTCGAGTATCTGGATTTGCCCTTGATGTCTTATTTTAATAGCTATCTAATCATCATGACTATTCTACAGCAAGTTTTGTTCTCGTTGAATATACAGTGAAGTCCATCGCATTACATATGACTCAGTGCTTGTAATTCAAGACATCGAAAGACTAGTGAAAGGGAAACATGCCACGTAAAGATAAACTTGATAACAATCGTACCAAAGTAGTAAGCTGTGGCATTCGACTATTATCACTGAGGTGTAGATTTAATCACCAAATAATTAAGGACAAGCGTTTTTCATATTCTGGCTGTACTTGAGAAGCTTAATGCTTTATTTAACACAAGTTGGTCGCATTTTATTGGGCGTTGACATGTCAAAAGTAAATTTGTTTTTACAATTTCTTATTTTGATACATTGGTCTCAAAAGGTGACGAGCATTGTATACAGTCTTTTGAAATGGTGAAAAGTACACCTGTGACCATATTCGATGTGGCACCAATTCTGTTGTCAATAGTCCATCGATGAACTGGTTTCTTTCAATCTTTTAAAATTTGTTTCTAAATCGCTGCGTCGGTACACAGTCAATTCATGTGTTGATTCCAAATACATATTTACTTCTCTTTTGAATCGGCTCTGGCTTATCACATTTTAGTGTAACATGTTACAGTGAATGAAGATTGGGATAGATTTAGTTTGACGTAACGTTTGGAATGGATCCAAGCAGGGAATGCAAAGCCGTGGTTCAATCTTACTTAAAGTTGACCACGCGATATAAACAAAACCATTGCTAGTGTAAAATAGGGAAACGCTTGTCGGTTTCCATGGGCGTAACTTAACAGCCTTGACCTTTAGTTCGGGACCATAAAGGAGGAAGAGATTTGGTTGAATGAGACATATTGCTGGCTAACAATGGAAGGGAAGGGAGGAGAGTAAATTGATTGATGGATGGTTTATCTGTTAGTAACATCTTTAACCACATTAAACTGAGGAGATTTTTTTTCAAACACTAGCCATTTCAATTTTACGCTAGCATTATATGAATTTAAAAATTTTGCAGGTTTCACTTCATGATACGGTTAAAGGTACATGTACAATCTGTAAATATAAGTAGGTCACTCTATGGTGCATGTTTGTCGGGCTCTATATGCATTATTGTATACATGGCAATTTCATTGGGGAATACTTAGGCAGTCATATTTGTTTTCATTTTGTACCTTGCGTCGCATGAAACAATTTTAGAGACAGAATTTTTTTCGAATATCTGTACTGCATACATGACCGCTGTCGGATTCGAACTTTTAAATCATTCTTTTAAACTGTAATTAACGTAACATTCAAGGTGTTTAACACAGAAAGTGTGTGTGACGGTGGGGGGGGGTCTGGGAGGGGGAAAACAACATGCGCTAAAAAAGAATCACACAGCTGAGGAGCAATATACGCATGTTGCACGTGATTGGTTTTGAGCCCCTTCAAGTAAAGGACCTGCCACCGCCTCCACGCCTCTGTTTAAATTTGTTTTGCCGCAGTCCTGCTTTTAGATGCAGCAGTGGCTTAGGGTTAGGTAGGGGATTAAGAGTAGATGGGGATAATCCCACTCTGAGCTGAAGTAATGACCCATGTGCGGCCTATCGACATTTACAAACCATTACCTGATTAGTTCTAGTCACTGATCATCTTATTTTTAGCTGGCTTCCTGGGCTGCACTGGGGTTCCCAACTTCAGTTGTAAAGGAACAGACCAAGATTTGAGAGGATGGGGGCGGGGTTTCAACGCTATGGATGATGATGATGTAATGGTACTACTACTACTACAACTACTACTACTACTACTACTACTACTACTACTACTACTACTACTACTACTACTACTACTACTACTACTACTACTACTACTACTACTACTACTACTGCTACTACTAAATAATAATGCTTAATTAAAAAACGTATTTCTCCAGTAGATTGTTACTATTGAAATATGCTATATCGACTCCTATCCCATTTTATCTGAAGATTAAGCTAAGCCCATTGTTAGTTTTAAGCTGTTGATGATCAAAGTCCCAATCAGCCTAAGCATCTTTTTTTGATTAATCAGAATACGAATGCACTCTTTTTAACCGTACGTCTAATCTCTCTCTCTCTCTCTCTCTCTCTCTCTCTCTCTCTCTCTCTCTCTCTCTCTCTCTCTCTCTCTCTCTCTCTCTCTCTCTCTCTCTCTCTCTCTCTCTCTCTCTCTCTCTCTCTCTCTCTCTCTCTCTCTCTCTCTCTCTCTCTCTCTCTCTCTCTCTCTCTCTCTCTCTCTCTCTCTCTCTCTCTCTCTCTCTCTCTCTCTCTCTCTCTCTCTCTCTCTCTCTCTCTCTCTCTCTCTCTCTCTCTCTCTCTCTCTTCACCCACTACCTTTCAGGGTGCAAGCACAACCATCTTAAAGTAAGACTAAATCGTTAACGCAAACGTTTTTTTTTTTTTAATTAAATAATGAAATAAAAATTCCTTATTTATGATCTATGTTTTTGTTTCTATCTCTTTGAAAAGCGCGTATCTGCTTCACCATCTAACTTCAAAACGTAGTAGATATTGAAGCAGATTCTTCTTGTCAATTTAAAATATACATTTAAAAAAAATAGTATAACTTTCGTTACGTGTCAATCTTCAGTACCGAGGTAAATGCATTATTAAACTTCAAATTCAAGATCAATGTACTCGTTTAAAATAATAAGGGTTTTGTTCCAGTGAGAAATGATGATGCAATGATTCCATCGGTCGAATTTCATGATTTAAAATTTATTCGATTGTAAAATATTTATATCAAGTAAAGACTTCAATAGACTTTCATAATACCAGATCATAGATAGAAAGGAGAAGAAGGATAAGAAGGAGGAAGAGGATAAGAAAGGGAAGGAGGAGTAGATGAAGAAAGCAAAGTTCACCTGAATTTAAAAAAAAATTCTAAGACCCTACAGTTCAACCACTGTAGGTGAAAAATGTAAAGCTCGGAGGGTTATTTTTCATCTAAGCGTGCAAAATGGACAAAATGTCAAGAGATAATGACACCAGAAAGCATAAAAACAAATACATGTCGTAAACAAAAAACGGAGGAGAAAGACGTAGGCTAGGCCTACCCGGTACAGGTGCAAAACACCAAGGGCAGCGGTGGGATTTTACTAAAAAAAATTTTCATTATTATTGTTATTTAGTTAAATACGACTACCGATAGTTAAAAAGCTAAATCTCTTCCCATGCAATATGTTTTCTCTTTATCTTATTATTACTCCGTTTTCTACGTGCTGGCGGTCTTTGTCTCACTCTCTTTCCTCTTGTTAGGTCTCTCTCCGTCTCTGTCACCTTTTCTCTCTCTTTCCATTCTTCACATTCCTGAATCTTCTCTGTGACTATCATAGTTTTATAACCCCTGTCTTCATTTCGCTCTTTCCCTTCCCCTTTCCACTCCCTCTCTATCCCTCGTTCTTGTTTGTGTGTGAGTGTGTGCTTGTGTCTGCGTGGAGGAGTTAACTGATGGTCCTATTTGTTTTCTAGGTCTGGATTGACACAATTTGTCATATGCAATTTGAGATGTGGTGATGGTAGACTGGATCTATGAGCAACGGGTCTCCCACCCACTTCTGAGCTTCCGTTGAAGAAGATGGGGTGAAAGACTGATTGTCGCTCCAAACATTGTCCTGCAAAAAACATGGGCTAGAGTGTTCCCTAGCTCGTGGAGACTGGAGAGTGGAAAGGAATCAACTGCTTAAAGTTAAACTCTCCCTCACCTGGGCCTCACGCTAACGAGGACAAAATAACAAATATATAGCCTGATATGGACAACATAATGATTATTTTCGTGGTCTCAGATGTATCTCATCAAGTCCTTTCAAACGAGGTACAAAATGATGGCGTTTTGATACATTTTGTTTTAAAATTATTCTATAGCTCATTGCCAATGATGACGTCATTTTGCCGAATCTGACGACTTTCCTACGTTTCTATCATTCTCCTTTCTTAGGTATTGCTTTATAGTTGATATACAAACTATTGAACATAAAATAAAACTTTTGCAATTAAATCAATGTTCGAGGATTTTATGACATTTATGGACTTGTCTAGCCTATTCATCTGAAAAAAAAAGAAGAGGAAAATAAAAAAAAGAAGAAAAGAACAATAACGCAGAGCACCAATTCATCCAAGAATAGCCATACAGATTCAAATATGCGTTTATTTACTTAATTAAGATTAAGGTTTTTTGGATTTAAAAAGCAGTAAAAAATTAGAGAAAAAAAAAACAAAAAAAAAACCACGCACTACGGCTCTAGGTGCGGTTGTATGCGGTTCTTGAGTAATCTTACTCCGGGCACAAAACTTATGAGTCGTTGAGTCGTATTGTAAATGTTGTTCAAATAAAGAAAAGTTTTACGCTCTTTGTTTTAAGAGCTTCTTCAAGTCCTTTACGTAAAATAATTGTAAGTGTCAATATTATAAAGTTACTTTCTCGCAGATTTTTGCTTTGAACCTCCCGTCGATATTCAGACTGGATGTGTTTCCGCTTCCTGTACAAACATTAGCATTGTAAATCAGATCATTTCGATTACTGAGTCTGTATCTGGTTTTTTTTTATTGGTATCGAAAGAAAGCAATGGTACTTACCTAGATTACATAATATTCAAGAGGTGTCTATTCAAGTTGAGATTTAGGTCTTTAACGAATTATTTTACAAACAAAAAAGTGATGAATCAATTTCAAATTTTTTAAAATTGTTTTATTATTTAATATATTTAGTAGTTGCGATATGGACAAGCAAATACAGCCGATTACTTATTTTACTAAAAAACTAATATATTGCATTTGAAATCTCGAAACCGTGAGTCACTTTGTCGTTGCACTGTTCTCCATCGATACGAGGATGAGCAACACCGATGGTGTTTTTGTTCGACCAAATTGGGGATTTGTGTGTCACGCTATGTATTGGTGAGATCATACATCAATACAACTTATCAAATCGTGTTTTGAAATCATATATCAATCTAGAATTCCACATATAGTTCTAGATCTCTAGATAGGATTTATTATTTTAGATCCAAACCTGTAGATTGTAGGCCTAGGTCATAGATGTGGGTAGGTTTGTAAATGTTCTAGATCTAGATCTAGATCTAAATCTAGCTAATCAAGATCAAGAATTTGCATTCTACAATTTCTAGATTTAGATATAATGTACTTAAAATATGTTGTGAGTTCTGGAAAATATAGTTTGTAGTATTATAGTATTAGTAAGAGAAAATATCGTCCACTATCGCCTATAGATGTGTGCATATTGTATGTGATATATAGGCCTAATGCCCAATTCAATTTCAGTTGTTGAATATTTCCTTTTACCTTGGTTACATCAGCTGGGATCTATAGCATGTGAAATAAGAAGAGTTCTACATTTGTTTTCTACATGTAAAAATAAACTGTTTTAAACTTGAACGTAAGGTTTTTAAAGATAGCCTTGAATTTAATTTGCTTTTCATAGATCTGCTTCTCAGTGAATAAAGATGTCAGTAGCCCTGAAGATAATGTCAAAGATGAAATTGATCATGATATATATATTACATTTGACAAAGGTATGGAGTAGAGGATGGAGTACCTTCTTAGTCTTGGTTTTTTCAGGCTCTAGTCAAAATCTAGATCTAGATCTGTCTGATCTAGAATCTAGAAAGATCTAGAATTTTGTTTTGATCCGTATCAAAACACAAAAGGTGCCCTTTGAATATTATTGTAAACTATTTAAATCCTTTATTCAACTTCTTTTTACAAAAGTCTTGATATGAGCAGGAGGCTGGTTCTTTTATCTGAAACTCAATCTTAGAGTTTATATCCATGAATGTCACAAAGCTCAAATTGCCTTTTTGCCTCAAATCTAGAAAGCATAAGTCAGGATAGTCAGATCAAATATGAATCCCAGTTTATGAGATGTTTAAACATGTAAAATAAGGGAATTGGAATCACTATTTTGGAGTCTTTTGTAAATGTGACATGTCAGTTCCTTAAAGCATTTGGACAACACAGCTACAAAGTTCTACAAAAAAATTTTTTGAAGTTTCATAATTTTTTGCTTGCTTTAGTAAGATAACTTAGTTTTATTATAAATAGTTGTCATTAAATCTCAATGAGTATATACATTTTAACTTTATATTCAATTTTTTGTGTTAAGATTATGCAAAACATAAGAATTATATTTTTTTTCCAGGATTGAGAATTGAAATCATTGTGGTTTGAGACCCTCTGGTTTTCAAGTGGACATGGCTGAGATGATATTTGTAATCTATGAATAGATGCAAGGTAATTTCTGTTTGAAAAAAGTCATTGCATAGTTATTTTAATAGTAGAAAAAAGAAAGTATTATCTTTTTATATATTGGAAGGTGGTTGAAAAAGGCATGAAAAATTTTTTTTTATTCAGATTGGTAGCAAATCTCATTGGTTGTTTTACATTTATGATAGAAATGAGTGATAAGGAATCTAAAAAAAATTACTTTTCTAGGTCCAAGTTACAAAAATACATTTCATTTTCCTGATTGTTTGGATTCAATGTAAAGAACCAACAATTTTTAAATTTTGGTTGAAACTTACAGACAATGCACCTTCTCTTTGAAAAGACATTTCTTTTGCAGATAAGCAATCTTTTGAGGGAGGAGGATGAAAGAAAGTCTATCAACAGTTGAGGAGAGAATGGTGGAATTAACTCTACCACGAAACCAGACAAACATGACAGTTGTATCGGCAGTAATGGAGCACAGCTGTTTGCAAAACTTCAACTCAATTGCTTGCACAAGGTAATCATTCACAATGAAGGTTTATGTATGTTTTTAGTTTTAGAAGATTTATCTGTTATCGTAGGTAGAACACTATGCCCTGATTTTCAGAGACTGTGTTTCTTTTGATGAACCTAAATTCCACTTATATCGCCCGCATGGACCACTTTATTTTGTAAATATATTGCCCGTCATTGCCTTTTTACTTTCACTTTCTGGGTGTGTACTTTCTTTCCTTACAACTGACGGAAATCTCGTGCAAACCTCATTTACGTTAGAGGACACTTCAGACTTTGTTGTGGTTATTTTAGTTTTGTTTTCAGACTAGATTTAGGTATCAAAAGGAGCTTCAAAATTGACAGTTTTTTGTCCGCAATTTTTTTGCGATTTCAAGGTCTAGGCTAGGTCTAAACTTAGAGTTAGGATGGATTGTTGCCTGATTCATCTCAGAGAAGCTGCAAAAACCATCTATCATGGTTATCTGTATGATTATCCCTCCAATCAGCATGAAAATAATAACCATTGCCCATTTGAGATAGGGAGTCAGATTGTGATGTTGAATGGTAATGTAGTGGGATGTTGATGGTGAAAAAACTGAAATGGTGGTTCAGTCACTTGAAGTGAAGGAGAAGTCTTAGAAAATTTGTTTACTGTCATAAAACCTTGTATTATTAAAAATTCAAGACCTCTCGTTTTTTGGGGTTTTTTTTAAAAATAATTTTATAATTGTTTTGTATGATTGCATTATGTTTTTTAAATGTATAGATCTCTTCTTTGTACGCAGTTATGTCCCTCTAGTAGGGTCCTGGCTTTACCTGTGCTGGGGTTACTTAGGTAGGATTGGGTTAATTTATTCTTTTGATAGTGGATATTTTATTTGAAATAATATTGTTTTCAAATTTTTAGCTATGATTCCATTTGAATATGACATGAAATAGCTTATAACTTGTTTCCATTTTGATTTATTAAACTAAAAGTTAAAATATTTTTTTTCTTTTGCAGAAGCAGCATTCTTGCCTCCTTGGCTATTTTGACATCACTTTTGTGTGTTTACAAGCTTGTGCGACTCCATGTGGCCAAACATCCTTCCTGTCATCAGTATGTTATCTTCTACACTGCAGGATTGGAGTGCGCAACAGGGTTTGTTTCCTAAGATTTGCTTTTATTTTCATGAAAAAAAATCTTTAGATTTTTCATAGTTCAAATAGTTTTATGGAAGTATATGACATGTGTGAAAGTAGTATTAGATTGTTTAGTGGTTGATTAGTTTTGGTGTTTTCTAAAGCTGCTTTGTCAGGCATATGGTCAAAAGTGCCTTCTTTTGTTATAACGCTCATTTCTGCAAAAAAAAAAAATAAAAAAATTGAGTTTTCTTTTATTAGAGTCATACTTAATAACTAGTCTAATTTGACTATTGGTACAATCACAAGTAGATTGCTATACTAGAGTATGCTTCTTGGTAACACATGAGGCAAAAGTTCAAATTAACTTAAGTATACTTGTTACGTACAGGTTTTTCAAATCCTTGAATGCAAACATTTTATTTATTCTCTCTCTCATTTTCTTTTTCTGCAGTGGTATGCACTGGATATTCTGGAATGTATCACAACTAGATTTCCTCCTGCAGTACATGAAGCTGCTTCAAGTATTGATCATGTGCCACTACTACATCACACTGGCAATAAGAGCACTGAGGAGAGAAACCCTGGCTGACAGGTGAGAAACTCAGGGTGACTCATGCCTATCCTAGAGAGACACAGGCTGCAATGCAAACAAATCGCCAATAAAGGTTGCAAAGGGAGTTTCCCTGTATCTATTTTTCAATCTTCCAACTCGCCTATCTAAAAATGCCTGGATAGAATTTCATCAAATTTGTTATTTTTTATAAGTGCTTTCAAAGATATAAAAAATTTGTCTTGACAGGTTATTTTTCTTATTTTCCTGATCCTTTCAGTGTACAAACTGCTTTGATATCTTCAAATTGTGCTATGCCACAGTCTGAAAAGTCATGCTCATTTTATTACTTAATAGACTGCTCAAAGGCAAAAAAATTTAGAAGTTGTTTAAAAATAATGAAAAGCATCATATCAGCATGCCTTTGAGCGAATTAGATAGCAATGTTAAACAAAGGATGACAAGAAATTTGTCTGAAACCTATATGATTGAGATATAAAACCAGCATAGATATAGATAATGAAGCAATAAGAGATTGGGAATGCCCTAGGGAAGCAAGACTTGTAAATTAATTTGCCTCTGTTTATCTTGCTTGTGTATAAGACTTGAAATGGCTATATAATAGAGAGTATAGTCAAAATTAAACAATTTTGGGTGTTTTTTTAGATCTTCAAAATAAAAGGATGCATAGTGGTAAAAAATGGCCTTTTTATTAAATTTCAAAATTGTTACTTATGTAAATATCACGCAACAGTTAACTTTGGTGTTGAAATTCTCAAAATCACAGATCTATGTAGAGGAAAATCAAAAACAAGCATAACAGCAACTTAAATCTTTTTTTTTTTTTTAAATTAGGATACCATACCTACTTAGTGTGTATGTTTTTGGTTTTTTTTTTTTGAACATGGTGGTCAACTTGAAGTTGAATGTTAAATTCTGAGAGAAAGCAGGTTTTGTTGTCATTAGACATCAGGTTATCACAGGAAAAGTTATGAAGTTTGCTTATTTGTACACCAATCATTGCCAATTGCACAAAATAAATTATATTCATTCATGCAATCAAGTTGAATTTAATGAAGCCTTGTCACTTTTAGAAATTTTTATTATGAAACAATACAATTTTTCTGGCATCTTCATCTTTATAAGGGAAGAAATGAAAAAAAAAAGTAGATTTTTTTTCGGTCCTCCATACCCAAATTTGGATGTCTTGGCTTACTTCTGATGGTTACAGAAAACGAGGATTGAATTTTAATCAAAATATCCATAGCAAATCAGTAGGTCAGTTGTTTGTTTTTATTGGGTTTTTTTTCTTGCAGTTTTTTATTTTATTTCCTATCTTCATCTTGATTTGAAACTATTTTGGCATTTTTGATAATATTGAATACTTTTTCAGGTTACCCAGACACTAAATTTGTGATTTCTTTGATCAAGTATTTCATAACAGAATAAAAATTTATTTCAGGTTCATGTATCCATTTCTCTGCCTGGCTGTGCTTTACTTCACAATTGTGACAACAATGGGAATCTTCAATGCAGAGTCAACCCATGTTGAATGCATCGGTAACCTCATTGTTTTTAGTTATTTAGCAATGAAGTAAATTTTATGTCTCCTTTTATCTCTCAATTTGATGATTTCATTAGTATCAGGAATTATTTCTTTTGCTACTTTTCATTTGTTTTTCTTCAGGGATATATATCAGCTCTTGAGAAGACTTCAGTTCAAAAGGTATTAAGAAAGGGAGTTGATTTTTTAACAGTTATTTTTAAGGTGGAAAGAAAATCAGATTTTGAGGAAAAGTTCTCATTTTTTTTGTTATACTATCAACCCCTTGATTGTCTTACAATCAAACCAAATCACTTATTCATTCTTCAGGATTAAATATTTTGTGAATGTCCTCTTGGAGAAAGTTCTCTTCGGTGGCACTATTCAGTTGAAAAGATACTCCCTGCAATTTCAAACTATGTGACCACTGGTAGAATTAGTCACTTGCTTACTTCTAGCCTTCTCTTTATAAAATCAAGTTCTTAGAGTTGAGAGCTACATAAATTATGCAACCAATCTTCTCATATGTTGAAGCCTTGCCTTTTAAGGTAATGTGCATAATAATGAAACCTATCCTTGTAAATGAACAAGCAATCCTATAAATATTAGCAATTTTGATAGGTATACAATAATATTTATGGATGTCACATGCAAGATTTTTTTTACAAACAAATCAAATCAAGGTCGTGCTCGTTTGAGATAGAAAAATACAGGAGGGTTGAAAAGTGTTTAGATTATCGTAATTTGTAATGAAAATAGCATGACATCACTTCTGTAAGTGCAGAATTTTTTCATGTTTTTATAACTAAATTATAATATATTTTCATCGCAGCTCCTTACTGGATCGCCCTGTCTGGAGCTGAAGTCCTTGTTGTTCAGTTGTTTGCCATCTCAGGGTTCTACATTACTCGTCGCCTAAATGAGATCAGCACTTTGGACTCCGTGCGCTGGACCCAGAAGAGAGATTTGTGGTGGTTAGTAGAGCTTACTCGTGTCTATCATGCTTTAAGTGCCAAATACTTTGGTGACATCTTTCAAAAAAACTTTTTTTTTCTTTGCCTCTATACAAAAATGATCACGCCTAACTTTTCTAATGTAGGCGCTGCATCCCTTTGCTAAAACGATGAAAAACCACTTCTGTAGATTCATAGACAATTTTTTCTTTACCATTCCACCAACACTACCGTTTAGGAATAATTATGGTCTTGCCCACTGAGTAATCCACCTCAAAACTATCATTTAGGAACAATTATGGTCTTGCCCACTGAGTTATCCATCTCAAACCTATCATTTAGGAACAATTATGGTCTTGCCCACTGAGTTATCCACCTCAAACCTACCATTTAGGAATAATTATGGTTTTGCCCACTGAGTTATCCACATCAAAACTGCCACTTAGGAATAATTATGGTCTTGCCCACTGACTTATCCACCTCAAAAGAGCATTAATGAAAATTATATTTGTCTAAAGAAATAGTTACCAAGGTCACCTATACTTAAAAAGTAAATGTCAATGAAAAAAGTTGAAATAGTTACTATTAAAGTTACTCATTACTTGTTTAAAACAGAATGCAAAGATGAAGAATCATGTTCCTCTACAAGTCAGAAACAAATTAAAAGTTCATGACATTCATTTGATTGAAAAAAAGAGAAAAGCAAAGTATGATGTACAGCAGTTTCCAGAAAGTAAGATACATATGGGGAGAAATTTTTTAACTCCTGAAAGCTTTAAAAAAAGAAGTCAGAGAGGCAAAGGACTGATTGGCCACCTCTAAGAAATGCTAGGCTTAAAATGATATTGGATAGGAAATAAATTTTTTTTTTTTCAATGATGAATGGGCTATTTTTGGCTATCCCTATCAGCAATTAATGTTGTATGGAAAATTGACTAATTCTGTACTTTCCTAATCTATTTAACGATTGTTTTATAAGTTTACTATAAAGTTATAATGTCCAAGTTGTACTGCCTTACAGGATTTCATAGCTAAATGATTTCACAAACATAGCTAATTATTGTTGTTGGAATTCTGAAAATATTCTATTGCTATAGCTTCATGTGATCTATCACCTTAAACAGTTTGATACTATGCCATGACCAATTTAATAGGCAGAAAATATAGCGTTTAAGATGATTGCAACTTTGCTATAAGCTTTAATCCCCCTTCCCCCCCCCCTCCTTTTTTTTTTTAAGTATTGTGATTGTGTTTGAGCTCTCTGCATGGGGAACATTTTTCTACGACATGATTCTGCAAATCAGTAAGTGTCATTCTTTTTTGAAAGGCCACTTATCTATTATTTGTTTTTACCAAAGTCAGATTCTTTTTTTTTTAATAAAAATAATATTTGTGTTATTTCTAAAGCTGGCAGTTGACTACAACTTCCATTTTCAGCTTTCCTTACATTTTTCCTATGAATTGACTTCGCCTCTTTCATGGTCTTTACTAATTTTTTTCGTTGTTCTTATTTCTCTTACCTTTGGAGCAAACTTGTAACACAGACAATTCTGAAATTGATACATTCAGACTGAAATTTGGTTTTAATGCAAATAATATTCATTGACTATTAAAACTTTTACTTACTTTTACTCACTTTGTATTTTATTTTTTTTCAGAGGGTGACAGGGATACTGGATGTAGTGCTATTTTTGTAAGTTGAATTCTATCTTCTGAGAAATTTTGTTGATACTCTTGTAATCACTAGATAATAGGTAGTATCTATATATGTATGTGTGTATATATATATATATGTATATTGCTCTTGTTTTTTGTCTGCTTAATGTTTTGTTGTTTTTTGTTTGTTTTTTTTTTGGGGGGGGTATTTTAAACCAATATTATTTGTAGAAAGATGGGTTTTTTCAGTTTTGAAATATATAAATTGATCATTTTTTTTATCTGAATTTTTTCTGGTCACAAAGAAAAATGCTGAAAAAGTCTTTTCATTCTTTATTGCTGTTTTCAAAGTACTTTAGTTTGGAGCTTGTTTAGTTGATATACTATCACAAACTTATGTAAAAAAAAACTTGGTTTTTCCACTCATTTTTTCAGTCCCATCGTCAGGATCTCTACTCCTCATTTTTGGTCTCAATCATGGTAAGATATTTGCTGTACCAGTCTTATGTTCATTTCCTAAAATGTTTAGACTTTCCTTAGTATGCAAGTCAATATTGATTTTGTACTTGAATCTTTTTTTACTTATATATTCTGTGAAATTTGAGTTTGTAGTTAGAGCTGTGGTCATTTCAACTTTCTCGTGAATTAAATATTACATGTAACTTGTAAGTTTGTGCCTTATCAATATCATGCTTGAGACTGTAAAATAGGCATCAGTTTTTAAGATGTGTTTGTTGTTTAGGTCCTGAAGCTCCTACTGCCTATTTGGGTGATGCTGTTTGTTTTGCAACCTCATGTCACTGTTATAGAGAAGGAAGAGGGCTTGCCTAACTTCAGTGATGATGGTGTAAGTATATCAATACTCTTTACATAAGTAATAAGTTAGTATTTAATGTAGTTTATACCCCAATTACTCTTTTTTTGTTGTTGATTTTTTTTTCTTACGACTGGGATAGTACCGCTACATCTACTGCGACAAGTATACTGCTTTACTTCTGCTACTACTAATACTACTACTATTACTACCACTAAAACCACTACTACTACTGCTGCTGCTACTAATAGTATTATTACTACCTCTAAAACTACTACTACTACTACTACTACTACTACTACTACTACTACTACTACTACTACTACTACTACAACTACTGTTCCTGCTGCCACTATCACTTCTTGACTGAATACTGCTGTTACTACTACTTTTAGAAGTGCTGCTAATACTCCTATATTATATCTTTGAAAGCAGGTATGAGATAATTGATTTTAATTCCTTTTACAGACTTATGGTTCTTTCTTTGGAGAAGATCAGACTTATAAGCACCTTTACCAGCCAGATGACAGTTTTGTTTACTCCTCATCAAGCACTTCTCCAGATGGTTCACCTTGCATGTATGATGCTTGTCTACCATACACTTACATCAATACTGCAATGAAACCATCTGGGCCATCTGGCTTGCAGACAATTGAAGAGGAAAATCTGGAGGATAGTCCTAGCATGGTGAAAAAGACATCAGAGGTAAGAAATCCAGGCATAAGGAGAGATAGGGGGTACAGACATTTCTTTTTAACTCTTCTTTACTGCCTCCCCTTGCAAAAGCCCATCCCCAAAATAATTAAAAGAAGGGACATGATTCTGTCAAAATCATGTTATACACTTTTTAAAACATAAAAAATACCATTTGAGTGAAAAAGTAGACAAATTTATCATTTTCATTCCTTTAAATGTAAAAAAAACTTCAAAGTTCTATCCCTATCAATTTTTATCATCAGAGTCTTTTTCTTCATCCTTAGATCTAGCTGGATTTACAGGCCCTAAATAATATTGACTTATTCTCACCATTTTCATTTCTAAAAAGATTTCATTCTCCAAGCATCTTAATACATGTACATGCAAATACTCGGGGGAGGGGGTAGTGTGTCCAGGAATGGACATTTCTTGCCCCTTATCAGATGGTGATGGAATTTGTCTTTGTAACTTTTTGTGGGCTTGGTTAGTCTTTTTTTTTTTTGTAGGGTAAAGCCTGAAACGAGGGTCTACCTAGTTTTCTTCCTCTTTGGTGGATTTGTGTAAACTATGCACACATCGAGGATTGTTTCCATTTTGTCATGACTTTAGGTTATACCAATTTGGTTAAGTGCGGTGCTGTTACCCGAAAAAAATATGAATAGCCAGTTCCCTCAGGTCGTCTTGGTGGTGATAATGCCTAAGAAATCATCTTCTTCCATCACAAGAGGGTCCTTTGTTTTAAGGCATTATGGTTTACAATCTGCTGGCTCCCATGTACTGATTGTTGTCATGTACATCCTGAAATTGATTCCTATTGAAACCTATTTTCAGTGTGGGCTGTATCAGGAGTCTCACTTCCTTCCTATCCATTAACCCCATCAAGTTAAATTTCCATTTATAAGCAATGTAAATGTCATGCCTTTTTTTCAATTTTGGAATTATTGCCTTTTGTGGCCAGTCGTTTCAATTCATCTTTATCTTTCCAAAGACTAAAGTATTGAGTCTGGAGATGTCCTTCAAAATCCCAAATAAGGAGATGTTAGTCCGTTTACAAAGTAACATCATGTGTAGAGGACTTTTGCCTGTTGGTATAAAACTTCAAATTACAGCAGTAGGTTGTGCTGCTGTCACTAAATTCAAATACTGTCATACGATAGAATACCAGTACATGGAAAGTTAAAAGGCATCTCCAGGCACATTTAGCTTTATTGATAGCAATTTTTTCTATGGGGAGGGCACAATCTTGAATTTGTGTGTCAGATTGTTCATGAATCTTCTGGTTTTAAAAATAGGGTCATTTTTTGGCTGTCCCCTAGGTACTAGTTTCTCTTTGTTGCAAAAGCAAAAGGAGAGGATCTGTTCAAAATGCTCCTTCATGACTGCCTTGCAAAAATAAAGTTTACATGGAGTTGTTGACCAGTTGTCCTCCAGGTAGTCAATAATAATGATTTCAAGAGAAGATGATGGATGCTAAGACACGTGGATGTCTGGTATTGATACATCAACCTATTTCCTGAACCTTTGGAGGCTTTGCTCCTTATTGGGCATAGCAGTTGGTTTGTCACCATTTAAACCACCATATCTAGTGGAGTTTCTTGTACATCTAAACTTGAAGCCTGATTTTACCAATCATTTTCACAGTTAATACTAAAAGGTTGCCATAAAATGAGCTGATCTCTTCTTCGACTTGTAAATTTTCATCTTAAAAATTCAGATTCAAACATTTTTTGTGAGGTTCAATTTTTCAATAGTTAGTTGACATAGAGTCTGGGGATCCACAAATTCTATTATCTGAAGGATCTTTTGTGTTTCCATTGAAAGTCAAGAAAACTATAGAAATACTGGAGTTTTTCAAAAGAAGATCACTTTCATTCATTGACCAATGTGTATTCTTGAAACACATAAAGAGGTTAGTTTTGGTATAAAGTTTTTAAAAACACATATAAGATAATTATCTGAATAGGATAGAAGTTCAACAAAATTCATTTTGAGGTGCTAAAGATGGAACCATGATCTGTTTTCTTTTGATAAGTAAAATGGTAAGTGAGAATATTGCTTGCTGAGTTCACCTTGATGAGGCGTCAATTTTGGGTTAAAATAACTTTATCCAGGCACATGGCATTCCAATTATACCTTGATAAGGATGTTTGTAGTGAATGTCCCCCTTGCGGGCATGAGTTAAATTTAACTGCCCAACAAGCAAATAAATTCATGTTTTAATTTCATTGAAATTATAGAATTTGAGAGAGCTCCTGTGAAAGAAAGGGGAAAGGGATTTGGTTTTATCTTGACTATAGTTTACTTTTCTCCTTTTCCCATATATATGCTACAAACGTCTTTACAAAAGTAGGCCAAGAAACAAGATATAAACATGTGCTACATTTGAGTCCATATTTTGTTTCGCAGGCCAGGGCATGTAAAGGAGCTCCATCTCACCCAGACAGAACAGGGAGAGGAATGCGAACACAAAAAGGAAAAATGGCAACAACTCGTGTTGTTTCAAAGGATGCCCCACGTGGAGAAAAATGTTAAAAATTTTTTTTTGAGATTCTCACATAATTTATCAAGATCGGGGGGTAAAATGTTATTTTTTTTTCTCCCCTCAGGAAGTTCATGCAAGGACATTTTGTCCAAGGATAACACCTGAAATCATGTAGTGAATTACTCTCTTTTTCAAGAATTCTATTTTACAATTTTGTTGGCTTTTTTAAGTAAGTGCTACTGTGCACATAGATTGTTTTTTAAGTGAACATGCAATAGAAATCAGTCCCAATCATTGATTTTAAATTCCAGGAATCACTGGTTATTTTAAAATTGAGGAGATAAGTTCAGTATTCTTTGATTGCAAATAAAGAACCCTTGATTTGATTACTCTTTCTCTCTTGTGCAATAAGCTCTTCGATATGTTCCTGTTTACACTCAATCTAACCAAGAGTACTCTGATCAAAATATATGAAGTCCAAAAATATTAAAGAAAAGTGAATCAAAATGGCACATAAAACAACACCTGAGTATGACTTTCATAGTTATATTTAACAATATTATATTCCAAACTCATATTTGACAAGATTTGGATGTCGTATATGTGAGAACCAAGACGAGACATTGTTAGATTGAGCCCTTCAATGAAATAGAATATGGGTCAAACAATGGCAAGTTGTTGTATCTCGGATCATCTAACCATCTAAAAGGCTGGAATCAATTTTAAATTGATCAAGTTGTCAGCTCTCAGTCTTACTCTTTTGTTTTTAGCTTATAATAGAACGAGACAAGATTGACAATCAGTGAAGGAAAAAAACAATCTTGATTTTTGTTTTGAATAGCCATTTATTTATATATTCTTCAACGAGGCCCCCAAGGAAGCCATGTTTATAAAACCCAATTAAAGTGGGATGGCCTGATACTATGAAGATGTTGATTTAAAATCATAGCACTAATTATCTGATTATGGTTCAAATCTTAATTGACCTGTCATCTTCATTGTGATAATGGTCACATAGTCTCTGTGATTGTGAGTTTACTCTAGTATTGCAATTAAGTTTTTGTCTCTCAAGCTGAAAATGTGCAGTTGTTTTCTTTGCAATATGCCCTTTTGGCTTAACAAAATTGAAGGACGGTGCAAGTTTAAGAAAGAAAGTTCTTAGAAAATTTTCTGACATAGCTTCATCATTATGAAACATAAGTCTACATTAAAGACAGCGGTTGACAATGAATTTGGTTTACAGGACAATATCATTGCCATTTCACCCAAGGGAAGAACTTGGTGTAAATATTATAAATATTTATGTAAAGCTGTATTGTGTGCTTGTTGTGAAAGTAACTCAGTTATTTTATGTGTTGTGGTTAAAAAGTTTGGTGCTTGACTTGTAGTTTGTGCTGTAACAGACTGTGTCACGTAGCTGTGTGAAGTATATTCATCAAAACAAGGAAAGGATCATGTGAAATGATTTTTTAATTTTACTGTACTTAACCATTAAGTTCTTTTTTCAAATTAATGAATCAGTACTCCTTGCACCTTCATGTCTATTTTTACATTTGTTCTTGTATAAATGATAGTGATGACAAACAGTATTGAAAAAGATTATCTTTAATGTCTTATAACTTTCATCAGTTGTGTGAGGCTTTTACATCTGGTGTTTCAAACATACAGTATGTGATACCTGATAGCCTTTTTATCACTCAGTTCATTTGCTAATAAATGGATATGGTACAAGTCTTTTTAGTTTTAGTTATACAGCCTGTCAACCCCTAGGGTGAAAAGAAAAAAAGAAAGTCCTTAAGCAGCTACATATAAATACATCACATGTGATTTCTTCTTTTAAAAAAATTGCCACGCCATTTATTTGACTTTGTTTTTATATTAAGATTTTGATGAACTCTTTATGTTCTATTCAAGCTAATTGCATTTCATATTTCAGAATGAAAAGGAATGGCTGATCAAATTTAATATAATTCATAACTGAAAAATCTTTTTTTTTTTGAAACGTAAACTACTTCTTTGTTTTATGGACAGTGCATTTTTGTTGTTTTTTGTTGGTTCTTTTTTCAAGATAGTTAACAAATTATTTGCATTTTTGTGCAATATTTGTGATTGATGCTTTAAAAAGTGATTGTTGAATCAAAACTTCTCAAAATGAATGTGAGTAAAACATACATTTATATGACAGATTTCATTATTATTATTATTATTATTATTATTTTTTTTTTTTTTGTGATTTCCTTTTTTGATGGTGCAATTCAATGTTATACCACCCTTTTACAAATTGTCCCATTTGAATGCCAACAAAAAATAGAGAAATTATTAGAGTTCCATATCATTTACTCCATTAGCTAAGTGAAAAAGAAAAATAAGGCCATGCTTTTTCACACAATGCGTTTTAGAACTATGCTACCCCCAAAAGGCAAACCGACATATCTACAGATTTTGTGTTTTCGGGAAAGATACAAAAAGCATTTAATTGTCAGCATAAAAAACTTCAGATTCGTCGATTTGACAAGTAAAAAAACTTAGAGAAGATAGGTTGCTCTGCCATTTACTCGAGTTGGATAATACTTTAAATAGTCAGTTTATCCAAAAAAAAATCGAAAAGTTTTTGTCAGATATGTCGGTCTGCCATTGGGGGGCGGTATGGTTGAAGGATAACTGATGTATGTCATATTTAGTACCTTTAGTAGCCCTTTATATCAGAAGGTTTAATCTTTGTCTAAAGAGGAGCATATGAATTAAGAAAATCAAAAAAAAAAATCTTACTATGGTTCCATGTTTTGTTTTTTCAGTGATGGTTTTCTTCACAGATAAAGTTCAATCAGCTCTGACCTTCCTTTTTTCTGCTCTATAAAAGGTATCTATAATTTAGCTCATTTTCAGCTTTTTACAATAAGGACTGTAAAAATAAACAAAGGTATTTTCCACTCTAAGCTTTCTAGTTCAGTTTATTTGACTAGAATGTTTTAAAGGTCATGATTTGTTGTTTTTGCAAAATTTGTGTTAGAAATCCCAAGTTAATAGCCCTGCGACAGTTTCTTTCTCGTTACAAGTAATAAGATAGTCTTCTCTATTACATTTTATTAATGCAAATGTTTTAGTAATTGATTTCTTCTGTAGTGTGTATTGTATTTAAACAGTTGTGAGACAGTAAATTTGGCTTGATATTAGTATATTTAAAAATTGATTTGTAAGTGGAGAGCTCATATTATTTTGGAAAAAGATGATGAGTGTGTTTGACAGTTATTTTATAAGTAATTTTCACTATTCCTTTATTTATCATTCCATTGATCCATGCATGGAAATGCCTTTGCTTTGGTGTATTTTTTTTTTATTTATTAATTCATTTTTAAATAGGGTCCCCTACTTCTATTCGCCTATTTAGCATTCTCATCAAATGAATATCTCTCTCTCTCTCTCTCTCTCTCTCTCTCTCTCTCTCTCTCTCTCTCTCTCTATATATATATATATATATATATATATATATATATATATATATATATATATATATATATATATATATCTGAGAACCATTATTTAGATCTGAAAACATGAGATGCTAATTTTCAAAGAGGATATTAACATATCTCATACTTTTACTTGACTTATTCTCTTTCATGGATAACCATACCTCTTTTAGTGTTTGAACTAGTCCTTGCATTATATCGTATACTTTACCTTTTAATCATTCTTAAATTGAAATTTTGATATATCAAACTATTAACAACAAATCCTGAGCTATGAAACAAGGCTTCAGCAGCGTAACAAAAAGTATTTTGATATATTGATGTAAAAGTATTTCTTGGATTGCTTTAGACCATTTTGTAGAAATTACATAACACTTTTTAGCTGTGTTGGTACAGGGTAGTTGTTCTCATTAGTTATTTATAGTATGATACTTCTTAATCTGAATTTTATTACGAACTTATGTATACATGTAATGCAGACAAATATTTTTACAGTTTTTGGCGATTTCCATGAGCAGATTCCGCTGCTTATACATGTAATACCTTAATACTCTCTCCTCTGATAATTGATTTTGTAGCCCTGTAAGTAACTTTGTTCTTTGGTTATTTTCACCTGTCTGAGAATCTGATATGGTTGGATGCAATCCAATTTGACGACCATATAGATCAACCAAGGCCTAAAACTTACTGTCAGCCTAATCAGCTACAGACTTAAGTTTTTTTAGCCACTTTTGCTTATAGTAACTATTTTCTTTTGGTGTTGAAATTTCCTTCAACATTTCCATTTTCTTCCCTGTGACAGAGACTTTGATCTTAATTGTCTGTCTGTAAATATTTGCCCCTTACCAATTCTGAATTTTCAGTGTGCTTTGTAATATCAAACAAAAAGTATGATTAGGAAAAACAAGCAAAAGATGCTCTTTCCTTCTGTTTTTGTTTTTTTGGCTACTTAATTCAGTTTTATGTTTTAAAGCTTTTCATAATCCTTTCAATGTTTACAAATCTTAGATGAAGTTCCTTTTTCTTTATTTAACATACAGGCTTGATAGATGAAATTTGAGAACATGTAAGCCATATTATCAACTTTTTTAATTGCAAAAATTTTTCTCTCAACTGTAACAGTTCTTCATAAGGCAATGTGAATGATTTTGGCATATCTTTTATGGTTTAAAGGCTATAAATCAAGTCGGAAGTGAATCAAAGTTATAGTTTATTTTTCAACTGATGTGAGTGTACACATACAGGGTGTACCAAATTCGATGACCTCCACAAAATCTTTAATTACTAAATGACCTTGAAAGGTAATGCAACACGCTTTTACAGAAATACAAAAGAACCATTCGGAAAGTAAGTAACAAAATTTTATACAGAAACATGTAACGGTTTTCCATCTGGACAACTTTAGAGAAGCTGTTCAATATGGCCACCATCTCTCTGAACACATCTCCGCATTCTGAGCAAAAAATGTTGAATGGTGTCCTCACATTGCTCGGGTGTGACAGCTCTAATCAAACGTTCGACAAGACTTTTGAGATCATTTAAAGTTTGAAATTGTTCTCCTGACATCTGGTCCTTGAGGTGACCCCAAAGAAAAAAGTCTAAGGGATTTAAATCGGGACTGTGTGATGCCCATGTTTTCTCGGTGAATCTGCTAATGACGCGTCCTTCAAAGTGGTCAGTAAGCCATGTCAAGACCCGTCTTGCCGTATGAGGAGCGGCTCAATCCTGCATGAACCACTGCTGACCTCTTGCTTCATGGCCGCAGAACCTCCCAATGCTCGCCAGAAGCGAGTAAGCACATTCATATATCGATCAGCTGTAACAGTCTCCGTTGCCCCGTCTTCGTTACAGAACCAAAAAGGTCCAATAACTCCCTGTGCACTCAAAGCTACCCACGCTGTAGCCTTTGTAACATGAAGATTTCTTTCAATCACCTCATCTGGTCTCTCAGACGCCCAATGCACGTAGTTCCGCGAGTTCACTGTACCACTGAGATAAAAGTGGGCTTCATCACTGAACCACACCGATCTCAAAAAGTCTTCCTCCTCTCTCACTTGTCTTAAGAACCAGGCACACATGGTTCTTCTCTGCAAAGCATTTTCCGGGGTCAGTCCTTGGTGAACGGAAATGTGGTATGGTTTCATTTTTAAATCATGTCTCAAAATTGGATGAACTGAGGATTGTGACACCCCAAGCTCTGCACTTCTTCTTCGAACTGATTTCTTTGGTGTTGCTTCAACAGAAATGAGAATAGCCTCAATGTTCTCTCCACATCTTACAGGCTTTGCATAGCTCATTCCGCGTCGTTTGTGACCAACTGACAAGCAACCAAAAACATTGAACTGCTCATACCACCTTCTAATTGACTTGGCTGTCGGTATGCCAGACCTAGATCTACTATCCAAGCCATATTTTTTGCAGAAAAGCAACTGAACCTGCTTTGGACTTCTGAGTAACGAATAGTTTTCTAAGCAAAATGCCTTTTGTTTACTACTAAAACCCATGCTTGTTACAAAACTTTTGACTTCTTTTCAACAAATCTGTCAAGATAGATTGTTTTCCGGTAGTCCATACATGACTCTATTCAATTTTGGTGCAATTCGATGCGCATCGGGAAACGCAATTCACATTTCGCTGGAGGTCATCGAATTTGGTACAGTAGGTATTACAGGCTTATTAGGTTGTGAGTAAACCAGCATATGGGTGGAATTTGTCTCTTGGGGTGAGTTTTTATGAAACTTTTTTTTAAATTATTGCTTTACTAGTGAAATCAATTCAATTGCAACAGTAAAAATCTCCTTTATGTCTTATCTATTGCTTTCCCTAAGGCATATAATTTTTTCCAGCTTAAAAACACATTTAGCATTTTTCCCTGTTAAAAACAGATCAATTTAGAGCTTGATCAAATCTAATTGATGCCACTTGTTGAGAACTGATATTGAAGTTCTTTGAAGTGGTGCCTGTTGTAGCTTAAACTAAATCTAGATCTCAGAAAAGTCTAATTTTTTAAATATAAAAAGGGACCAGCGTTGAGAGTCCTTTGCAATACTAGACACATATATTGTTTCAATTGATTTATCAGATTTTTTCCCCAGTAGTTTCTCGCAGTTTGGTCAGGTAAAGCAAAAGAAGTGATAAAGAGTCTGCAACAGAGTGTTGTAATTAATCAAGCAATCACCCTGATCAAAATGCATTCTCATACTCAATCTCTCTTATGTATTCAAAGAAGTCCTTAGCCAATATTTCTTTATTTTTCCAAGATAATGTACCAAGAAATGGGACTAACAAAAATGTTCCCTGTACTTCAATTCGAATAAAAGGATGTTATAGAAGTTAATATACTACTATCTAAAAACAACTCAGCTTTGCGAATATGGGAAAAGTTTTGTGGGGTTTCATGACAATTTCATTTGTTTTCAGTTGACTATTTTTTCTATTTCTGTCCACGACAATTTGATTGTATACTGTTGAACAGGAAAAGCTTAAACTTGACAATCATGCTGCTGCAAAGAGGCAATATGTACACTTTTATTCTAATTAATAATAATCATTTGATAAAGGCTAAGGGTGTAAGTGCAATACCTTCAGACATTTTTTAAAAATTATTTATACATTTATAAGAGGCTGTTCAGTCCCATACTTTTCTCGATTTATCATTTTACAAGGCATATTCAATTTTTCTACTGCTTTTCTTACAGAAGTAAATCTATTTTGTGTCCAATTTAAATCTCCTTTTTATTTAATTTCTTAATGTTCACAGTCTTTTTGTTGTTGATCTTCGATTTTTTGTTTTGTTTTGTTGTAGCTTTTTTTGTTTTTATTTTAGTGGGGGTGCGGTGAATTTTGCCTCTGTTTGATCTCTGATAGATAATGTATAGTTTTTTTTTATTTTTTTGTGACATGAATATATAATTTTTATTACTTAAATATTTTACCAATTTATCTGTTCATTTTTTTTATAGAAATAATTTTATAAATGTAACTGCTTTTGTTGTTTTTTAATTACTTAGTGTTAATCTCAGTTATGCCTCTAGTCAGGATATAATAAAATCAATTTTTATTGTTTTAATGTATACTTTTTTTTCTTTTTCTTTGTGACATGAACATATAATTTTTATTACTTAAATATTTTACCAATTTATCTGTTCATTTTTTTTTATAGAAATAATTTTATAAATGTAATTGCTTTTGTTGTTTTTTAATTACTTAATCTCAGTTATGCCTCTAGTCAGGATATAATAAAATCAATTTTTATTGTTCTTTTTATGTTTAACTAAAATCTACTTAATGAATATTATATTTACATAGCAAAACTGCATTTTTGAGATATTGAAATGGTATTGAGTTGAATCTGAAAATGGTATAACTGTTTAGATCTGATGTCTTCTCTTTGACAGTTATTGTAATGTTAAATGTTTCAGAAACCATTGTACTTTGGTAAAACATGATAGGTTTTCAAACAAGAGTTAGTAGAACTTGTCACATATGATCCCATTTGAAAATATCAGAACAATTTCTTTTTGTCAGCATGTTTATTTAATTTGTCCATTTGTATTTTTCTGAATCTGCATATAAATATTGATGAAGGGACATCATTATCTTTGCTTATATCTTTCCTTTTTTTCTACATTTTTCCTTTCATGATTTTAAAAGGTCTTTTGATTTAAATTTTGTTCCTGTAATGTGTGCAATTAGTTTGCCACAAGTTATTGTCTTCTTTTTTTTTTTTTGCGGGGAAGGAGAAAAGAGTAAATTAGTGTGGCTATCAAGATCAAAAAGCTTTTCATCATTATTTAATTTCTCATGACAACACTATCTTTGCCCTTTTATCATGCTTCACTTCATTTCCCAAAGCTTTCTAATGAATCTTATATTGTTTACAGGGAAGGTGTAAAATTCTAAAGCCAGTGTGTTGTTTTATGTACCCAATGGCGTATCATTGGAGTTTATTTCTATTATCATAGTGTTAAAATGGCAATGATAAAGAGACTAAAATGTTTGCAGCTTGAATCGGTATTTTTATGTTTTTATTTTTTTGTTCAGTTGTATTTTGATGGCCAAATGGTATAATTTATAGTTTAGATTTTTTAAAAAGGATTTTAATTGTTTTGCCACATCAAGCTATATCAGTATATGTCTTTTTTTATGTGATAATTTATTAATAGTCATACACTTTATTTTGATATCCTTATAGATATTTTTTGCATCATTGTTACATAGGGTATTTTTTACTTCTTTTTTTTTTTCTTTTACATAGAAATTGAGACCTAGTCAAAAGTTTTGGATACATAATTCTGTTAATTTTTGTAAGAGGATAGGAATTTATATATTTCTTTTTCTTTTTGAGGGGGGGGGGGGGGGGGTATAAAAATCTTTGTGATTTACATTTAAAAAATGATTTTTTTTTTTAATCCTGGTATACATTTTCAACAGGTGTATTTTCTTTATTTGTCTTCGTTCAGTTAATTGCGAGAAAATAAACATGTATCCATACTTTGAAAATGTCCTTGTTAAACTTACATAGCTTTTGCTGTTTGTCACTTTTTACATTTAAATTAGACTCTAGTACCTAGTACATAATTTTAAAAAATATGATACAATAAAAGTCCTGATTATTAACTTCTGGTCATCAAACTATTTGCATTGAACGAGCCATATTAAAAAAAATTGCATTACATCCTGTTCTCTAGTTATCATTCAGGGAGTTAATTAGTCTCAGTCATCTAAATACTGTCAATGATAATTTAAAAATAAAGCTAGTCCAATGCAAGACTTTAATCAATATTTAGGAAAACAGCATTTTGATGACTATTACTTTTTTCATAGATATTTCTAAAAATATCCTGAAATTTTCACTATGTAGACGCTTGGAAAATTGGATTGCTTGAAATAAAAAATATGGCTGTTTGTAAGTGCTCTTTTACTTTAGACTTACATGGCGTAGTTTACCCACTATCCCCCTTTGAACTTTATCTGCCCTCCAGGCGCAGCTAAATTTGGGTTTATTACTTTTAAGCAAAAAAAAAAGAAATTAGATTTTCAGTGTAAAATTAAATTTTCACGGTTCAATTGATCATGTGCTCTTAAACGCAAGCAATCATGACCTTCCGCGCATCTCTACTCCTCAACACTTGTCCTACTTTGAGCCACTTTGTTAGTCCATTCAACATCTTTTTATGCTGTATTCTCCTGCTGCGTTTTTGGATCATTCCAATTTCACAAGATGTTTAAGTTTCTCTCCTCACATCACATGGCCAAAAAGAGGTTGCCTGGCGTTTACATATTCTATTAATGAATGTCAGCTTTTCATAACACTATTTCGTTTGATTTCTTTGCAATCCATGAGATTTAACCTTTTGAAAGTTAAAATAATTAAATGAAACATAATGAGATAGGATAATATTCAATTTCATGAAATGTAACTGTGGCCCTTTTTGCATTCACTGATAATTCGTCATATTACTCAAATAATACACGTGATCACAGCAGTTTCAACTTAATTCATCTTACATTTTATTTAATTTTAATACAAGATATATACACGTGATTACACCAGTTTCAACTGTATTCATCTTACATTTTATTTAATTTTAATACAAGATATAATTACAGTATTGGGTAATTAAATATTTTTCAGTCCTTAAATACCACAGTAACCTTTTTACTTACTTTTCTTCTTTTTTACGTCTCTTTTTATTTTTACCAACACCACTCCGTTTCTCTTGATTATTCCTCCTACTTATCCTCCTTCAACTTCTCTTTCTATCAAAATTATTATTCATTTTATATTTTCATTATCTTTCTCCATATTCTTCCGATCCTATTGAATTCTCGCTTGCATTTACAGTGGAAACCTCATAATTCGAACTGTATGGGAATGTATTAAAACGTCAAATTAAGAGGATTCGAATTACAAAAAAGAGGCATGACTAAATCTATGCGCTATGTGTACTGGTATGCCACAAGTAACTCTCCCATTCCCCTGAAGTTGCTACCAGTATCAGTGTTACTAGTGGCACTTCTTTCTCAGAGAATCGACTCCCTCCTCACTTTGTTAGCACACTGATCAGCGTTTCTGGGGCAGGGATTAGTGTTTAACAAGATCTCAACTCTGTCACTACCCATTGACTTTCTGCATTTGCTGCATAAAAAACTTAAGTACGGTAAATTTATACATGTATTGTTCTTTTATGTGAAAAATTCTTTACAATATTTCTAAAGACAAATTCTAAACATTTAATTGTTTTTCAATATCGTCCAAAATATTCTTCATACTTTGTGTATCCGGTAATAGGAATCCTTGCCGTGTACAAAATAATGGAATTAAATTGCATAAAAAATATTATAAACCTAAATCTGCCAGTTATTTTCAGACATACATAATCAAAGTAATGAATCAATCTTATTTTAGGAATTCAGCAGACTCTTAGTCTTAGTGTGAAATCATTAGAAAATCAATTAAAATTTCAAAAGAAATTTCCTTCACATGCATGCAGAAAGGCATTGATCAAATCATGATATGGAGAGATGATGAAATGATTTTTAGTCTAGTAGGAAAATATCTTTTTTAATGATACTTGGTTTTATTTGAAAACTAAAATAATGTGAATTTTCCCATTTCTGAACTATTTCTATTGTGCAAGGCAACATTGATAATGCTTAAGAATAGACTCCTGAAAACACTGACCCAGTGTGATTGATCTAGTTAACACTGCAGCAGATAATAAATCTGTGCTTACCAGTGCCTCTTAAGCGAGTAGCTATTTCTTAAAAATCCCATAAATACCTTCGAATGTGATAATCACAACATGAAGCTCATTTAGATTGAGTGTAAAAAAACATGATTTCATTTTTTGTGTGTATGTTTGTTATATTTGTCCTTTTCTAAAGAAAGCTAAGTCAATGTGACCAGTACAACAATAGCATTGGCAATCACTTTCAACTTTAAAATGTTTAATCTGCCTAGCACTTGTTCCCATCTGGCTTAGAAATTTTAGCTCCTCATGTAACAATTCTGTCAAACAGATGGTCAAGAACATGTCAGGGGAAGTCCTTTTTTTTTTATTTAAGGTATATTCCAGAATTATGCACCCTTGCTTAAAAAATATTGCTAAATAGAGTTGTGCAGTTAAAATTTGGCCTGATTGTTTTTCAATACATTTTCAAGTTCTTGATACAATTCATTTACTCTTTCTTGAAAGGAACTGAATTAATATGAACAGCTATCTATGGTTGCTACTATTGAAATTAATGTCAAAATGAAAGTTGAAGCATACAAATGTTCTAAAGATATGACACCCTTGTGATCATTAAATTTTCAGATTCATTGGGTAATCCCTCTGACCTTTTAATATGATCTTTCTTCTCTCTGTATATAGAGAGCGTATTTCTTTTGTAAAACAGTCAATGTGTGATAGCAGTAGTACAAGTAGAATATAATGCAGGTAAAGCAACACCTTCACCATGTTTTATGCCCCTGTCATAATTTTTTGAGCTTTTAAGTTTTAAAAATAAAGCCATTAAGTTAAAGATCATTCTTCTCAACACTGCTTTCAGTTTCACTAACGTCTAAAAAACTACAGTGAACTAAGGATAAGCTTCAAAATTAAAAAAACAGAGTACCGATATGTATATCTATCAAAGTATCATGTATTAGACTATAATCATCAAAAAGAAATTCGAAAATATCCTTGTTTGCTATCACCTGATAATGATTTTTTTGTAAAGATGAGGCTCATTATGAAATAGAAATTATGTTCTGCCTCTGTGAAAAAAATCATATTCTCTCATCTTTTTGTTTGTTGACACAAGTAAAAGATAATAGAGATGTGGCTTTCCAGTCTCTCACTCTCAGTAGTTTATAATTTTATACCGGCATCACAGAGTTAGAAAAGTAACAGCAATGAATATTCATGGAATAAAGATAACAGCAATGAATATTCATGGAATAAAGATCACCTTATAAACTTACTAAAAAATTTTTCTTTTAAAAGGCAGAAGAGAAAAACAAAACGAAGCAAAACACCATCTAACATTTGTAAACTTACTACGCAGTATATGCAGTCAAACTTTGTTTTTTAAAAGGCAGAAGAGAAAATCATGCAAAACAGAAGATGGAAAACAAAACGAAGCAAAACACCACCTAACAACATACTTTGGTTTTTGATACCACTGTAATACATGTAGTTAACTTTGCTTAACCAAGACCTAAAAATAAAGAGTGCTGTTATCATCAGTGTTTTTGTAGAGGCCACTCAACCAACGATACAGAAAATTAATGCTGTGCACACAGATCAAATGGCCCTTGTGCTCAGTCAGAGGCTAAGTTTAAAAGATCAAAGTTTTCATGTACTGAAAGTGTAATTTTATCTGTCAATTGTCCAATCCATAAGGGACTTGCATTTCATTTGGAGTTTGATGCCAAGACATTAAGAGCAAGTAAGATGTAGTGGTCACTTGGAAGATGAAACATGCACACCAAGCTCAGAATTGGCACAAACCCTAACTGCCCATGTGCAAATGTGCTGAAACAACAGAGAAAAACTTATAGACCTGGCTCAACTCTTAACCCTCCATGAGAAAGAACTCAATGCCACTGAACAAAACCTGTTCCAGAAATTATCAGAGCCACCAAACTACAAATTAGATAAGTCTGCCAATGACACGGGCACACAAAATTGAAAAGAAGGGTATGAAACTCGGGAAGCAAAACCAGCCATTTAGGATAGAGGCTGGGACATGAAATAAGCTCAGATACCCTTCGAAAAAATTGTTTCACCTCATTCTGTTAATATCATCCAATCTTCTTATCAGCCCTGTTCCCTATCTACATAATATCCTAGGCATCTTTTTGAAATATTAAAAGGAACTCAGAAAGGGACCATACCTTTGAGTTTGATCTCAGATTTAACTTAGGAGCAGTTGTCAAAGTCAGAGTTAGGAAAATTGATAACGAAATATGCAAACAATTGCAAAATGCTCCCTAATTTAGAAGAAAAAATATGACGGCATGAAGATGAATTTTTTTCCCCATAAACATCAACTCCAATATAGAAGCAACTGTATATTTTCAGGCTTGATTTCACACATGATAATAACCAAGCAGACATGAATGTGTAGGAAATGCCCTTAATATCAATTACTGATACAGGTCACGACCACACTCTCTGAACACATCATCTGAGTATGCTTGGAACAGGCTACTGTATACCATCATGCTACTAAAATCTGCAGAAAGATTAGATTGAGAGACAGCTCAAATGAACTATGAAGACTGATTTTCTAAAATTTTAAGTCTCATCTCCAGATCACCCCTTCCTTCCATCCCAGGCAGAGGAGCCAAGACTACTGAATGAGAATAGGCATGCATTATAACACATGATAATGATAATACTTTAGTAATAATTTGTAAACTGAATTCTGTACTTATTAATCATCTTCAAAAGCAGTGTCACCTAGTTGAACTTTTCTGGACGAACAAGAAAATATTAAGTATAACCATGGTCAAAATGAAGCTTTACTATATTCTGACAGTGCAAATGGATTTTTGCTGTAAAGATGAAATTCTAATATGTATATTGTACTGCAAATTTAATTAAAACCTGTCGTTTCAAACACCGCCTTTCCTAAAGTTAAATGGTTTGTTTTAAACATTCAATTCTTTTTTGGGCCCACTTTAAAATTCTATCTTTTAATCCATGAAACACAGAGACAGTTCTTTTTAAAAAAAACCTTTTTTCAAGTTCATCTACTTGTTTTCAATGATGAATAGCACATTGGAAAAACAGTACGTACTGTATTCTCTCCATTAGTAGCGCCATCTCTAATAAACGCCCCCCCCCCCCCCTTTCCCCACCCAAGCAACACTTAAAAAACACCACTTCCGAGAACAAAAGATTCTTATTAAACTCAAACTCAAAACATTTATTAAGCGATAGATCTGATGATAACAACAGACAACACATGTAAACAATGAATGACTATGATACTGCAATTGTCATCTCAAATTGGGGATGTCAAAGTCAGTACTAAGGCGTCTGAGGTTAATGTCCTGGACTATTGCAGTCCTCGTAGTCATCGGACTCGCATGACGCGTCGCTTTCTTCACCCAACCATGGCACTCTAAAACTAACTAGAGGGGGGGAGGGCGGCGACGACGGAAACGGCGGCAATTTGTCTTTGAAGAAAGTCATCCAAAACATTCCTTTAGACGCGCACACCCCCTTCTTCATTTTAACGCGCCCGGCGCTACTATTGGAACGAATACGGTAAATGAGCTTTTGTGATCTTAAGACATGCATCTTCTCAAGTTCTCGACAATTTTGTCCTGGTGCTGATTTAAGTTTCTAGCATTGTTATCAGTATCTGGAACAGATATGTCCAGGCACTTTCATAACATTTCATGCCCTTCAGGACCCTGTGAGACAAGACTGTTCTGCTTCAATACCTACAATACTTTCTTTTCTAGCTCATAGGTTAAAAGCTTCGTAGAGGACTATCCTGGGACAGTCCTATTATAGTTTGGTTGGATACATACTTGCACACACAGAGAAGACGAAAATACATAGTTTAACTTTTTATGTACTTTATTTTTTGTTCTTTTTCCATATTTTCAACTGTATTTCAATGTAACACAAAGTTACGAAGAAGAAAAAGTTTAAAAAAAAATATAATAATAAACCAGGAAACTATACCAACAAAGTCAAAACACACAATACAATACAAACTTACTAAGTGAGGAAAAAGTATTTTCTCACAACAAAAAGTTGTTCAAATAGTTTTGAAACAACAATATTTGAAAAAAAAAAAAAAAAAAAAAAGAAAAGAAAAAAAAAACCTATCATGATGCAGCTAATATTTACCTAACAGTTTGCTACATTAAACTAGAAGTAGAAGAAATAAAGCACTTGTTTAGCGCTAAGAAATATTTTGATGTAGCTAAAAATTGTCATGAACATGTATTTGCACTCATTTAACCACTTTGAAAATAATTAGGCAACAGGTTCAATACCTGTTAAATCCATAGAAAAGTACCAATACAAGCATTTTTGAGTATGCAATGGTAAAACTAAAAGTTCTTAGAAAATATATTGCCACATTGAGAAGTTGTTCAAGCCAACATGACAAACAAAGTGTTCCTTTGACATTAAATGTCACACTTGGAAAAATTTCATCAACTGACAAGTTTATTCAAACATACAACAATGTCCGTTGCATGGCCATAAAATTGAAACAAATTGTTTCAATTTTCATTCCTATGCAAAATACAAGTAAGCTTTTGAAGTTCCAGTGCACAAAACATGCCTTGATTGTCAGTAACTAAGGGGTGGTATGCTTGAAATAAATTTAAAATACACAATTATGTATTTTCATCTCTTTTTTTTTTGAGTGGGGAAAGAGATATTTACTCTCTTTACTGGTTGCTGTATGCTTTTGCACAGATGCACATCCCATACAAATCACAAAAGGGGTTTCTCTAACCTCAGACTCAATGCAGGGAAAAACAGAGTTACAACACAGTTTGTTTCTTCAAAGCTTAATAAACAGTAAAATTTAAGCAGAACAATTTTAAGCACAGCAAACAATGAATTGAAGAATACATATAAGCTAATATTAAAAACTGCAATAATAATAATTGTATTAATAAGTGTTATAATAATGATTAAACAAATACACTCATAACAATTTTGTTAGGGGGTAAAAATACTGCCAACAGGAACACCCGGTGCAAAAAACTGAGTATTCCATTGAACTTAGTGCTTCTTCCTTGCTTTTCTAAGATTCCTCAAAATAATTAATTCTATTAATTACAAAAGAACAACCACTCTGGCAATATTTAGAATCCAAAATAAGACATGTAAGTTTGATGTACTATTCAGTAGCAAACAGAAAGACTCAAAAATAATTCATTTCCTTTTAAAAAGCAATTCCAAGTCATATTAAGCCCAATTAAAAAAAATTTTTTTCCTTCAGTAATTATTCAAATTGAAATAAAAATATTCAAACATATGTAGACAAACCAGGAAAATCGCACAATGCGCCCCTCTATGGGGATACACTTTATGAAAACTACAAGAGAACCAACAAACAGTGAAACCAAGTGTTGAAAAAACATGACAAGAAAGCAATTGACCAATGAGAACTGCCTGCGGGACAAACGGACAGTGAAGAAAAACAAATGCACGGATGGGGACGCAGCACGGACGCACGACGACGCCACAGGGACACAGGAGACACACGCCATGTCACGCCAGACGCCACTGTGTCCTCTACATAGAGAGAAAGAGAGAGAGAAAACGTGGCATTGCAGGTTAATTTTTTTTTTCTTACCTGTCTGGCAAAACAAACAAGATTTATCAAACAGAAAAAAAAAGATCTTTGGTCTTCATGTCACTATGTACAGTATATACAGTTTGATCAAACATTCAATCTAAAGTTTATGTCTTGTCAATAATATTTTGTAAATAGAGGAAATATAAAAATAAATTTCCTTGTCATTCATTTGTATAAGGGTAAGCACATTAATTCTATATTGTTTAATTTCCCCTGAGCCTCTGTAAATGTTACAGTTGGGTGAATATGGCATTATCAGCACAATAATGAAAATCAGAGGTGCGGATTACACTGAAAACATTATAGTTTTGTTAACAATTTATTGCACGTGGATTCTTAATACTTCAGATTACAGCTGGCACAACATGAATCACAGTCTTGAAGACAATTGTACATTAAAAAGTGGAGTTCTAAAACAATATATTAAAAAGGGTATTCATTTCTACAGAATTGTCTTTGAAAAAAAAAATCTAGGTGTGTCACTTGTCAGCTTTTAGATTTAAAAAAGTATTTTGATGTTTTCATAGCTCATAAATAAGCCTTTCTAATGCAAAACACTATTTTACACACAACTTTGGGAAAACCACTTTAATCAAAGTAAAATTGCTCCTTCCTATTAACAACAAAAAAAATAAGCATTTTTCTTACAATCATTCTGAGTCATAATTCTTTACCTTTTATTCTATCATGACTCAGAGATAGAAAAGCTGCCGCACTTTTCCAAGATATTTCATTTGCACAAAACTTGGTGAAAAATCAACGGACAAAAATAAAAGGTTAAAATAAGAAATAAAAACCAATTTTAAAAAAGTAATAAATATCACATGAGCTAGAAAGGGTGCCCATTGGAGGACAAGCTCTGCTCAACCTCACCTTTCCCCCCTGTCCAGCTCGCTCCGTTAGCTGTCAGTCTAGTAAGGCTTGCTGTCATTCTTAGGGCGCTTGAGCTGTACCTTGAGTCGCTTCATGCCGATTTGAAAGCCATTCATGGACTGGATGGCTCCTTGGGCAGCTAAGGGATTGTCATAGCTTACAAAACCTGGGAGAGTACAAAAAAAATTTCAATATGAGAAAATATATTTACAGGGTTGAGAACTAGATGAAAATTTTTTTTACATCAGTCAATGCGAGCAGTGTATGCAGAAGCATGCTCCCTTCCCCCACCCCACTTCTTATTTAAAATAAAATTTGATTGTACACAGACCCATGATTGTGCAGCATTTTATTGTTACTGATTTAGCTCATATTTTTTTCCTGTGCTCAGACTAAGAGGTTGAATGACCTGTAGCCCATCTACAACTGTGTCCCCCAAATGTTACTGCTTTCTGAGTTTTACTTGCTACTAAAAAGGTTTACTGATCATAGTATACATAAAGGCCTCCATTCTAGCTTATATATTGAGCACTGCTCTCCTCTTTATCTTTTGTGAAGACATTTGAGCTGAACATGATTAATATCAATAGGTCTAAAACTTCCCACTGGGTTCCACCTGGCTGTATAAAACGAAAAATAACGATCTAACATTTAGTGAGCTGAACATGATCAAGATTGATTAGGTCTAAAACTTATCACTAGGCTCCATCAGGTCATGCAAAGCGAAAAATAATAATCTATCATTTAGATCTAGCTTTATAATTAATTGCTCTGGAATGAAAATCATCTACTATAATTATAGTTTCATGTCATGTCTTGTTTAAATTATAAAATCAAGATTTACTACAGATCTAACTCTCGGATTTTCCATCGATCTTAATAATCGACTAGATTTAGTAAATGTATATTGCCCGCCCGCCCCCTCCCTCCTTCCCCAAAATTGTCAAGTCGTATTAACTATTATCAGATATTGAAATAAGAATGAACCTTGTTGGAAATAACATGCGAAGATGGAGAGAACGGAGTTTTCCGGAAAAACATACAATACAATAAACAATTCGACGGCACAAATATTTTGGGTGGTTTCAACTACAATGCAAACCTTGATATTAGAATTCATAATATAAACAAGAATATAAAATTTACATGAAATCGATAAAATGTTGCCCAGTTTTATACTTTCTCACAGGTTGATACTCGATCATGGAAAAATATCATATTCGTTGTAGAATTATAATTTACTTTCACTTTTTCTTTTTCTGTCAAATTTTACACAGACGTTCAACCTTATGGAAGAAAGTTTCTGTCTGACAAAAGGACAGGATTTACAGAGGATCACATGGCTGTTCAAAATATACGGAAAATTTTCTTCCCTGTATTTAAATGATAACTGAGTTTTTGCCAACATCACAAAAAACTTTCTATGTTATAACTGATCATGCATTTTTAAAAGCCCAGTCCGCCACAGGCAGTTATCTCAATGATATTGCACATTTTGAAAACATTAATTCAAGGTAGCAGGACCTCCCCATCTCCTCCTCCTCCTGAACAACCTCCCCTCTACTGCAATTTTCCTCTGCATGCGATTATTTTTTGTTACATCAACTTCCTCAAAATAGTGATGTCCCCAAAACACAACCTACTGTCACTGCAACTCTCTTATTCGCAATACTTATTTCTTGAACAACTCAAATAAACAGCCCAGTCATGCAAAGAGGCCGATATTAACGCTGTTTAAAACAAATTTTTTAACCCACAGATGACTAAACTATTTCACACTGTCTCCAAATTGTAACGGTGGGAAGATACCTCACATTTTCTTCATATCGTGGTTAAAATTCTTTCATATAGGTGGGGGAAAAAAGGAAAAATTGTTGCTTCTTATCTTAAAATAAAATAAGTATGAAAATACTCTCAAGATTTCTGATGCAATTTCTTGAGATGTTTATGTCTTGTTTTACTTTGTGTCGTTATGAATTGACCAATGGTTCCTTTCGGAAGACATGATAAAAAATTTTTTAAAAATCTCTGAATAGATGATACACCTCTCTTCTCCCTCTCTCTCTCTGTCTCTAATGCGACCCGATTTCCCGTGTTTTATGAAATCGTTTTTAAAGGGTTCAACTTTCAACTGCTATGCCTGAATTGAAACATGAGACAGAAAAAGAAGTTCAATAAATTTGGACAGTATATAGCTGAGATATATGAATTATTATATGAAGAAGCGCAGTTATTCGGGGTTTTTCTTTTAATCCCCTTACAAATGTAAGCAATTATATTTTGGGTCAGTCTAAATGCTGCAACAAAGCGAAAAAATCTGGGGGTTTTGGCTAAACTCAGTTTCCAGGATACGAATCCAGAAGTTTCCCAGATTTTCCGGGACCGTGGGCACATCTCGAATCTCAATATTACAACTGAACATAAAAATATAGTTAAAACAACATCAATATAATGTATCGCCTGGTTTTATACTTTTGCAGAGAATGATGTTTGATGATGGAAAAATATTATAATTGACGTAGAAGTATCTTATACTTTTTCTATTAAATTTTACTTATGTGTGCAAAGCTAGTTCAACGTTAGAAATTAAAGTTTGCATCATGCACAAGGACAGGATTTACAGTGGATCACATAACTATTCAAAATATACAAAATTTTGAAAATTGTCATACCTATAGAAAAAAAAAGCTGTTTAGTTTACTGGAATGGGAAAAGAGGGGGTGGGAAGAAAACTTTTTGCTCCTTTAAGTGGTGGATTTCAGAGATGGTTTAGAGGCTTTAAGGCCTCTACAAAAAATATCACTGAAGGACCATTTAAAAGAAACAGTAGTAAGTTATAAAGAAGATTTCCAGAAGTATGAGAACTCTTTAACAAGGTCCTTCAGCTTTTATTCAGATTTAATTTAACAGCTAAGTGATACATATTTTTCACGGATCATTCTCAACCCAATAAAATCCAGATTTTCAGATTGAGAAGTTTTTATTAATATCTCTTATTCCCAATAACTATTAAATACATCGTTTAAGTATTGCTCTATAAAAATAAATATTTACGTGACATAAACAGCACAGTATTTTTCTTATAATCATACCAAAACACTTGCTGAGGTTCGTCTGTTTGTCTATGAAGACTTTAGCAGAAATGATGGTACCAAAAGGTAAGAACATCTGCATTAAGTCACCATCTCCAAACTCTTGAGGAAGGTGGTAAATGAACAGGTTGGCTCCATCAGGTCCTGTAAAAATTAAATGTGTTTTTATCGTCCTATTCAAAATAGGTAAAACATTTGGAGGAAAATCTACATATTCCAATATGTATTTAGCAACAAGTCCACAAATATGAAATTATAAATAACTTGATGCTGAAATAATGCACAAAATTTCGACATCATAATAGCACCATTGGAGCACTCAGTCTGTGGCAAGCAAAACCTAAGAAAACTGTGAGAGGTTTCAATGCCCATCAAAATGAATATTCTTGTCTTGTGAATTTTCCACACAAAACCAATTACCTTGAGGGTGGTTTTATTTTGGATCAGTCTGAAACTACATTACAGACTAACAATAAACCTTAAAAGAAATGGCATGTGAATTTTAATATCTACGATAACACCCTTACAGCAGAGGTGACAGGTTAAGGCTAAAGTAAAAAAAAGGTGTCATAAAAAATTATATTAGCCAATCAGAATGCCATTTCACCCAAAGTAGATGAGAAAAAAGTGGAAAAAACATCTGCATCCACCCAAACTGATTGCCTTGATTTTTGCAAAGAAAGTTGCGAAAATTTCACAATAAAAAATAGGGATTGAGAAGGCTATACAAGCCAGCAAACTGCTTTGATATTTATGCAAACAGTAGGCCAACAATGATGCAGACACAGTTCTTCGGTCAGTTTCTCAAAATGTCATTGAACCCAACTCTAAAATTCTTTATGTGAGCTAGAAAGTGACTACGAACCTTCAAATGATAGAACTTACTAAACCTAGCAAAAAGATTTTGCTTTAGGAAGAAGCAAGTATTGCCATGAAGAGTTAGGTGGGCATATGCCTTGCTATTAATCTTTGACAGCGCTCCTTATCTGCTTTTTTTTTTTGGGGGGGGGTACATGCGTTTCCCCCGTTTGAGAATTATAGAATCAATTATTAAAAGACCAAAGAAAAATGGTTAGGAGAGAAGCTTGCAGAATTTTAATATCTTCCAGAAATGTTTGGAAATGAGTTTTAAAATGCTTAGCTGGCATTCTGTGATGTCAATTGCCACTCCATAGAGTTTATACTGGCAAAAGCAATACAAATATACATGTTTCAAATTTAGGCTTCATCATTGTAGTTCAGAGCTTCCGAGTTTGTTTATATTCTAATTTGAAGCACAGAACTAAGCAACAGCTTTTCTCAAAGAATTATCTCCTTTACCCCTTTTTTTTAAAATAAGTTTTAAATTAATCATTTGAGCTTCAGAAAAATTGTGGACCTCCTAGGATTGCAAATAGGTTTAACTGAAGATAACTGAAAAAAAAAATTTTGATTTAAAAAAAAAGAAGAAAAAAAAAGAAAGAAAGGCGTTCCTCAAGTCAACAAACACATATTTACAGGAGCGTATAAAAAGAGATTAATTTATTAGTTTAAAAAAAAAAAAAAGAAAGAAAAAAAAAGAAAAAAAAAATCACACAGACAATATTCACACAATCAGTTGCTATACCTTCTGTCTGTTTGCCACCAACATTGTTGTTGGCAGCTTGTTGTAATTGGGCAGCCTGGTTGAAGGCATTCGGAAACGAAGCTGGTGATAGAGAGATGCTGTTGGTGTTAACAAGCCATTTAAAATCAACAATAATGAAGTAAAAGCAATGTGACTTTATGTAAAAATTATGAAACAAGAGATTTTTTTTTAAAAAATCAGGAAAGCCCATGGAAGAAAAATCATCAAATCATAGTAATCTAAATACAAATTTACAACATTACAAAGGCTGACTGCTTTGTGATTTCCTTTTTGCTAGATACAAATATTTAATAATCACTCTCCCAAAAAGAAACTGTATTTCTATTAGATTTACCAGCATACTGCTGGATCCCAGAGTATGCTTGGCTAAGGGCATCCATGTTGTTAGAGTTGTTTGTACCAAATCCATTCATGTTGTTTCCACCCATATTATTCCCCATGCCACCAAGACCTCCAGAGCCACCTCCTAAATTACCTGTAAAACATAAATATTGTATGTAATTAAAAATATAAATCTTGTATATAAATGCACTTGAAAATTAATATTCGTTATATTCTACAAGACTGGCATAAAAATTGTTAATTATGAAAATAACACTTAAGTATTGATACATTAAGCCTGAACTTGAAAAATACAAACTTTATCACTTTTTTTTTTTTTTTCAAAATTAGGATTTTTGGAATTAATGATAGAATTAAGACTTAAATCACATACTTTATTACTTTAATAAACATATACTGTGGCTTAATATTTTGAAAACTAAATATAGCTAGGCACACATCATTTGTTAACTTTATTTATTTGCTAAATAGGCAAGCTAAGAATAAAGAAATTTTTCTTTTGGAATTAAAGAATGCCATAAAAGCAATGCGTCATCATGATCTTCAGCCAGAAAAGCAGGGAAGGGGGGAAGTCAGGATAGTAAAAAAATATCTACTACCCACAGCAAGAGTGGTGGAGAGATAATGCATCAAGTTTGCTAAGACCGAGATAAAGCAGCTGCTGTTGATCGAATAGAAAGTCTATTTGCAAAGCATATGACGAGTGAAAAAGAAAATTTCATAAGTAGGTGTTCTCAATTATATATGAAATAAATAAAGATTCCATATAATTCAAATTTTGAAATATCAAAGCTCAAAAGAGGAAAAGAAAAAAAAAACTTGCTGCTTCATGGCAAGTCAAAAAGAACCCACAAATTAGCTTAATGTTGCTATAAGTTAATAACTTATTTAAAAAAAAGGGATTGTCCAAAAAATTAATGACAAGTAACAAACAATTTCAGAAAGGATATCACATGAAGTTTCCTATAACAAAAAAATTCTCCCCAAACACAAACAGGATCACAAATGACAAACATGACAGCATCCAAACACAAAGCAAAACAAGGGAGAATATTTTTCCAGATCAATTTTCTTTTTTACTCAGGTCATTTTAGAAACAGAAGGCCTTACCCAAAATCCCACGTAGAGCTTTTGAGAAGCAAACAAAAGAAACCAGGAAAAAAAAAGAAAGAAAATATCAAAATTAAAAAAGGGAAAAAAAGGCTATAGTTGCAATTTAATTGTGCCCCCCTTTCCCTTACTTTGTAAAAAGAAACCTATTCACTGTCACAAAATATCTAGGTTAATTTGGAAATCTACAATTTGACTAACCATGAATGACAAAACAGAAAACCAGGCAGAACTATGAATCAAAATCTTCAACAAAATTAAAGAAAAAACTCTAACTGACACCTTATATACCTCTCCATAAGCAAAAGAAAAAAAGTAATTTCAATCATTAAGTAAAAAAAAATTGCTGAAAATGGGACAACATGATTTATCATTAAATAGTGAGGGTTAAATTAAAAAAAAAAAAAAAACTATATTGTGTTTATTCACTTAAAAGGAAAAAGAAAAAGTAAATAAGACATAAAAAGTTTTCCCAAGTTCATGATAATGGCAAAAAAAAATTATTCTACATCCAAATAGGGACAGTAAAAAAAATTAATGATCTAAATATCTTGCATCACATCTAGCCCACATTATAAACAGTAAGCAATCTGTTTGTGACAGCTAAGTACCATGTTTGAAAAAAAATCTCACTGAAGATGGAAGAAAATAATTATTATTGTTATTGAGATCCAACAATGTAATTTGTAATCAAACATAATCAGCTAATCACGTCCTCTTCAATTGAATGCAGCAGTAGTCAAATTATTCTTCACATCTTTGTCATCAGATATGTAGGTGAAATATTTTCCCAATAGGCATCTAAAAATATTACCCATATAAACCTCTGAGAGAGGCTGAAGAGACATTAAACAATTTAGAATTACCATTTCAAAATAGGTTATAAAATGAAAAACAAACAGTAAGAAATGACGGAGATTAAGTCTTTTATCTTTTCTTTTTTGGTCTAAACTAAGAGTCTTTAAGCTTCTCTTAAACAATAAATGATATTTGCTCTATCATAAAATTTCTCTCTCCAAAATTGTAAATCTTAAGCTAATTAGGTTATTTTAGGTTTTTGGGAAAAGAAATATTTTCACAAATTTGTATCTACAACCAACAGAAAATCTAAATGTCTTTTTCTAAGAGCCCATGTTGGTGGATATCTATTTATACTCTCTTGTAATAGATATAGATTCTGAGCTTTAAAATGATATATCAAGAAAATTGATGTTTCATCTCTGTAAGGTTTAATAGATTACTTTCAAAGAGCAAAAATCACAAACAGAAAAAGAACCCACAGCCTCCCATGGCTTCTATAGAGCCTGTCTCTCCCTTACTCCCAGGATCTGCCATTACTCAAGTAAATAGTGACATTTCTGGAATAAGGCTGGTGAAAAAGGGTGACTTTGTAACATAACATTCGGTGGTTTTCTAACTTTCATTTTAACTCCACTAATTGTGTTGCATTGTTTTATTACCAAGAAAAAAAAATTATTCTTATGTCTGCAAAGCATTATGAAAAGTTGAGAACAAAAGTAAATCCTTACATTTAAAAATAGATTGTCTTTCTTTCCAAATTGAATGTGAAGTGACGAATTTAACTCTACAGCTTATAACTCATTTCAAGTACAGTAGTTTATTCACCTTGCAAACCATTGACAAATCTTCAGTATTAACTGACACTATCTTTCTATTTCATTATTTATACAAAACTTAAAGTGTTCATTGAAGTAAAAAAGCTATGATAGGCGTGAGACATACACACTGAAATGCTTAATCAATTTATTTCATAACATGCCAATAAAAATCAGTGATTTTTTCAGTTGTGAGATATGGACTTACAACAAAGTCCAAGAGACCAACTTGAGACTAGCACTTTAAACTTTTAATATAGTCGGACCCGCCAAATCAGGAAATGCGAAATAGGGAAAGAATGTGGGGAATGGAATTATTACTATATAGTCATCGCTAAATCGGGAAATGTTACTTGTTTAAACAGGTAAAAGAATTCCAGACGGAGTCGTCGAAATGAAGTGTTGAGAGCAGATTGTTTGCTATATTTGCCTGTAAAATAAGCATCTCTCACATGATGTGAATGAATTAACACACAGGTGGTCAATAACAAGCTTTCCTGGGCTTAGGCGAAATTAATCGGGCCTTTTTATCTAACTCAGGTAAGGAGGCTTGCTAGGGAAAGGGCTCCGTGATGTCTACCTGTCAGGATGTGGACTTGACAGTCCACTTCATTCCAGGAGGATATTGATTAAGATAGTGTTTGTTCTAACAGGTAATCTTGTGGTTGCGAGAAAGTCCCCAGACATCGTGTAAACATATGGTCACTTCAACAGAAGGCGTGTTGCTTTTGTTTGTCTAATAAAATTTTTTGGCATGTGCATGGTTGTGACGCAGAGCATGTATTAAAGAGTTGCTTAAAATTGTAAGTTTCATTTATTGATGACGATCGACGCTTGATGTAAAAGATGGCCAGCAAGAAAAGAGTCGACTTGTATATTGATGATAATTTAAAGTGCTGGAAGCTCTCCAGGCACCTGGAGCAACAATAATGAAAGTTGCTAATCAATTTAAAACATTTAAGTCATACACCCAGGAAATTGGGAAAACCCGCATTATCAGGAGAAGAAGTCTTCTCCCAAAATTTCCCCATTAAGCGGGCCCAACTGTATGTATGTATGTTTATATTTATATATATATATATAAATGCATAACTTGAGCCAACTAGGATTAGTTGAAAACTGAACATCATGAGTCTTTGGTATCAATAAAAAGTGAATTTTCTGCCCTTTTCTACTTCCACAGCAACACCATTTTAAATATTATAAAAGAGGACTTTTAAAAAACTGATTTCTATTTTTCAAGGGTTCTAACTCCTTAAATCTATAAGAGGCTTCTGCCTAAATTGCAATGAACGCCTACAAATTTAGAGACCTCTACACATTATTGGATATTATGTTATATAAATATTTTAGTAAGAAAATGTGTGAAGCTTAAAAAAGGCATGCAACTTTATTAACTAAGTTTAAAAAAAAGTAGTAAATCTAAACACCTTTACCTTCAGGTTATAAAACAAGAAGACAAGAAAAACACTGCACATATGTCCTTGAGAGATAAATTCTGAACTGCTGCAAATACATTTTCTTTCAAACACTTCTTATTAAAGGCCAAAAATAGTGGCTCAGGAAAGATACAGCAAAGCTTTAGGATATGCAGTGAAGCTGTAAAAAATAAATCTGCCAAAAATAATCTTGAACCCACAAAAATATTCTTGTTTTACCTTCCTTCTTTTAACAGATAGACAAAAATAAGAAATGAAAGAATTAAGAACACTAACTTGATGTATAGAAACAGTACAGGATATCAGCAAAAAGATCAATAGATATAGGAGGGACAACACAGGGGTTGCATAAGCTATTTTTTTCTTGTCTCAGCAAACCAAATGCCCACCTTGGTTGTTATTGGCCCCAGAGTTCATGCCTTGCTGGTTCCCTGCGTTGTTTGCCAAGTTTCCCAAACCAGCCAATGCGGTAATGAGAGCTGCCACAGAATCAGAGTCAAGTTTTAGGGATCAGGCAACAAAAAGACAATACCCTAGTGGTTAAGATTTCGTTATTTTACACACCTTTGGTACCAAATTCCTACCAATTTAAGTTGAGCAAAATACCTAAGAGATAATTTATGCATTTTGACAGGCTCAGGGGAGGGCAATATGTAGACCAGCCAAAATAGAATGAAATTCAAGCTATTATTAATGTGCAAGAGATTCAAAGTAATAAATTCAGAGCCTCTGGTAAAAGTTGATGTTTTCATAATCCAGGACATTTATCTAGAAGATATTAAACGCATAAAAAATATATAGCTCTATTTCTTTTTATCCAATCTAGGAAATTTCCAACTTCTCCAAAACATGTCAGCTGATAGCCAGAAACAACTACGTCTGAAATTGATGTTTTGAGAAAAATGGATTTAAAGTTTTCGCAAATTTTCAATAATTTTATTATAAAAATGTTAAATTTTAACTCAAGGGAACGGCTATTTGTCGTAAAAGTATGTCAAAAAAAGTGAACATAGACGAGATGAAACAAAGCATGGCGGTTTCAGAGGTGCTATTTTTTTCTATTTTGGGGGAAACAGACATCCGACGATATGGCAGTGCTGATCAGTTACTATTAACTAAAAAAATAAATAAAAAAATGTTGGCACTACAATGTCATATAACTACATTGGTCCCTTCAACTGTTTAAGACACATGTGAGTTTATATGTCAACGAATGAATCTGTTTCTCTCTTTACCACCTGAATAAGAAAAAAAAAATAATCTGAAAATTTTTCTAAGTTAAAAAATGTTAAGAAGCAAGAAAAAATTTTCTTCAGTAAAAATATCTATGATTTTTCCCTTCATAGACAGTCAGTTGGCCCAAAAAAAATTAAAAGTCTTGCCAGAAAGAACGAAGCAATAGACAGAGACAAATCATAAGTGGAGGCCATAATAATATGAATTGATAAGCCCAAGAAGAAATAGTATTGATGTTTTTGTTAAATGCAAATGAAAAAAACTTAGTTTTCTATTATAAAATAAAAATGACTGTCAGAGAGTTTCAGCTCCATGAAAAACTAGATAACTTCATGTAGTTTCTAATATTTGATATTTTGTTCAAGATAGGCATCCTTGGGATAACTAAGAAGAAGTTTAATTAAACAAGCCATTTGTGTCCTTTAAAAAATCAGTCGAAAAATTTCAGGTACCAAAGCATCACACACTATCTTATGAAATTATAAAAGTATCAAATGGAAATAATAATCAAAATTTTCCAAACTAAAGCCTGACACAGAATTTTCTTTTATGCTCGATATTGTAGCTTTCCAAATCAAGACACCATAATGCCAATATTAAAAATTTAACTGACAAATGAACATAGCCAGCTCTATTAAGAAACATGACATGCTCATACAAATTACTTAAAAAATAGAAGATATTGAATTTACACAAAATCTCTAGGCAAAAGATATCCTTTTCTTGATTAAGCATTAATATTTAATTTAAAATCAACACCAATGTGATGTTAAAATCTATCAAACTTCACTTTTTATTAAAAAGTTAATTCAATGCATTGTTTTCTAAGAGAAAAGAAATAGATCAAAGATGTATTAGTCTTTTTCTAAAATACAAGTGCATATCTCATTCTGCATTTTTTCTAAAATGTAATACATGCATCTAAACATTACTTGCTCCCTTTAGATCTACTAATGCAGGAATTTAGTTTTCTGACTTGCGAACACTACAGATGATGATTTACTACTTTGACGAGCTCAACACCTTTGAAGTTAATAGTTTGTTAATGGCTAAATACTTGCAATGTTAGTTATACTAATTACAAATTGTGCATACTGCTCTGGAAAGAAACATGCATCATCTGCCCAGTAGTATTTGTCCTTTCCACATTCGAAAATGCATTTACTTTTGAAAGAGATTTTGTAGAAATCTAAATAAGAGGGAAAAAATAGGACGGAAAAATGTGGACCTGCAAAAACTATAAGAGTTTCACATACAAATATTACTGAAATAATTAAAATAAAAGCACACAATCACAGATGCAGTATAAATGCAAAAACATCACATATCAATGATTTATAACTTAAATTACCTGGATTATTCCCGGCGGCAGCAGCAGCAGCTGCAATAAGCTGTTGCACATTGAGGCCCATCCCACCTAAAAAATAAAAGCAACACTGATGAGCAAGTCACCTTTTTTTCTAAATTTAAAAATATGCAGCACATACAGAGAAATGTTTTTGCATAAATATCAGATACCAATTCAAGCCATAAATAAGAACAGGAAACGAAATTATCCCCCTCCCTTCCTCCTTTTAAAATTTGTTTTTCTCGTGGGGCTAGACATATTTGTAAAAAATAAGCTTTTAACATACTTCATAAGAATAAAACAACCTTACATGACAGTTGAATGCTAATAAGAAACAAAAAAGGCACATCTGAAGTTTTTTTAAAAAATGAGTTGAAATCTTGAATCAAATGACTAGGCAGTTTTGAAAAGAAAATCTATTTCGGTCACAATTTTGGAGCCACAAGTTCAACAGTTTACATTTGTTTTAAATTTGTAAACTTTCATCAAATATTAAAACAAGGTTCCCACACTATATTAATAACATTTCAGGACTTTTCCAGGACCCTTGACATCTATTGAAACCAAGTTTTCATTTTAGTGTTCATTTTTGTTTTGTTCAAATTTTTATAAACTTTTAATCATGCTCTCTCAACAAAAGTGTGTGTGCAATGTAGTGCATCCTTGGTAATTCTTGTAATGGACTACATAATATTTGTGAGCTGTGCTCTAGAGAAAGATGCCACGATAAAGACATGTTCTGAGTTTGAGGTCCCATTCAGAAATCTCACAGAGAGTGCTTCTGATTTTTAATCAAAGCATCGGTGTCAACCTTTTAACTAATGCTCCTTCTACCATGCCCTTTGCCATGGAGTGAATTGGGGTAATCAGAACATAAAAAAGGAAGGAACTGACGATGATCATGTTGAAAGAGCAGGAAAATTTTGACTGCAAGCACATGAGAAAGTAGGAACCTGGTGAAGGAGAGGCTAGAACACTGCTGATAGAGCTGCTTAATGAGAATCAATTTTGAAGGGCTACAATGCCGATGACAGCTGAGTTTTATTTGCCATATGACCAAATACTTCAGGCAAAATCAGCTGCCACGTATAAACAAGGCTTTAATTCTCGACATCCCCTTACCTTTGTGACACTGCTTAGATTGGGATCATTGAATCCTTATAATGGGAAACAGTTCAAGAAGTGATCTTCATGGTTAGTGAGTATTTTGCTGTGGCTGCTTCTTTATTCCTTATGCTAACCTTTTGTATTAACCCTAAGGCTTAAAATCACATGCACCTGGGCTCTGGAGTCAAAATGAGAATCTTCATACCAACTCACTGTATGCATGCTTATGAGCCTATATCTGCATTCATTTGCATAAACACCTGTTGCAGAGGAGGGCTTAGCTTGATGACCCCGAGTGCGATATTGAGGTCGTGTGAGTGACAGTACACACTATTATACCGCATGCAACCCTGAGGTCGCTTTGATTAGGCCCTAAATTTAGTCTTCTTTAACTGACACTCTTTCTAAATTTAACCAACCAACCAGTTCTCCATTATCACAATATTGTATGTGACAAATTAACCAAATGATCCACAATAGTTGTGAGAATTTGTTTAGATTGGACAATTTTAGTAATGAACTTCTGAAGAGTCGTAGGGTTGCTAAAACTGAAAATTAACAATTTAGCATTACATTGGAAGAGTTCAAGCTGCTTTTTTTTTCTTGAGAGAGAGAGAGAGAGATAACTGACGATGTCGAAAACAAAGGTAGAATTCTCTATAGTTAGCGGTCCATGGGCACAGCCATTTTGAAAAATGTAGGAATATGTGGTTTGAAGGCTGAAGCCAGTTGGTTGATTAAATTTAGAAAGAGCATCATTTAGAGAAGTTTAATTTATAATTACTTATTTACTGAACTACATGAAGGTCCTGAAAAGCAGGTACTTATAACATTTTGCAAAATTGAAGCTCTTCTTCTGTTAATGTTTTGACTGCTTTTGTCTATTGATTCTGGAAATATGATTAACTCACTTGGGGCTGAGGGTCTTGAAATAATCTGAGCGCTCATGGCTGGTCCTTTTGGGGGTATTTTTTTTTTAAATTTCTTTTAAAAAAAAATCTTATCCATTTTAATCAAATTTTGAAACACATAATAACAACACGTGCTGGATTGAATAAAATAAAGAACAAAAGAATATTTTGAGAGATGATTTCTATTTAATTTTTCTAAAACACCGCAAATTTTCATTTTGTTAAAAATTAGATCTAGATTGGGAATTGTTCTCCTCTGAATCACTACTTTCGTCAATTTCTGGATTGTTATCATCTTCCCTCTCTTCTACTTCAATATATCTTTCGTTTGATTGCTAAAATACTTAAAAAAACGTCTGTTCTTTCTGACATATAACTGCGTTTAGAAGGTGTCCTTTTCCATCATAAACAAAAAAAATGCAAAGGTTTATCAGTACAAAACTTTGCATGGACAGGAAGAAACGGTTATGCAAATCTTATGGATGTTTTCAATGGCTTTAGCAGGATTAGTATAGGGGTTATGGGGGCGGTCAAGTAGGGGCGATGGGAAAGGCCCCAGCTAAGAAGAGGCCTATCCTGTCAGAGTAACAGGAAATGCTGCAAGTGAGTTAAAGGAGTATTGATATATATAAAAATTTAAATCTTCCTTGAACTCACTCAACCACGGGCTATTTTTGGGTTTACAAGCATTAAATGCCAACGTTTCAAGACAATTAAAAAAATACCATGACATTCCTGATAAATCAATTTACATGAAATGTGGCCATGCAAATTTTAAAAAATAAACATTTAAAATAAAACAAATTTAAAAACTAAATATTAAATGCTTTTTTTTTTAATCTAGATAATTTTTATATAACTGATGCCCCAAAAAGTTAATCCATTATGTAATTTGCATGCATATGAAAGTTTGCTAGATTTAAATCTAATGTGGCTGTGCCTTGCAGAGTGACGTGAGGAAAAAAAATTCCCCCCCCAAAAAAAGGATCGGCTCTTTTCCACTCCCATCTACAAAAATTTGCTGCATGGAATCAGCTCCCTGAGAAAATCGACAATCCCATGTAACGCACGGGAAAATTATTCAGTGAATTAAAAAGATCCCATTGGTTTTTTTTTTTAAACAATTAATACTTACATATACATATAATAGTTGAAAACTTAATTAAAGACAGTAACATTTACTTAATAAAACTAACGAAAATTGAGATGGAAACCCCCAATTTTGTTTTGACTTTCAGATCTAATTCTGAAGATAAAAATGAGTAAAAGAAATTAGGTGGCACTTAAACAGGTTTAGAAAAAAGAGTAATATAAAGAAAACAGAATTTGTACTTTTAATTTCTCTTTTTGAATGGGACTGTAGGCTGTGAGCTCATATCACATTAGAGATTCTTGTGAAGCCTAGAAATTTAAAACCTAAGCTGTAATGCTGATTTGTAATTGCCAATGTTAGGTCTGGGTCAATATGAGATGATTAAAAATTGCCAAACTGCATGCAACCCAGTGAAATAGAATGACTGCAATACTGTTCTGCCTAGGACATTGAAAAAGACATATGAGCATTATAAAGATGCACAATGGACACAAAACATTGTGCTGCTTTGACTATTTTAGGTACTTTGCAATACTAATACTGGCAAACAAAAATTTTTTCCTGAATGTTGAACAAGTATATGATAGGCATACTGTGAAACTCCAGGACTTTGCCATGATTATATGACTTCCCTAATAAAAACACTGAGATAAAATCTCAGAAAGCAGCAATAAATTGCCTTTTTCCCTGACAGAATCAAATAAAAGATTGCCATTATGTAACTAGAATTAGCTTTTGGTGCATATAACCCTTCCCTGCTTTGCCTGAACGTCACTCAGGCCTATAGTGTCTACTTCATCATTGATCTTTAACTTATTCTCAGTGGTCAATGGGAAGCAATTGCAAAAATATGGATAGGGAAATTTTCAAGACTGCATCCCCTTTTGTTCTCTTGGAATTTTGGAAGATCATATTGATATTTTTTTTTTAATTTCAGGTCAATCTGGATCTAGATCTAGCGATTGCTTCAGCCGTCATATAATTATTATAGACTTCCATGCATAACGAATCATATAATGATTTGGTAGCTAGATCTAGATTCAGCAATGCACAGGATAACAATAGTATTGGAAAAGGTAGACCACAGCGAAATGAATTGTGAACTGCACACTTTCCTGAACTTGCCCCGTTTAAACCTAGTAAAATCAGGAATAATTTATATCAATTAAGATTCCAGAAATATAATATACCTTGTTGTTGTTGGTTATTGAAGTTGCCCATGTTACTGCCACCAGCACTGGCTCCTGCAACCTGCTGCAACAACTGCTGTTAAAGAGAAAACAAAAACTATTGCTAACATTCAATTTATTAGAAAATAAGGTACATTTTTACCAAGAGGGAAAAGTCAAGTATTTAAATTCAGAATTATTGCTTTAAAAGGTTTCTACTAATAAACCATCTATTTATTACACTGATAGTGATTATATTGATTTATGAATAAAAATTAATTTGCCTCTCATAAATAAATACTAAAATGTATAAATTGAATATTCTTGATTTTAGAGTCAATAATGTCACCATATATAAATATAAGGCCTGCAAAAATTTATGAGCCGCAGCAAAAAAAAAAAAAGGGGGGGGGGTCCACAGACAACTCCTGTGAAAAAAAAAAAACCAAGGGTGATGTGCAACAATTAACACAGGACACACAAGATAAAGTTAAAATAAAGTTAAAATACTCATATGTTAGACTAAGAATAGACTTATGTCTCTCAAAGGAAAGAACAGGAAAACTAGCACATGAAAGCTTAATACAAAGTCAACTAGAGGGATTTATCCAAATTAATAATAAAGAATAAAACTTATTTTATACACTGAAGAAATGAAAAGAACTAAGTTTGGATACTTACAGCAAGGTACTGAGGAGCAAGCGCCCCAAAGCCCGTATTCCACATATTTTGACTCATCTGCTGGGCTTTGCGCTGCTCTTTCTCCCTCTGAGTATCAGCAAATTTAACCACTAGGGGAGATGAACAGCCCTAAAAAAAAAAAAATAAAAATAAAAAATTTGTCAGTGTCAAAAGATGAACAGAAAAAAAAAATTTAACATAACATCAGAAATGGTATTGTGCTTCTAAAAATGAACTGTTGGTACCACGTAAATTATTTTTTTTAGTGATTAGTTCAACTCATTTATGATCTCACTAGATTGTGTAGCTCAATTGCCATCAAGTTTTGACCTTTAAAAAAGATCAGGTCCCTAAAATAGAATTCTCAAATATGTTATCTTTAAATCCATAAACATATACAGATGGAAATTGTGGAATATTTTCAATCAAAAAGGGCAATCTATAGCATTTCAGCTAACATTATTGTTTTCTTTACAAAAAGTAAGGAATGATAAAATTCAAATTGTAAAGGATGTAAGTATAAGTCAGACCAATCCGATTTGTCTACAAAGATTGGCCAGAGGAAGTTGCTGTACCTAAAAAATTGAACTTATAACACTGTGACTGAAAACGTTAAAAAAAAAAGCAATTATATAAAGTGTGTTGTTAATGCAATAACGTGGATTTTTTTTTTTTAAGTTCTCAAAACTTGAATATATTTTGAATCTTTTCTTGGAGATAGATTACCCACCCTGTGACTATCAGGGGAAGATCATGGTCACATAAAATGTCCAACCATCACAAAGGGATAAAATCTGCTAGCCTACTAAGCAAGTAGAGCACAGGTGGCTTTTTAGCTAAGCCAGGTTCAGGCCAAACCTGATTGTGAGCCCCAAGAATTAACAGGTGTCACGAAGGGTTATATATTACATTTGTTTAGCAGAGGACAATGTATGCCTTATAAATAGGCTATAGAAAAATAAAGTGACTTACCAAAAAAATATCATTTAATATACGAGAGTATTGAAAATGAAGTCTGTTCCACTTACCATGCTAAAAAAAAACATACTTAACCTACAGAAAGCTAGACATATTTTCCCTGGTCATAAAAAAATCTGCATTGATAAGCTTTGGATAAAGAACTTAAGCTGTGTCTAGTTTTAAATCCTTAAGCTATATATTTGGATCCTAATGAAATTAATTACAAAATCAGTCAACATTTAACATCTTTATTTATGACTGATTTGTTTTTAAATATCTTAATTCCAAAGTTTCAATTTATAGATCTTAGTCATTAGCTGCTTTAAATACTGTAAGAGAAACTTAATGAATCTGGTGAGAAAAAAAAACATATATTGATCAAATGACTCTTTTTATGTAAAGATCGATCTAGATCTAATATGGCCTAAATTGCACATATTTCAGTTAATATGAAAAGGTCTAAGATTCTTATTAAACCTCAAATTGAAATTAAAACTAAGTCGTCCTTATGTTATATTCTAAATATGTCTGTTGCTTTTAACTGGCATCAATTTATCACAACTGGCTTGTGGCACAACAGGAAATTTTACATCTGCCATGAATTCTTAGTAAGTATCAGATTTCAGAATTCTCTGAGAAAAATTTTGGTTTTTATTCATTTCACATGTGATATTAGGACTGGTTGTGAAACAAGGATGAGCAGTCTTTAAATATTAGTTGCTGTTACTTCTTATTTTCATACTCGTTTTTTTTTCTCTGTAGGAACCATATTTCTATTGCCTCCGGTTTCTTTGGTAGCTGTTTTGAAAATATCCAGGCCTGGCATCCATAAATCAAGGCTGACCTTTTTGAGTGGATGGAGGTGTATTTACTTGTCAGTACAGATTACATTTTCTGAAAACATTTTTGCTTGTGCTATTCTTGATGCAATTTTAGTGTTGTTGCATTCATCGCTTGATATAAAAGTAAACATGTATTTGAATTGAATACTTTGCCTTAGTTTATTCCCTTTGTTATAGATATAGTTAACATCCACTGTTCTCTAAAAAATAAAATTACCTCCATAGTCTGAGAATGATGCATGCTTTTAATAGCATTTGATGCACACTGCCTTGTACCAAAGGTAACAAAGGCACATCCTGAAAGAACAAAGGGGAAAAAAGAAATACAATTTATAATTTGTGAATCAATCATGCATCAAACTAAACTAAGTAAGGTGCAATTTAGAGAAAAGATTGTAAAATATAGGATCTCCATGACCTAAATACAGCAAAGATATAACATGATTTGAACATGTGCTTCTGCGTTTTCTTTGTGTTTAACTTTAAAGCACCTTTATACAGTGGTAACAGGCCCTTAAAAGTGGTAACTTTGCAAAACAAAAGCTCTTGCTGTACACTGACAAACATAACTGAAATCCCATGGCAATAGCCATTCAAGGGTGCACATCATGGACAATCCCCAAACCATAAGTTAAAAAATGAACGCTTTTGAGAAAATGCTGCATAATGATACTGAATTTGCGATAATCCAACAGAAGAACAATTTCTCAATTTCGCAGGAACTTAAATAAAATTATGTATTAGGATTTTAAGCACAAAATTTGGCTAAAAAACAAAAAAAGCCCATAAATAAGGCATTCCAACATCTCATATACCTTTCTGAGTATTATTTTCATTTGAAATTAACTTCTTTTGGTGTGTGTAATCTTTAATTGAGAGCAAACAATCCTAGAAAAGATTCAACATAAAAACTGCCTACCTTTGCTCGTGGTTCCAGTGTGATCACGCAAGACAGTACATTCTTCAATAGTTCCAAATGGAGCAAACATCATCCTCACATCATTTTCATTATACTTCTTTGACAGCATGCCAACAAAAAGTTTCCTTTCTTCAGCTGAGGAGACAAGGTGATACAAAAGCACATTTTTATTTTTTTCATTCATAAACATAATTTGCAGTTTTAAAAAATACCAATTTACAAGGGATCTTGGAATATTTTCAAACACAAAGATCCCAATCATGATCAAAGAGTTGTGTCTCTTTTTTGATCATGGAACTCCTTTCAATTAGAACTATACCTAATCCTCTCATGATATGCATTCAACTACTAGAGCATTGTAAAAAGAAGAAGTGTCATTTAATTTATTATAAGCATATTGATTCAAATTACAAAAACTTTGCTTTATCATACATAGTAAACAAAGGTGAATTACCATAGGAAGCCCCTTTCTTTTCTTTATCAGCTGGTTTCATCTGGACTTGATGATGAACCTGTAATAATTTAAAAAAAAAAAAAAAAAAAAGAAGAAGAAGAAGAAGAATAGAGGAAACCATTTAGTCAGGACTAAAAATTTTTTTTTTTAATTTACAATATCTTCTTTGAAAAATGCCCTAGTACTGCTAGACATAATTTTGAGCCATTCAGTTTGTTTTGAAAATTAATTCTCTTTCTAATGCCCTTATTGTTTTATAACAAAATATTTCTGCATGGGTTAACATTTATTTACAGGATGCCAAAACATCCAAAGTACATTCTCATAAGTGTTTATTACTCTAACTGTTTGACAAATAATGGAGACTAAAAATCATTCAGACCACTCTTTTCATATCTGCTAAAGATAAAAATGAGAAAGATGAAAGGTTGAGCAAACTCATAAACTTGATATTAATTACCACATATATGACAGATACTATCTTTACTTTAACATACCGTTGGCAAGGTCCTCATATTGTGCAAAGCACTCTGAGCTTCCAAAGCAGCTTTGCGAGTGAAGAATGTAACAAAACAACATCCTGAGAAAGAGATTTTATTTTTCATGAAATCAAAATTTTTCACACATGCTGAATGATACTCATTAGATTTTGAATTTTGCAAATTTTTAAGAATCATTGTATCTAGAAATAAATGACATAATCTATTTATTGATTTTCCACTTCACAATAACTACTTTTTGTTGTTTATCATCTCGCAATTCAATCATATAAACTGGTGATTTTTATGAATAAGACCATGAGAAGCTGAGGGGGCACAACCGAATTTATGCACTGTTATCAAACATCATCTTGATTTCACCATTTGTAGTAGGCAAAAGTTAACGCAGAAATATTTATTTATATGATGGATATGTCATCAAATGACTTTTTTTAGGAAAGGTGTTAAAAAAGATGAAAGTGTCAGTTCTTGTTTTATAAATTGCTTATAGCACAAATATAAGGAAAAAAAGGGTTGTCACTAGTAAAATTACATAGCTTTGATTTTTTTCTGACTTGTTAGATTGTGATTCCAAGGTGCCTCTAAAGTAAATTTTGATTCTTTTGAGACAAAACATCAAAGAGGTATAATCATTCAACAAAATGAAGAAAACTTCAAGCCTTTGAGTGGTTGTCACAATCCTAGTTTCTCAAGTGATGAACGTTAAAAAAAAAAACCTACAATTTTTTAAGTTTCAATTGGCCCATCAAAAACAGAAGCAAAAAAAACTGTCTTAGTCACTAAAATTATGTTGTCAATATTCCACATCCAATCATAATCAGGAATATAAATGGCCTCAGAAAAAAAAAATCTAAGCATGACTTAGAAGTACCAGTTTGGTCTGCTCTTAAACGGTATAATATAATACCTAAGGTTTATGAAAAAAGATTCTCAGATCTAAGAACATATTCTTTTTGGCAGAGGATTCCCAATGAGAAGCTTTTCTCAACCAAGAATACAATGAAATTCACTGCTACTATTAGAAATTCTACCAGAAACAGCAGAAAAAATGGCACACAAGTTATTCTGATTTCGATTAAGATTAACTTGTTCTAGAGCTCACATCTCTAATCTATCTATATCTAAATCTTGATCAAATCTACATTCATCCATTACAGATAGTAGATCTATAAATGAATAACCTTAACCTTTAGATTTCACCTAATCTCAAGTGAATCTTGATCTTGACATATCCAGATCAACACCCGAACTAGGCAAAAGATTTATATCAAGACCTTAAGGCATTGAGAAATCGCAGGAATATATATATATATATATATATATATATATATATATATATATATATGTGTGTCAACTAGAAACAAAAATCTAGTAATCTTAAGTCCTTTGCTTCAACTAGTAAGAAATATCAGCAATTAAAGAAGCATGGGAATCAAAAATATAATTTCTAGAATGTGATTTTAGAGACAAAGAACACTACAACAAACAGCCACTTGTCTATATCCACATCCCTATTTGTTAGCACCATCTATATTCTAATAAAAACAGGCATTCAAGTTTTTAAATTGACTTTTGTATTTAGCCCTAGACTTAGTGTAGTTAGTTAATTTATCTTCATTAAAACACTCATCTGAGTTTTGGTGTTTCCTTCTTTCTTCTACCCCTATTACTTCTAAAGCAGCTATATTGTCAACAAAATGTGCAACTGTCAGAACAAGTGATAGGAAATGTAAATGCTTCTACAATAAGCAGGGTGAAGGCAAACTCTAAAATCTGATTGGGCCGCTAAAAACAAATAAGGTAGTTTAATGTCATATTTTACTTATAATGTCCAGAATATACTTCGTTTCTTGCTTACTTTCACTTTCTGGACTAAACCATTGTTGTCAATTTCACCGGAATGACTTCTTTCTTCCTGTAAAACCTTCTTTATTCTACATTAGTCTCAATAGCCAAATGGGCTATTCATTTCCATTTATGTCATTGCCATGGTAGGATAATGTCCAGAAAAAAAAATTCCTGACCATAATGTCCAGAAGCATTTAAGGCTCCATATAAATACGAACAGCCGTTTTGCACGCTTTTGTTTGAAGTGTGTGTTTCAAAAGATTTAATCATTTATTTTTTAGATAAATCTAAGCATGTCAGCAACAAATACTAAAGACTGGTTCTTCCGACATTATGATGACACAAATAGGTACATTACTACCGTTTCTTATGGGTTTTTAAAGTATAATTTCAACTATTTCTTAATTCTAGGGTGGGAAAAGTTTTGAATTTAGTTTCAGGTTGATTATTTACAAAAACGTGTGAACTGATTAGATCAATGTTCTTCACGATCTTCCTGGTGTTAAAATGACAAAAAATTATTTCACTGTAATATCTGGAAGAACAAAATGTTTGCAGTTGGTTCATTGAATCTTTATCAACATTATGGACACTCTAGACTCTAGCTTTGATGAGGAACCAACAATGGAGGCAGTTTAAATTGAAGTCTAAATCTATTTAAAAGCTGCAAACACAAAATTCTGAAACAAGTTCAACCATCATATTTTAATGTATAATAACATGTATTTTTTCACTCTAGGTATTAAGGGTATGAATTTTTTGCTTCAATGGTAGCTAAATTGAAACACTTGCTACAAGGGGGGGGGGGGGTTCCTTCTCTGAAGACTCCCTGTTATCTAGCTCCCCATTGAGTTTCTACCTACTACACATGGCATGTCTATTGACTTCCGGGAATAGGCCGGAAGACGTTTGGGAGAGACTGGACGACTCCTGGAAAGACAGGTGACACTAGGAAAGACTAGAATCAAGGCCTCGCGGGCTAGCAACACCTTGGTCTCTAAAAAATACATCGCTACAAGACATAATAAAGAGAGATGCCTCCATGATCCACTGAAAGGGGGAGAGAACGATGGATCAATCAGTGACAAAGCGATCACGACTGAAAACGCCCAAAGGACTACCAGATCAGAACAACAGAGCAATTTGGAAATGGACTACCAATGTGTATGTGGCAGAAGATTTACCACCGAAAGAGGGATGAAGATCCACAGGACTAAAATGGGCTGCTTGAATGCTTCGACGAATCAACAGCAGCGCACTGCTCAGGCAGGTAAGACCCCGGAAAACCAAAGCCAGGTCCAAAACCACAGTGCTGAGGAGTCTGACGAAGAATTCCGACAGCTCATCAAAGCTAAACGCCAGAGGATCAATTTCCCACCAGCAAGCGCAAAAGAACAATGGGAAGCTCTAGATAACTGGACCAGCTCATCGGGAAGAGCACTTTGGAGCACAAACTTACCACTTTCGGTGACATTATCTACCAGACATGTCTTAACACCTTCGGGGCTAAACAACATCAAGCCAAAAGAGAACCTAAGAAAAATAGAAGGCAGCGTGAGATGGAAACCCTGCGAAAGCAGAAGAAAAACTTAAGGAAACAAATGAAATCAGCGAATGAAGAAGAGAAAAATGGGCTGCAGGGATTTTGGCAAGGTTTGAAGGCGAGACACTCAGCACAGAGCAGAGCAGAATCCGCAAGGAAGAGACGATGCTTAGAGCGTGCAACAATGATCTGGGAAGCTATTCAAAGGGCAAAATCGGAGAAAATTAACCTCGACGTCATTTGGTTGGACCTGGCAAATGCTTACGGGTCGGTATCACACCAAATGATTCAGCTGGCTTTGAAGATGTACCATGTTCCGAAGGATATACAAGTCATGATAGATGACTACTTCAGCGTTTTCCGGATGAGATTCTCCACTAATAGCTACACCACAGATTGGATCAACATGGAAATTGAAATCGCCATGGGCTGTACCATATCACCAATCCTGTTCGTCATGGTTATGGAAGTCATCTTGAAAGCAGCAAAAGATAGCGCAGGCCCGGCTAATCTAGGTGGTGGTTGCTATATGCCTCCTTTGAAAGCATTCATGGATGATACCACCATAATCTGCTCAAAGGAAGACGAAACACGCCGAATGCTAGAGCGCCTTGACGTCTTAATTGCATGGTGCAGAATTAAATTTAAACCAAAGAAGTCTCGCAGTCTTTAAGTAAGGAAAGGCAAGATAGATGGACGATGATATTCAAGGTGGCCAGTCAGCAGATACCAAAACGCAAATCTGGTATGGTGGGGAAAGAAAGAGGACCCCACTTGTCCGCTATGCCAAGACAGGCAGACCACAGAGCATGACTTCAGCTCTTGCAAAATCGTCCCCTTATACACGCGGAGGCATAACACTATTAACAGAGTCCTTCAGGAACTTGCTGCAATCATAAGCACAGCTAAAGGAGAGACTACCCTCCAACCAACGCGTTGATATTCACAACAGAGGGAGGCGCTAAGTCATGGCACAGAAGGCCGGTGAGGACAATAAACCAGATAAAATGCCTTCTAGACGGTTGTGATGACTGAGATGTTTCAGCAGATCTTCCAGAATGGGACAGTCACCCCAGTATAATCAAAGAAACGAGATTAAGGCCTGATAGCGTGATCCATTCAGCTTCCACACAACAATTGATCATGGTGGAGCTAACAGTACCATACGAAAACAGAATGGAAGAGGCCCATATCTACAAAAGAGAGAAATACATGAACCTGACCAAAGAGCTAGAAAATGCCGGCTACAAAGTTGTGGTGATGCCCGTTGAGGTTGGTGCCAGAGGATTCGTAGGGTCATCAGTCTACGACCTTCAGACTAAACATTTAATATGTGGCAACAAAAGAACAAAAGCTCTAAAGTTACTAGCGGAAATAGCCGAAAACAGTTCCCCGTGGATCTGGAGCAGGAGAAATGAGAGGTTCCTTCATAAGGATTAAAAATGCTCTAACCACCGCAGGACCAGTTGGCGAAGTGGTATAACACCGGGATCAGCAATCGATCAAGAGATGAGGGTGTGGGTTCGAATCCTGGCGCTGTGCAAAAAAAAAAAAAAAAGATAACAGGGAGACACCTGGGAGTCATGACCTGGGTGTGGCCCGGCCCCCTTAGAGTGTCAGAAGTTCAGGGCCGAAACACTTGCTACAAGGGGGGTTTCTTCTCTGAAGCCTCCCTGTTATCTAGCTCCCCAATGAGTTTCTACCTACTAAATTTCAATCTTTTTGTGTTATCAGTAACGTCCAGAAGATCATTCTATGGTGATGAAAACCAAGCATTACACAAAAATATTCCTGGTCTAATGTAACACTTTAGAGTGGACCTCCTGAGAATTGCTCATATATATTTTAATATCTTGTGCCCTTCAAGATTGTTGTAGAATCTTGAATGGAGATTATGAACATCTTCAAACATTTTCTAACATAAAATGTTCTTTGAGGAAAGATTACTTGACGTTTAATGGAGTCAGCAAAACCCTCACCTCTACTTTGGCCAGTGATTTTGTCACGGAGGATGTTCATGCTATGAATGGGTCCAAATTCCTCAAACAAGTTTTTCAAATCATTTTCATCCCAATGGCGTGGGATCTGACCCACAAACATTTTGATAGCATCTGGATCCGGTTCTGTCTGTTGGGGGTTCATGGTTCTGAAGAAAAAAAGAATATATAACATAAAATCAGTGTCCAAATAAAAACCGTATTGAACAGAACTTACTATCGCTCTAGTATATTGTCCTTTTCAAGTTTTAAAAGGATGTATTGTGGATTTCTTATGGAGATCAATATGATTTAACTAAGATAAAATTTCTTCCACTAAATACTCTTTAAGTTATTGAATAGTTCTTTCAAAAAAATGTATTATAAACCTTATGAGTTTTGATGAAGAGGATGATGTCTTGAATAAAGCAATAAACCCATATTTCAGGTAACAATCAGGTAATACTAAGCCACGATTTAAAGCCAACAGTAGAATAAATTTTTTGGTCTTAAATAATATGATCACTAAGTGAAAATTTTTAAATAAAATATCCTTTTTGTAAAACGAAAATTCAAAGATAATCGCTGTAAAACATGGGTGTCCAGCTAAAGTAAAGACCTTAATTCTATGCTCTGGTAAAAGCAAATTCTTATTAATTTTAAATATAGGAAATGAAAAATAAAGAAATAGTTAATGAGGAAATATCAAAGAATACTGGTAACCGGGCAATTCTACGAAAAGGTAAACCATAAGGGTGAATTTTTATTTTACTGATAAGTTGAAATTTTTTTTTTTCATTTTACAGCCTAAGTGATATTTGAATCATTCAGTGCAGTCAACGTGTTGTTTGCCTTTCATGGTACACAACAACCATCTTGAAATTCGAAGATTTAAACAAGGCTCTAGACCTGAAATCATGAACTTGTTAGTTAACGTGTTTTCTTCAGTTACAAAAATTTTATTCTTGACATAAATTTTAAAAAAATATATTTTAAGATGTTTTGGTTACAATTTTTAAGCCATAAATAAAATGATAATGTGCAATGTCAGTTACAATTTAAAAGGTAAAAGTGTTGCTGCAAAACGTCAAAGCATCAAAAAATATAAAACTCTTGGTGCTTTCATCTTTTTATATTTATACATGGGCTACAGGATTTAATCTTAGTATGCGCCTCATTTTCATATTTTCTCATGGTAACTGATTTTAAGTTTACTGGTAACTCTACTGATGTAACATTTTGTGCATTTTATGATAGTTACCATTGGTACAAATAAGATTTTTATATTAAAATCAGTTCTTAAAATGTCAAGGACACTGCTTCAATTATTTGATTATTTTGTTACAAACGGTAAGTCTTCTCAGCACTCCAAGCTAGTCTTCACTCTTATTCACACAATTGAAAGTCTAGTAGAGACAAAAATATAAATAAATCAACCAGAAAACTAGTTTTGGGGAACAACTGATTATCTAGTTATAAATCAATCAATTGTGATCTTTAAAGTGGATATATCTGGACCATTTTAGAAATTTAAGCCTAAAGCCTAAAATCTCAAATCTAAAATGTCACCTGTATCAAAAACAAAAACTAAAACTCAGAGAAAGTGTAGGCTTCTGTGTTGTCATCAACACCTGATACAGAGAATAAAGATCTTTCATTCAAATCAATTGGATAACATGTTTTATATCATAATATATGTGGGTATGATAAAAGGGAATGATGCATGGATTCTGGTTTAAATGAGATTCCATCATTCCGCCTCCATGCATCAATAAACAGAGAGCCACATAAAAATGACCAAGATTGGACGATTTTTACACAGTACATGAAACACCTTTGTTCTTTTTTTTCAAAACCATTTTCTTTGATGACTTCATTTTTCATTTTTATCCTCCTCTGCACAAAAGCATTTAACTTACAAGAAAACAATTCACCACAAATGTTAGCGTATGTCCATATACAAAATTAATCATACTTTGTAAAAACTGTTCTCTGCAGATTATCTTAATTCACAATTAATTTTTAAAGTTTCTGACCATAAACTATGTAATAGAAATGATGACTTTATTTTCAAATACCGGTAGTACACAATAATAACAAAGACTGCTTTGATGATTGAGATCATTTCAAACAAAAATATCTCAATTCGTTCCATTGTAATTTGTTTCAGATTTGAACTATATTTTGCACTTCACTGCTTTTAGCTTACAGAATGTTAGGTCAGTTACTGTTTTTGCTTTGATGCCATATAGCTGTTTTAACCAATTGGAAAACTTAACTCCAACAAACTTTTTTTGGATCTCAATAACCCATATTAATAAAATTATTTTCATGATCTCAACAAAATTCAAAATTCCCAAGAACTGGTGTTTGCAGTGTGTGTATATATATATATACACACACACAGTGTAATTCTTCAATTTCTTCAAGTTACGTCAATTATTGAACATTGTAATCTCTTAACTACATTCAAAATTAAGTCAGTGTGAAAATAATAGTTGGTTTTAAAAGATGGCAGTAATACTTAGAATCATCATACAAATTTTTAAGTTGGTACAACATTGGCAGAAGAAGAAATGTAAATTTCTACAAATGTTACACATGGAATTGCCTGAGCACTGTTTTTCTGACACTTTTTGATGGAAATGCTGACATCTTTCTTAAGTTCTAAGAGATAGGCTTAGATGATAACCTTCGTTTTGAGCCGCTCAAAGCGGCTCGGGGATGAGACCAACTTCTATTCCAAACCTTCATTCAAACCCAAGTTTTTCCCGTAGAATGTAAACATTAGGTTGGCCATTTTGAATAATCAATGCAATGGCGGTTGTTTCAGTAGCTTTACCTTAGTAAAAATCTTTGTGAGAAAGTTTTTAATAGGGCTACAACTTTTGTGGATAAATCTAGATCCAGGCTGTTGCTAGGGAAGCATAATCATGGCTCGGCCTAGGCGTATGACTGCAGCTGCAGCTTTGAAATGGATAGAAAATGAATTGGATCAAGAGTTTAGTGACGAAGATCTAGATCTAGATCAAGAGGGTGATGAAGAATACGATGACAGCAGATCTAGCGAAAGTGAATCAGAGGGAGTTAGAACTGGCAACCCACAGCTAGATCTAGATTCAAACGTTCCTGGATGTAGTAACAGACCACAAACTACAGCTCAGCCATCTAAAAAACGCAGAATAGATCTAGATACCAATGTTGCAAACGCAGGTAGAAATGAGCAAGGGTCAGAGTGGGAAGAAATATGAGAGGGATTAGATCTACCAGGAGAAGCTTTTAGATTTACACCAAGGCATGGACCAGGCATTCTTGTTGACCTGAACAATGACTCCACCCTTTAGATTGCTTCCAGACTTTGTTCACTGATGAAATAGCAGAGGGCTTGATAGAGAGTATAAATGATTATGCTGAGGCTAAGATTCAGAGGTATCAGAGCTCCTAATGTTTCAAGACGATCTTTCTTTTCTACATGGACCCCCATCAACAAGTATGAGTTACTGAAATTCATTGCGGTCACCATAAACATGGGTCTAAATGAGCTACCAGCAATAAGAGACTATTGGTTCACGAGCCCTTATGAGTATTGTTCCTGGTAACATCAAATGTTTGCTAGGCCCAGATTTGAGGCCATCTAATACAGAATGCTTCACTGCTTAGACAATCCCGACGCAGAGGGAAAAGAGAAGATCGAGCCTTTCCTGAATAAAATTATCGCAAAACTCATCCAAGACAAAACCTTTCTCTGGATGAAATGGTCGTTGGCTGGACCGGCAGATGGTAATATAAAATGTATAACGCTTCAAAGCCAAAGAGATACCATGTAAAAGTGTTTGTAGACAGCACCACCAGTTTCACCATCAACCTGCTCATTTACTTCCGCAAAGAAACAAGTTACTCAGCTGACCTTAGCAACAGCAACTCTCAAGCGGTCAAAGTTTTTGAATACTTGCTTCGTCCCCTCTCTACCAAAGGCCGTCACATATTTGCTGATTGGTATTACACCTCAGAGGCTCAGGTTCAGAACTTGTTTGAGAATGGACATTATTTTACTGGGACACTGAACATCAACAGAGAGGGATTTCCGCCTGTTTTGAAAACGTGGAGACTCGACCATCAGCAGCGAAAGTGGTATTTCAACAGACAGCGCCATATCATGTGTGCTGCCTGGAAGGATAAGAAGGCAAAGAAGCCTGTTGTCATTATATCCACCAACTCAACAACACACTTAGCAGAAGGAGACCAGCAGGAAGCGGTTGGCAGAGAAGCCTGTAGTTATACAGGATTACAATGCTTTCATGAATGGCTGCGACAGAGTCGATCAAAATGCTGCATACTACCCCATTTTTAACAGGAAGACTCTAAAATGGTAGAAGAAGCTCTATCACTGGACAATTGAGCTGATTCTACTAAATGCTCTTGTTCTTTATAATAAAAGTCATGAAAACAAAATGGATCTGGCAGCTTTGCTATGTCAGCTTGTCGAAAGCGTAGCAGGACTAATGCCAGCTGGGGAAAGAGCAAAAACATTTGGATGCAGAAACACACAAATTGAAAGATTCCAAGGTGCTAACACCTTATTAGCTACACCAAGGATGACAGAAACTGTGTTGTATGCAGCAGGCCAGGAGCCAGAAAGCGCACAAATTTTTTTTGTAAGGGCTGATCAAACAAACCCTACCTCCCCCCAAAGTAGTGCTTTGAAGGCTACTCCTTCACAGTAAAACTAAAAAAGCAACATAAAGATAAGATGAACTGAAAATAGTGTGTAAATATGTTCAATTTTCTTCTACTCTGACTAAAACCTGCATTTGTAGTACTTTGAAAAATCGCTTTTCTCCACTATTTTTTTGGTTATAATCATGTTATGTAGGCCAGGAATCATGGTACTGTAGCTCATAAACTACTCATGATAGAAACCTGAAATTTTCTGTGGATTTACCTGAGTTGCTGTCCAGCAAAATGTACTAATTTGGATATTATTAATCTTCAAACATGGATCACTGAAAGCAGTAAGTAAAAAAAAATTACCAGTAGTAATTTTTTTTTATTATTTTTATTTCTCACAAAACCAAAACCAAAACAAAATTCAATCACACACTCTTGAAAAGTACATATATATATATTTATTCCTTATGTTTTTCTGAAAAAAATGATATATAGTTTTCATATGCTTAGACTTGTGGTTTTTCCAATAACTCCCTTTCTTATAAGTGATGTTCCAACATTTCTGTCCTTAAATTTAGACTTGCGTCCAAAGCTCAATTTGACTGCCAAAGGAATCGGTTAGGAATGACAAACCAACAAAATAGGAGAAAGAGTGCATGAGGTGACTGCCAAAAGCAGGAATTCTTTCTGGAGTATGGGAATACCTTTGCCCCTGAAATTTTAGATTTTTTGGTTTCTTCAGAATTTGATACACTGAACACGAATATGAAGGTTTTACTCCTCACAAATAAACACTTCAAGATATTATAAGTATTTTTGTGTTGCTCTACTTCTTGATGTTTGTCTCAGTTCTACCAATCCACTTGTGCTTTTGAATGATCGTACTCACTTGCAGATGCGTACAATTCAGGAACCAGGGGTACTGCTTTCTGATTCCGAAAACCAAAGATTTAGATGATGCTCAATTAGATAGGACTTGTAGTTTACTGACATTTTTTTCCTTCTTGTGTGTATGTGTGCTTTTACTTTGAAAGTGCTCCTTTTGCTTAGATTAACCCGCTTTTTTTTTTTGCAGTGATAGTTGCATCTATTGAGTTACTTTCTGTCATTTCATATCGGAATTTCAATCACTAGATCCAAGCGGGACGGCTTACCCAGTGCGGTCCCCGCTCTTTATTTAGCCTGGACATGGCAGCCATATTTGGATGTACAATACCGAGAAAAAAAATGATTCAGTACTATTAGTTGAATGACACTTCTTTATTTTTCTTCAATAGATTTATTTTGAACTCCCGTTTTTATTTTCTTTTAATCGATAAAGTATTCGATTGCCTCCAGTATTAAATAACACTGCCACATAAATAGTCTGGGTAGTGAGTTCCTAGTATCTAGGCCTAGATTTAGATCTAGATAAAGAAAAAGGTGAGCAAGCATTGAAATCTTGGTTATTTGGAATTTAATAGGCTGATAACCAAAAAGAAGACTTTCCAAAAAAATGCTGTGATGCAGTGTTACAGTTTATTGTATTGTCCTCTCCAACTCTACCGTGGATCCCAATTTCAACATGACTGAGACTAGATCTAGACTTAGCTATCATTATAAGTCAAGAGAGTTCTAGATCTGGTTTAAATTGATCTAGGGTTTTTTTTCTTTTATTGTAGGAATCATCCTGTACCAACATATGAAATTGAAAAAGGGTCTGAAGATCTAGACACTAGATTTCCAAGTTGGGTTGCCTTTTCTTCTTTTTGATAATGATAGACCTCGGTAGGGGATGGGAAGGTTCCGTTCAGATCATAAGATCCATTTCTTGCACTTCATATAAGTGCTCAATTTTCTTGAGATAAACAAGTTGTGAAATACGGTTATGAGCACTCACCTAGCTTCCACGTGTAAACAAAGGACGCACAAGACACCACAAACATACACTGAACGCAACGAAAATGGCGGACGGTAAGTGTGTGTGAAGACGGAAGGACTACATTCACATACCATAATGCCGTAGTTTGCCAGGCAGGCTCCATGGTTTTCTTTTAGATTTTGAGTGTGATTAAGTGTTTGTTTAGACAATAAAATCATTATGACACCTTCACTGGTTAAATCCAAGTCATTAATCATTATTTTTTCCCATATTGAGGTATTACAAGCCGGACACATTAAAGGGAATTTCTTCATTCCCTCTATTTCTCTTTTTCAGAAATCATTTACACTGAATAAATTCATGAACTCTTATCAAGAGATTGGCAAAGCATTACTGTTTATTGTAAAATGTTTTAGATACATCGTCTAAATTCTGAAATTTACTTCGATATAGAATTTAACTTTTGCTGTCAATCAAGTCGTATGAAAGTATCTATCAAGTAGGTCCACAGGAGGCAAAAGAGATCATGCAAAGTGAAATTCGTCGAGGGAAAAAAAAAAATAAGAATGACAAAAGTTTGCAACTTGGCAAATATGCACCTTTGGATTATCTTCGTGAGAGACCCACGTGTTTGTGGCCTAGCCGAGCCGGTTAATGTTTCGACGAAAATCACGTGGTTTAGACGGGATAATTATCGGTATGCTAGAATAGGCCGGTAAACGAAAATACAAATAACCAATTCAGTAGTATCCCAATCTTTTGAAATATCCTAATAAATATTCATTTAAAGCATTGTAGAAATGAACAAAAGTAAAAGTCTAACGGTGCATTGTTTTGGGGGAAGTCATAGCTGCCCATTCATCGTATCAACATATAAAGAGCGTTAAAATTGATCTCTAAATAGATTGGGGTGTTACAAACTATTTTTTAAACAATAAGCACAACAATATAATTATTGAAACAAGCTGTAAACCCCGCTCTACGAACGGGACCATGGCGTCAATTTGCCGGTGCTGGGGTGCATGTGTGTATTGGATAGGTTTATGAAATGGTCTTGATATCTCTCCTTTTACTTAAATTATCCAGATATGTGCCTCAACCTACCCATCTTTAACTAGAATCTAGATATCTCGATAATTCTTATTCTAAATACAAAATTTAGATGAAGGACTTAAATCCTTTTGGAATAAGGGAAATCGACTAATTCCATACTTTCCCATCATGTTTTTAGTTCCTTTTAACCGCTTATTTGAATACTTTGAAGCAAAAAGTGCATAAAAATATACTGCCTTGTGGGAATTCTTGGCCGGGCAGATATTTAAATGAAAGTTTTGGGGTTGTCGTTTTTTTTTAAATTTGTGAGCCTAAAATTAAAAACATAAGATTTTTCTAGTTGTAGATCTTAACCTTGTGATTTGAGTCTAGCTGCTGTAAATAAATAGGCCATAAATCTAGAATCTATGTCGGAGCAATCATTTTTAGATTTTTTACTCAGATCTTACACTATATCATCTAGATCTAGATATATTCCACACCGTTTTAGTTCTACCGCTGTCAACATTGTATGCGTACTTTCGATTTCATTCCTGCCATCTCTGCCCAGCTGTGCTTACAAAAAATAATTACATTTTTGCCTTTAATTTAAAAGAAAAATACTATTTTGGTGAAAAATAATATTACCACTCCAATCTTCAGGGCTATTTACAACTTTATGCCAAATTTGACGTTCCTAGGTGATCTAGAAATTCTTGGTTAGATGCTCCTCATTTTGCGCCTAAACCCTTCATTATTTGAAGTTATCGCATAAGTATAACACCAACTTGACTGTTTAGGGGGGTAGGATTGATGTTGAAACTATTTCATACACGTTAGCGACAAACACGGTATTTCATCCTTTGTACTGTATAGGCAATCTCGATATTTAATCCTTTTTCCTATTCCGAGGCAAGATCGGGGATAAAGATATTAGCCTACTATAGATCAAGTTCTGAGATGTTTCTGAAAGCAGAACCATACTTGCATGTCTGACAATATCATATGTTTTGTTGATGTACATTTTTTTTTTTTACCACAGATTGTCAAAAGCGCAACTTCTATGAAGAGCAATACTGATTAAGATGGTGTGCAATTTGTGTCTATTATCTAGGGTCATCCTAGCAATACGCCATAGTTAGACGTAGACCTAGGGCCTACATCTTTTTAGATTCTTGATCTAGATCTAGATCTAGGTCTAATTGAGACTTTATCTTTTTATGGCTCTATACTTAAAAAAAATATGTTCAAGCCTCGAAAAAATTGGATTAAAAGTCTAGGTCCAGGTCTAGCTTATAGTATACTATGCTAAGTCAGATGTAGAAATTCTTACAGAAAAAGAATGCACACCCTCATATATCTAAAATATTCAATCATAGCTCTTTTTAGTATAGCATTCGTCTATGTAAATGAATAATAGTTCGCTTAGCATAGTAATGACAGACTAGAACAATTGGCAACTTGTTGGTGGAGTTAGGCACAACCCTAACCTGTAACCTGCTACTGGTTAGAGGCCTAGTTTATGGCGGGAATTATTAAGTGTTCGCTATAATTAACAGTGAACATTGTTAAATCAGTTTAAATCTCTTTTTCAGTTAATTGTCTTGGTAGC